>VDFB02259014.1:0-363617 GCA_007258455.2 Sequoia sempervirens
ATGAAATTAAGTTTGATCAAACAAATTATATTAGTGTTTTACATTCACAACCCAGCAAGGTTATAATAATTTCACTTTCCATGACACATGTGATCTACACTTCAATGAAAAGATCATACATCAAATGAGATAAAATTAAACATAAATATAATTTAGAATTACATACATTGGATCAACCAAATCATTAAGACATGTTCATTAGCCGACCTTTAAATACACACTTATATTCATACTCCTAATATTTAACACTCAAAATTTATAAACAACTTTACAAATTAGAATTCACGATCTTATATTAAATTGCTCACACAAGTCTTTAGTTTATATCAAATACACAATCAAAGTTAGATAAAGATCTTGATTTATGTTGCATACTTAGTTCATAGGACCTAGTAAATGTATTAAGCATAGTAAATTTTAAAGTTTCATGACTAAGGTAGGTCTCTAGCCTTCCTATTAGACTACTTTGAGAAAAGGATGTTGGTTTTGGGTTGTCACACTAACTATAGGTTACAATATATCATATTAAAATTACAGTAAATCAAATCAACCATTCTTTATTTTAGCTCAATTTCATCTTCAACTCATAAATTACACTTTTGCATGTTTTGAAGACAACTTATTGTGGTCCATGCATGCTCTGGAATGTAATTTTTTATATTAATTAGGGAAAAGTATAAATATTATCATTTTACTAATATTTCCAATGATATGTTCTTGTTTTAGTGAAATATTATTATGTGATTTCATAGTTATTCACAATTTCAACATCAAACATGTAAGATGGACTTTAGAGTCTTAACACTTGCAATATCTCTCAAATTTCTTGAATGTTTAAGCCAAACACATGAACTACAACTAAGGTGCCTCTTTATGGCCTTATTTATCCATGCATGCGATATGGTAATAAAGATAAACACAATAGGTCTAGAAGCAACCATCATTATGTAGGATGCTTTCTCTACAAATGGTCCCCCTTGTTCCAATAAGAAATGTGGTGTGATGCCTAAGGATAATCATCAATACCAAATTCTCATATTCAATGGTAGAGCTTAATATCAAGACATTTAGCCTAAGCATGGTGAGATTAACTAGAGGCACTACATACATGTCATTGGATGTGATTAGTCCTTAAATACTCTTCTTATGCCAAGGAAAGATGCAAACTACAATCTCTCATTTTGAACTTCTTAAGACTACTCCAAATTAACATTGTGGTGTTTAAGTTGCTCATACTTTTTGTGATATACAATGTGATTGCTTGATATATATCTTCATATATTTGTGATATTAACATTTTAATGACCTAAATATAACTTATCTTGTAGTCTAAAATTTTGTAGATTTTCCTAAAAATAAAATTTATCGGTGATGGCACACATATACTATGACTTAAAGAACCACTACCATATTGCACAATTTTGTAATATAATCTGTGATAGTAATTTATAATTGTTTTTATTATTAATATCAATAGTTTTGCTTTCATTCAGATGTTTCATACTATTATAATGCACACGCATATTAATTTCTAATTTTAGATGTACCTTGGGACCTCAAATGTGATACTATTAGTGATAGTTGTAAAGTGATTTAGCTTACAAGAATAGGAGGTACTTCATAACAAATTTCCTTCTTCCATTGTAAACATTAAACACACTCACAATAAAGACATAATGAATTAGATATGTATGTTTCCTTATAAAACATAAGGTTGTCAAATTCATCTGTATGAGATGAAGAATAAAGTTCACTATTCTAGATTCTTTTTAAAAATTATTTTTCCTACCTTAGTTTTGTACAAACATGTATCCTTATGTTAATATTTTGACATTGTTAATTTGATTAAACAAAATTGTTAGCCACACGACTCAAAAGTCTTTAGACATTATGAATTAAATCCCTTATTATAAAATTTTGTGATGAAAAAAATACGAAAGTTTAAGATTCTTAATGTAGTTGTGATTAGGGATTGTAAACAAATGTTAGATGTGACCATATGAAATTTACTCTTCACTAGCATTTGTTAGGTGTGCAACTAATACAAAATTATTCAATTTCTATCTTATCAAATGGAATTTAACTTTGCTATCTTTGTTAGGTTTTCCACAAGCAAATAAAGTAGTCGACTTGAACGTATTATGAATATAATCGTAATATTCCTTTCAAACCTATGGATGTCTTCCATAATGTTTTTGTGCAATTCCCCTAATCCTTTTGAGTCTCTCTTGTTTTAAACTTATTGTCACTCTAAACACTTATAAAATGTCTCGTTTAGCTCTCTCCCAACTTCCTTTAAACCCTCATCTCTTTAGAATCAATTTATAAATCTCATCATGTACAATTTTGTGATTCCATGAATGTACAGTTATGATACAATATAAATTGTGAATTTATTTCTATAATCTGCAAATAAAACATCTGATATGGAACACATTATTATAGTGCAAGCATATTTTTCAAATTGTTTCATTTAGCATCACCAATAATCTCCACAAGAACATTCTCCTTGTTTAAAATGATGGAAACGGGTCACATCTCTCACAACAATTTCTCTTTCAACAATCTTGGAGATAAGTTTTGTTGCAGTATGGCAATCAGCACATACCCGAAGGTTCTTAACAACTCTAATACTTGTTCCAGAGGGTGTGTTTAACAAACCAAATGCAATTGCCAACTTTTCACTGTGGTGGCAGAGAAATAATTCTTTTTCCTCTTCTTCCACATCATTGAGTAAATGTCTTGAATCTGAGATATACCCTGCCGCCTTCATCTCCCAAGACAATTTCTCCAATTTTGCATAGATCTCCTGTGTCTGTGGATGTGATCTGTCTCCTGCACAAAAAGCATGTACCATTTTTTGACCTTCAATCCAACTACATCCAGGTGTCTTTTTAATTCCTCCATCTTTCATCAATCTCCTTACCATTTGAACCTCACCCCACCTGCCCACTTCTGCATAGATGTTTGAGAGAAGAACATAAGTTGCAGTGTTTTTAGGATCCAAATCAAAAAGCAGCATCGCTGTAAACAATCCTAAGCCTATATTCATATGTGATCTACAAGCACCAAGAAAACACATCCAGACAATCACCACAGGCTTAACTGGCATCTTAATGATAAAGTTTAGGGTGTCCTCAAGATAGCCAGCACGGGCAAGAATGTCAACCATGCACACATAATGATCAATTGTAGGTGTAATGCAGTAAGGGTTACTTATGTGATTGAAATATGTACAGCCCTCATCCACTAAACCTGCATGGCTGCATGCACATAGAATACAAGCAAAGGTTGTGGAATTTGGTTTTACACCTGCCAATTGCATTTGCTTGAAAGTTTCTAAAGCCTCTGCAACAAATCCATTTTGTGCATATCCTGTAATCATTACAGTCCATGAGATGACATCTCTTTGAGGCATTCCATCAAACAGTTCACGTGCCTTGTCTATGCTTCCACATTTTGCATACATGTCTATCAGGGCAGTTGCAACTGTATCATCTGATAAAATGTCTCTATCCTTTATGCTTCGATGTATGTCCATACCTTGTTCCAAGGCTCCCATTTTGGCACAGGCAGGGAGAATGCTGGCAAAGGTTGAGGAGTCTGGCTTCACACCTGCTAATTGCATTTGCTTGAAAGTTTCTAAAGCCTTTTCAACAAATCCATTTTGTGAATAGCCTGCGATCATTGCAGTCCACGAAAACACATCTCTTTCAGGCATTTTGTCAAACAGTTCACGTGCCTTATCTATGCTTCCACATTTTCCATACATGTCTACCAAGGCAGTTGCAACTACAGTACCTGACAAAATTTCTTTATCCTTTATGCTTTGATGGATGTCCATACCCTGTTCCAAAGCTCCCATTTTGGCACAGGCAGGAAGAACGCTGGCAAAGGTTGTGGAGTTTGGCTTTACATCTGCCAAATGCATTTGCTTGAAAATTTCTAAAGCCTCTTCAACAAATCCATTTTGTCCATATCCTGCAATCATGGCATTCCATGAGACCACATTTCTTTGAGGCATTTTGTCAAACAGCTCACGTGCCTTATCTATCCTTCCACATTTTGCATACATGTCTACCAGAGCAGTTGCAACTACAACATCTGACAGAATTCCTCTATCCTTTATGCTATGATGGATGTCCATACCCTGTTCCAAATCTTTCATTTTGGCACAGGCAGGGAGGATGCTGGCAAAGGTTGCGGAGTCTGGCTTTACACCTACCAATTGCATTTCCTTGAAAGTTTCTAAAGCCTTTTCAACCAATCCATTTTGTGCATAGCCAGCAATCATTGCAGTCCAAGTAAAACCATCTCTTTGTGGCATTCTGTCAAACAGTTCACGTGCCTTGTCTATGCTTCCACATTTTGCATACATGTCTACCAAGGCAGTTGCAACTACATCATCTGCCAAGATTCCTCTATCCTTTATGTTTTTATGGATATTCATACCCAGTTCAAAAGCTCCCATTTGGGCACAGGCCGGGAAAACGCTGGCAAATGTAAACCGATCGGGTTGGAAACCTGTTTGTTGCATATGCTGAAACAGGGTGACTGCCTCGTCAGGAAACCCATGTCTTCTGTACGCTGCAATAATCGTATTCCATGAGATGGTGTCTCGTTCTTTCATGTGGTTAAACATTTTCCGGGCGTTCACCAAACTTCCGCACTTGACATACATGTGAATAAGCTTATTATGAAAAATTGTGTGTGTAGCAAAAGCAAATCGCCTGTAACCAATGAAAGAATGCCCTTTTTTCCCTTGTGAAAGCGCGTTCTTGAGGAAACGGGTCTGCGATAGTTGAAGATATGTAGAGTAGTTTTCAAGGACATTGAGATGAGTAATGGATGGCAATGGCATTTTATGATTGTGGTTGAAGAGTGGAAAATGTGCATTGTTATTCAGTCTACATCTACGACAATGACATTGTCAGTGGTTAGCCTGCGAGCATTTTCACTTACAGGTCTTCAATTTCCTTTTCTAAAGCAAGTTTCAAAGTGAATGAACAAACCTTCGAAGGTAATCTGTCGAGGAGGATCATCTTTTAAACCTAAACGAGCATTAACAGTTGAAAACACCCAGCATACATATAGAAGGATGGCGATGTTTTCAGTATTCTCAAAATTCTAAAGTCCTCTTAAAAACTATTGGTGTAATTCATATGCTCATCACAATAAAACTCACCACAGCAGTAGAAGGAACCTCCTTCGCTATGGAAACTGACCGAGCTCAAAGGGAAAAACAGAAACTCTGCATAACATAAAAAATGCAGAGCTTTGCTATCTCAAGAGATGGTAAGCAGAATGTGCCGCACCTCCCTCCACATGATGATGACAGACGATTTTCAAGAATCGCATTGTACGAGAAATACTAACTGATAGCTGATAAATACTCTTAGATCAATGTGATTTGCGTTGATATAACAGGTATAGTTGCAGTAAAAGTTCTCCATAGGTTTTACCTTGCCTCATTTATTAAGGAAAAATATGTTAAAAAGGGAAAAAAAATTAGGCCATTTAATTTATTATAAAACTTCATACATTTTAGTCTAAATTTTATAAATTGTTTAGGCTTTATTGATGGTAGTATGCATTAAATTTAAGATTATAAGAATTATTATAATTTTATTATATAGATTATTGTAATGGTGATAATAATATCATTTTTTATTTATTTTGAAAAGATGTCTTATTATTAGTATATGATGACTTTTTTGTGTTTATATAGATAGACATGCACTTATATCTATATAAATATTGTTGAAGTACATTGAAATTCAATCAAAGAATATCATTGAATTTGCATGATCTCTCATTTGAAAGCAATCATTCTAGCACATGGAGAAAGGGGATTAAATATCAATGAATATTGTAGGATTAACCTTGATCTATATGAAGGTGATGAGTTACAATAGCAAATATCTCAAACGATATAGAATATTGATATATTATAGAGAATGCATAATAATGATGCAAGAGAATATATGAAGTACAAATATGTAGAGCTCATGGATGCATGAGTCAAGGACGTGATATGTGCAAGAAATCATGAGTAATTAGGAGGTGAGTTAACTTTGTTTAACTAAGAGAAGGTGGCTCTTGTTTAGACAAAGGTGGTACATGAATTTCATCAATCAAGAATTAATGAGGAAGTGATAGCGCATGACTTTCATCAATCAAGAATTAATGAGGAAGTGGTGGCACTTGATAACCTCAAATCAAGAGTGACACATGCCATTCTTAGCTACATAGGTTCAAAGGAAAATAAATATTATGAATATACCAATTAAAATTACTAAATAGATATCTTAGCCCGTAAAGTATTATCTGAGGTGAAGGATAGATATTACACCAACACCCCCATAAGTAAAACTTGGGAAGGCAGACTTGGTTGCCTACAAATGTGTAACATGTTAGGTATCCATGTACAAAATGAACCACCCCCCCCCCCCAAAAAAAAAGAAAACAAAAAAAAAGCATTTGTCCCCCTTCAAAAGAAGAGAAGGGAAAAACTTCCACCCTCCTTGCCACCCCCGAAGAGAGAATTGAGAAGGTATAGATGCCCCTAATCAATGATCAATTATCCTCATACACCCTCAAAAAACCCATTGATGATGAAACTTTCTTAAACTATGAAATTCTTTGTGAAGATGCCTATGCTTTTCTTTTTAAAGTAGAAAAATAGTGCAATTCAATGAATTGCTCCTTATGGATTTTGATGTGTTTAGACTTAGTTCTTCAAGATATTGATGGTACTCTTGTTATCATAAAAAATAATTGATGAAATTTGAAAAGGAATGAAAAATTGGTAAGGATGTTATGAACTTAGATAACCTTAGTGGTGACATTAACCACCACCCAATACTCAACCTCAATAGAGGAAATAGTAATAATATTCTACTTCTTGATTTACCAACAAAAGCTTGGCTAAAACCAAGATAAAAGTTATAGCTAGTAGTAGAATTTTGATCTTCAATATCACCTACCTAATTTGAATCCATGTATTCAACAAACTCTAAATATGTATCTCTATTATAGTGAATCTCAAACCTATGTTTGTCTTAAACATAATGAATTAAATCTTTGTTGGATTTCTAATTGAGTTCATGAGGCTCATATATAAAGCAAGAAACCATGCCAACCACATGTGAGATATGTAGGTGAGTGAGTCAAGTAGATGAGGTTATTAACAAGTTATCAATATAATATGACATCAACTAGTGGAGTGGAAGACTTAGCCTCAAAATTGAATCTAGATAGAAAGGAACCCAATGCAGGATTACACTCAATAATGAAAAAACACAATAAAGTTGATATAATTAGGTTATAGAAAAGAGATCTTAGAAGAAAACAATATGATTTCAATCCTAAGAAATTAATGAAACAAACCCAGTTCTATCATAGAAAACTTGTCTTGTAGATCATATCTATTTTTTCTAATTATGGATCAAACACTACCTATATAGTGATGAGATCATCAACATAGAGAACTAGAACTAATAGAGAATCATATTGCCATAGAATGTAGGCATTCAAATCCAATTGTTGTCTTGAGAATCTAGTTGAGAGAACAAAAGAGTTCATCTTGGCATACCAAGACTAAGGAACTTATTTTAGAACAAAGAGAAAACTTCACAACCTACAAGAATTCGTAATGAAATCCTATGGCTACCCTATGTATATCTCCTCCTGAATATCCTTGTGAAGATGATCATATTTCACATTTATTTGTTGTACTACCTAACCTTGAGAGACTACAATATTAAGAGTTGAATGAATGGTTCAATTAATCTTAAGAATAGAGGCATAGATATTTCTATACTCAATACCAACTACCTATGAGAAAACTTTGGCCATAAGTGAAGCTTTGAACATGTCAATATTTCTATTTGCAACGTATTTGATTTGGAGATCCACTTTCATTGAACAATTTTCCTTTCTTTAGGAAGGGGAACAATGTCTCATATATATGATTCATCATTAAGGAGTTGTGTACTTCCCCCATTGCTAAGTCCCACTTGGTAGTACCTAATACTTCCCTAAAGGGTTGCCTATTTTAATTAGGGTAATTTATACATGTGGAGGATCCTGATAAGATGATCATGTTCATCAAGTATCAATTTGAAGAAGAAAGAGATGGTGGAGGAGAGTCCTTATCCTCAAAATAATGACAGAGATGAAGGAGATGAATATTTAGTAGTAACCCTATGATTTGGGGAAGTTGGATAATCATCTTGTAAAGATCACTATCATCAAAATCCCTTATGAAGGAAGACAAGCATGGAGAGCTTTCTTCAAACCATAAACTCCTTGCAATGATGAAGCTCTTGAGTCTCGGGACATAATAGTTGATACTTATTGACACCATTAGGATATCCAATAAAGGGGCAACATCATCTTTAAGGTTCCAAGGCCTTGAATTTCTTTAAAGGAACATATTCCCATCTAGGTGGTCTATAAACTCTAAAATGTCACACTACTAATTTCCTAGCATGCCAAGATTTAAAAGGAGTGATGCCTTCCAAGGCTTTGCAAGGAATCTAGTTTTGAATGTATACAACATAGTTGATGGCTTTGGCTCAATATTATTAATCATGTAGCAATTCACCTTCTTTAAGGATTAATTATTTCTCTACAATATTTTTTTTGATTTGTAAGAGGTGAGTTTTATAATGATGTGAGAATTTAGCCTGGCTTGCACCAAGTGAGATCACAGAAGACAAATCTCATCCCCATGGATTTTAGATTACAACTGTTTATTCAATCATAGTCATACTGAACCATTTAAATCACTTCCTACTTATTCTTGATTCCACTATCAAAAACCATATATATCCTAAAAGGTTTAAAAAATTCAAATTGTAGAACCAGATCATTTACACATTTGCACTACACAAATGGTATTGATCATTCGTCAAAACAAGCCAGGTTATTTAACAAGATCCTAGTAATAGCTGCCTAATGGATATTGGCAGTAGTTTTGACCCCATATTTAGCATGAGATTGCAATTTGTTCTTGATTTCCTTGAGTTTGAGGATAACATTTTCTCTTTTTTGCACTATGAGCCCCTCAATGCCCCCCAAATTCTTTTGTTTCTCAGAGCCCATTTTGGTGTGAGACCAAAGTTGCATTCTATTGCAAACATCCCTGCTTTAGCAAGTATTCATTTTCTTTTTCATTATTGTTTTCCATTCACTTCCCCCATCCCCAACATTTGAAACAACTTGAAATGGAGCCTGATAAAGGGAGCACTAAATCCCCGAGATGTGGGATCCCACACCAAATGCAGTAGATCTTGTATGTTGTTTGACTATTGGAGAAAAGGTGTCCTTGGGAGAGGGACAATGAGAGATAGCATCGCTGCCATCAGCACAATCCAGATTGCAAGAGTCGCTTAGAGGAGGCAATTTTCAATCATTCTTTGATTCAGAAGGAATCTCATCAATCTTCCCCTCATTCTTACTACTGGCATTATTCTTTAGAGAAACACAACTCTTGGGGAAGTTTGAAACCGAATAATATTTAGGAGAGGTGTCTTTCCACCAAGTAGCCTCCCATTTTGTTTGAGATTTAGCGTTTGAACATTCTACTACAATGTGTCCAATTTTGTAATTTTTTTGCACGTGAATATTAAACCTTCGTAGTCCAAGGGTTGCGACCAATTGTTACCGTTCGTGCTCAAGATGATTTCTATCGGGAGGGCTTTAGAGGTGTTCATCTCAACCAGAATCCTAGCAAAGGTTTTATGGGTGAAGTCCCTTGAATTTGCATCTGTTTGTATAAAGTTACCAAGAGTGTTACCAATAGTTGCAAAGCATGATTCAAACCAATAGTAAGGAGGAGATTTGAGAGGCGAACCCAAATTGACATAACTGAAAAGGATTCAGTGGCTGGGTTAAAGTTTGGGTGCCACAATTTTAAAAGCAGTGTGCTCTCTCCCCACAACCATATATACTTGAGAATGACTTTTTTGTCTTGCTTACTATCAAAACTCATAGTGAAAAAACCCCTTGCACTAGGATAAATCTCCAAAAAAAAAATCATTAGAATAAGCCATGATTTTGATATCCATTTATGAAGCTCATGAAGGCTAATTTTTTCACTGCCAACAACCAATGCTTTCCTTTCTTGATGTTTTATTTTTCATGTTGAGGGTAGAAATTATGGTGATCCCATACTAGGCGACGACCCCTTTTAAATCAATGACTAGGGAATACATGTCGATGGTAGCATATCTAACAAATATACCAATGAGAAGAAATTTTTCACACTTCATATTTTTCCAACTATCACACAGAATCTTTCAATGGTTTAGGATTATTTTGGTGATGATTTCAACATGGTGTCAGGCTAACATCACCTATGTGTTACATAGATAGTTGTTGTTGCACCAAAAGATCAACCTTTTAATGCCTGATACAACCGCCAGAGTTAATGAATCCACGAGAGGCAATTAAGCCATATGTCACAAACCCCTGCTAATGCCTTGTTGGATAGAAGGATGCAAAGCTGCTTTGAGGAGGGCGATGAGAAGCTTATTGATATCTTGTTTGAAACCCACCTTAGAAGATAGGGTGTTCTCAATTGAAATGGGGATGCTGAAGGTGCTAGGGAAGTTGAAGGGGCTGCTTGGAGCCCCTACTCTTCTAAGGATGATGTCACTCTCTTTGACATGTGATTGGAGGCACAATAGAATGTCCTCCTTAGGTATGCCCTTTATAAGCTAATTGGTGGAGAGGTTGCTTTTGGTTCAGCCTGTGCTCCTACTGGTTCTAGCTCCAAGGATTTAGGATTTTCTCTATGGAGGAGGTTTCTGCTGGGTGGGAATGTTCCTCTCTCCCCTAATACTAGCTTGATTATCTTTGCTTGTTCAACAGCTCCGAATATTGTTACTAACAGTGAACCTTTGGTTCTTTGAGCTAGCTTTGATTGTAAATCCCCCGATTCTCATCCTACTACTCTAGTCTAGAGAGTCCCTATATATCCTGTTGAGTTGGAGCATCACCCTAATGGTGTTGGGCACCCTTTGGCTAGTGCTTCTATTGTTGTTTTTACAGAAATGACCCTTGGAGATGGTGGCAATGTAACTGATATTGAGATCCCTGCTCTTCCTATTTCAAATGCTTGTGTGGAAAAAGCCTTGGCAGGCTTGCAACTCGTCCTTTGTTAGACACACGTGACAACTAAGAGGGGGGGTGAATCAGTTGTGCATTAAAACCTTCAAACCCTCATTGATTGTTATCATGAATGCAAACAATTGAAACAACACATCCACAAACATTCACAATAGAACACTATATTTTTACATGGAAAACCCTAGAAAGCAAAAGCCACGGTGAGGATTAACTCACTATATGAAAACCAAAACCGATTACAAGAGGCTCACTGCCCAGAGGACTCGCTATCCAAAAAGAGAAAGGCTCACTGCCTAGGAAGATCATTTCTTCCAAATTACAAAGAAACAACTACAAAGAGGTTCACTACCTCAAAGCAACTAGAGAAATGTCTCTTTACTATCCGCGACCTTCGGCTCACTGCCTCCAATGACTTCTGGCACACTAAAATGTAGACACCTTCTGCTCATTGCTTCCAGTAGTCTTAGGCATTCTTGCCCGCACTCATATCTCAACACACAATCACACATTCATCATTCCATGCTACACCAAATCTCCAAAGATTTGATCTTGCATATATATCTTTCACATCCTCGAATAACCTTCTCTAGGTCAGCTTCAATGAAATGTATGCACCTCAAACATGCAACCACCAAATAGGTTGGTACCAAACACCTTCACGGTGGAAAGAAGTGAGGGCAGACCACATCAAGAGTTAACTAGGACCCAAATCTACACTAACATGCCACACCAGGCTACCACAAACCACGAAGCTTGTCCACAAACAACGCTAACACACCAGGTTAGCCAAACCAACATTGACACTATCAAGCAACCAAATTCACACTTCACCAAGGTCAAAAACATCGTACAGACCGTGAAGCAACATTACACGACACCTTAAAATATTCCAACACCAATAGATTATCCAAAAACACTAGTGCAAACATATGAAATTGAGAATACTATCATCCTGTGCAACCAATCAACCTGCCATAGAGATACAACTCATGAACCAAGCTTGCATAACAGTTGAGCACCCAACAAACCAAGGGAAGGTAGATGCAAACAATATTAGCGGATTCTCAAATCTGTAAGACAAAAAACTTCAATGCGAAGAAATGCGAAGCAATTCCATTTCTCCCAAATATCCCTCTTCACAAGCCAGAGACAGTCTAGCATGTTGTCAAACATATCTTCTACTACCGCACAATCTAGAACCTGAAACTCTGGATATAAGACCTTTGAAGATCTCTGATCATCACTTTCAAACCGCACAAGCACATCTTCAAGAATGAAGAAACGCAGAGCAAAACACAAAACACTTTCCTGTCACCTTGTACAATCTTTATGCAAATTTTCTCAAAAGCACTTGGAAACCAAGTGACCCTGTTGCATCTACAACACCTGCTCAACACCATACACACCATCTCAACATATCCATACTAGAGGTTGATATCAATCACAACACTGATGACAACATAGTGCAACATCCTTATTGGTAGATTTTTGGGTCATAGACCTAATATTGGCGTTGTTCATAGTTGTGCTTCTGATTGTTGGTCTACCTTTGGGTTGTTGTCTGTTGAGGCTATCATGAATGGTTTTCTTCTATTCTCCTTCAATGACATTGCAGGTTGTTCGCAGATTCGCTTGGGAGGTCCTTGGTTTCTGGGTAAGGAATACCTTACAAAAATGGTCTCCTGGGTTTGATTCTAGAAAGATGAATTTCGCTCACATTTGGGTTCATCTCTCAAAATTCTCGTTGGAATTTCAGGATGAATATATCATTCAAAGTATAGCTAATGCTTTTGGTCAGTTCATTACCATGGACGATGTCACAAAAAATAGATCGTGCTTCCGGTTTGTTAGATTTCGTGTTTGTATTGCGGTTGAGGTGGAGCTGCCCAACAATGTTAAACTACACTCCAAGCTTGGTGTTTGGGATCAAAAATTGCTTTACGAGCCCTCATGTTTGAACCACCTCCACAATGCTAGTCTTTTCTCTTTGTTGTGCCAAGATGTTCATGTTTTGGTGCAGTCCAAAGAGCAATTTATGCTCGACTACCCCTCTATCATTAAGGGGAAAGAGAAGAATTTTGCTGAGCTCTTCAAAAAGGATGGTGTTTCTTGCAAGACTAAGAGAATTTTTTATGACATGATTGGAAGTCCACCGGATATGAATACTAATGGGTGCCTTCAATCCCGCCCTGCTCCTACTTTGAGGCCTTTGTGGAAGTTTGGGTTCAAACCTCCTTGATTATCTGTTATTGGTTTTGGGTCATTCCAAAACTTGTATCCAGTTCCTCGCTTTGGTCAAAAGTTGTGCTAGTCTCGTTGTTCTCCTTGCTGTTTGGGACACTTGTCTTGTTCGTTGTTTTCCTTGTCCACCACTGGTGAGATTTGTTTTATTGTTTGTCTTTATGGTTTATCTGTAACGGGTACGAGCCCTTCCTATCTTTAATATAATCAAAACAAAATGAAAGACTCATTGTGAAGCCTCCTCTCCCATTTTCTACTCATCAAAAGTATATTTCCATTTGCTTGTAGTGTTCCTCACCTTTTACTTTTACCCTTCCACCCTTCCACCACCTCATATGGCTTTTTCATTTTATACATATGCAGATTTCATAAGAACAATTCAAATAAAACATCTATGTCATCATAAAACAGGTCTTTGAGAGATACCCCGGTAGTGTATATAAGCAGTAATCTGCATTGCACTCAAACATCTAATGTTATGAAGCCAACAGCATGATCTAAATTGCCAATACTCAAAACAAAACAAATAAAAAAACTTTCTAAAAACTGAAATTAAAACCTTGTCCCTTCATTATTACTGCAGGTCTGACACAGGACACATTATTTTAGTGCAAGCCTCTTTCCAGACTGCTTTATTTAACATAACCAATAATATCCACAAGAACAGTCTCCTTGCTTAAAATGATAGAAACAGTTCGCATCTCTCACAACAATTTCTCCTCCAACAATCTTGGAGATAAATTATTTTGTAGTGTGACAATCAGCACGTACCCAAAGGTTCTTAACTACTCTAATAGTTGTTCCAAGAGTCATGTTTAACAAACAAAATGAAATCGCCAATTTTCACAATGGTGGCAGAGAAATAATTATTTTTCTTCTTCTTCCACATCATTAGTTAATGTCTTGAATCTGAAAAATACTCTGCTGCCTTCATCATCCAAGCCAATCCCTTCAAATTTACATAGATCTTTGTCTGTGGACGTGATCTGTCTCCTCACAAAAAGCACGTATGATTTTTTTGCCTTCAATCCAACTACATCCAGGTATCTTTTTAATTCCTCTATCTTTCATCAATCTTCTTACCATTTGAACCTCACCCCACCTGCCCACTTCTGCAAAGATGTTTGAGAGAAGAACATAAGTTGTCGCATTTTTAGGATCCAAATCAAAAAGCAATGCTCCTGTAAATACTCCTAAGCCTATATTCATATGTGATCTACAGGCACTAAGAAAACACATCCACACATCCATCACAGGTTTAAGTGGCATCTTAACGATAAAGTTCAAGGTGTCCTCAAGATAACCAGCACGGGCGAGAAGGTCAACTATGCACACATAATGATCAATTGAAGGTGTAATGCAATAAAGGTTAATCATGTGATTGAAGTATGTACAGCCCTCATCCACTAAACCTGCATGGCTGCATGCACATAGAACACAAGTAAAGGTTGGGGAATTTGGCTTTATATCTGTCAATTGCATTTGCTTAAAAGTTTCTAAAGCCTTTTCAACAAATCCATTTTGTGCGTATCCTCCAATCATTGCAGTCCACGAGACCACATTTCTTTGATGCATTGTATCAAATAGTTCACGTGCCTTGTCTATGCTTCCACATTTTGCGTACATGTCTACCAGGGCAGTTGCAACTACAATATCTGACAAAATTCTTATATCCTCTATGCTTTGATGGATGCCCATACCCTGTTCTAGAGCTCCCATTTTGGCACAGGCAGGGAGGATACTGGCAAAGGTTGTGGAGTTTGGTTTTACACCTGCCAATTGCATTTGCTTGAAAGTCTCTAAAGCCTTTTCAACAAATCCATTTTGCACATATCCTGCAATCATTGCATTCCATGAGATGACATCTCTTTGAGGCAGTCTGTCAAACAGTTCACGTGCCTTGTCTATGCTTCCACATTTTGCATACATATCTACCAGAGTATTTCCAACTATAATATCTGACAAAAATCCCCCTTCCATTATGCTTTGATGAATGTCCATACCCTGTTCCAAAGCTCCCACTTTGGCAAAGGCAGGGAGGATGCTGGCAAAGGTTGCGGAATTTGGCTTTACACCTGCCAATTGCATTTGCTTGAAAGTTTCTAAAGCTTTTTCGACAAATCCATTTTGTGCATATCCTCCAATCATTGCAATCCATGAGATGACATCTCTTTGAGGCATTCTGTCAAACAGTTCACGTGCCTTGTTTATGCTTCCACATCTTGCATACATGTCTACCAGGGCAGTTACAACTACAATATCTGACAAAATTCTTCTGTCCTTTATGCTTTGATGGATGTCCATACCCTGTTCCAAAGCTCCCAGTTTGGCACAGGCAGGGAGGACGCTAGCAAAGGTTGTGGAGTCTGGCTTTACCCCTGCCAATTGCATTTGCTTGAATGTTTCTAAAGCCTTTTCAACAAATTCATTTTGTGTATATCCTGAAATCATTGCATTCCATGAGATGACATTTCTTTGAGGCATTCTGTCAAACAGTTCACGTGCCTCGTCTATGCTTCCACATTTTGCATATCCTGCAATCATGGCATTCCATGAGACCACATCTCTCTGAGGCATTCTTTCAAACAGCTCACGGGCTTTGTCTATACTTCCACATTGTGCATATCCTGCAATCATGGCATTCCATGAGATCACATTTCGCTGAGGCATTTTGTCAAACAGTTCACGTGCCTTGTCTATGCTTCCACATTTTGCATACATATCTAACAGGACAGTTGCAACTACAACATCTGACAAAATTTCCCTATCCTTTATGCTTTTATGGATGTCCATACCCTGTTCCAAATCTCCCATTTTAGCGCAGGCTGGGAGTACGCTAGCAAATGTAAATTGATCGGGTTTGAGACCTGTTTGTTGCATCTGGTGAAACAGTGTCACTGCCTCTTGAGGATACCCATGTCTTCTGTACGCTGCAATAATCGTATTCCATGAGACGATATCTCGTTCTTTCATGTAGTCAAACACTTTACGGGCATCTACCAAGCTTCCGCACTTAACATAAACGTGAATAAGCTTATTATGAAAAGTCCTTCGCATAGCATATGCAAATCGCCTGTGAGCGATGAAAGAGTGTGAAAGCGTGTTGTCGGAATACAGGCCTGCAACAATGGAAAATATGTAGTCTTCGGGGGGTCTGTGTAAACTAAGCATAATGTGCAATGCCTCCTTTAACTGCCCCCCTCTACATAATACTGTGAGATTGGGATGGCAATGGCATTTTCTGATTGTAGTTGGAGTGTGAAGAATGTGCAGTGTTATTCAGTCTATGTCTACCGCAATGGTATTGCCAGTTGTAAACCTGGAAGCATTTTCACTTCAATTTTTTTGATACCCTTTCGGAAAAAAAAAATGCTTTCAAAACCAGACAAACATCAACGGTTGAAAATACCCACCATACATTCAGAAGGATGATAACGTTTTCAAAATTCTCAAAACTCCACAGTCCTCGTACATGATTCTCACCACAATAAAACTCATCAAGGTAGGAGAAGAAAGAAGAAAAATCTCTCCATGCCATTAAAAAATGCAGAATGTGCCATACCTCCCTGTAACACAATAATAGCAGACAATCAAATTATAAGAAGAATTGCATCGTAAGAACTTAAGACCAATCGAATTGAATCTCAAAATATAGCACAGATAGTTTTTGATATGTTTGTTCTGCGTTGATATCTCTGTGAAATTATATCTGCTGTTCTTAGACTAGTTAGAGTTGTACTAATAGTTCTTTATGTCGTAGTTTTTACATTTTCACATTTATTAAGAAAAAATATGTTAATAAATCTAAGATTTGACAGAAAATCTGAAGTTGTGATCATTTTTTTTTTTGTTTTTTTTTTGGGGGGTTAATACTAGGTTTTCTTTGAAAAAAAGGTAGGATGAATCAAATGATCAGGCTCTAACTTTATTTTAGAGTTTTTTTTGGGTGAGATTTCTAATCAAATCTTTTGATTGTTGATATGGTTGTATTTTTTTTTGGGTAGTTTTGTTGTTTTTAGGGTATTTTTTTATTGTAAGGCTTATTTTTGTTGTTGGTTCTAATTACATGTTGTTGTCTTTCTTGATGTACAAAGTTTTGGGATCAAAATCTTCTTAATTTTCATAATTCCACTTAAAAAGGTTTATCTAATAAGAAATAGAAATATTTGTATGTTGTTTCATTTGTTATGGAACTTCAAAATTTTAATGTGGTTTTTATGTTAATTTTTTTTTTTTTTTGTTAATGATAGTATGTATTAAATTGAAGATTATAAAATTATTAAGAATTAAGATTAATTTAGTATATAGATTATTATAATGAAAAATGTATCTTCTTGTTTTTTCTTATTTAGTTTTGCGTTTATTGTAAGAAGATATCTTTTTATCCATATATAAAAAATATTGATGCACTCTTTTAAGTCAAGTTATTTTACTTAGTTTTATCCATGTGCTATTTCATACTTATTACAGTATCCTTTATATGGTCGTGTATTTCCATACATTTAGTTTATTTGTCTTTATCATCTTTATTATCCATGCACACATCCTCACACAATGAGTTGGGACATGGCTATTCTCCCTACAAAAACGCATGTCAAAGGCATCATAACATTGAAAAATGCATTAAAACATACATAATAGCATACATAACATGATAGAACAACGCAGGTGGAGGGCCTACCAAGACAGGGGATAAAATGATGAATTGGCTGACGGGAGGAAATATTTTGGTGATGAAAATGTGGAGTAAACAACATCGTTAGCAAGTGTTTCTTGTGTTTTGTTGGTATTCTATTAGCGTTGTGGGCGTGAGTTTTATTATTCATAACAGTCGTTGGTGGTGTCTTCTACAACAAGCCATCACTTTTTGTTGTAAATTGTGAGAGTTAGAGGACAACACGAGTAAATTTGTGATCTAAATTATAATAAGTATTTTTTTCGATAAGATAGTGTTTAAATGTGAAAATGCACAAAATAATTGCAAGTTGGAAAACACTGTGTGTTGTGAGTTTTTTCATTTTACTTGTTCAAAGCTAAAGGGTGGAGAGCACAGGGAGGAGTTGCAGATGGGGGATACATAAAACAAACCAAATTGAGGTGAGGGGTGACTAACCAATTGGGTTGTTACTTGTAAAGGGTTTTAAAACAGTATCTGGGTTGCAAGTTTCATAACATCGAGTGTTTTGCAACCTACAATTTTATAGACAGTATGAATGTAATGAAATTTTTTTGTTATTTGGACAGTAAGAATGTAATGAAAAAAATTTGTTATTTGGACAGTAAGAATGTTATGAAAACTTTTTGTTATTTGGACAGTAAGAATGTAATGAAATTCACCTTTAAAAGTAATTACAAAGTTATTAGTTAGAGTAAAAATTGCATTTCAATTTCTTCATATGATTGAAAATTTGTACAAAATAATTACAAGTTGGAAAACACAATGTGGGTCGTGAGTTATTTCAATTTGCTTGTTCAAAGATAAAGGGTGGAGAGCACAAGGAGGAGTTGCAAGTGGGGGATACATAAAACAAACCAAATTGAGGTGAGGGGTGAGTAACTAATTGGGTTGTTATGTGTATAGGGTTTTAAAACAATGTGTGGTTTGCAAGTTTCATAACACCAAGTGTTTTACAACTTGAAATTTGATAGATGGTATGAATGTAATGAAAACCTTTAGACAATAAGAATACAATGAAAGTCACCTTCAAATTTTATTACAACTATTAGGTAGAGTAAAAATTGCATTTCAATTTATTCATATGATTGAAAAAATATACAAAATAATTGCAGATTGGAAAACATTGTGGGTTGTGAGTTATTTCATTTTGTTTGTTCAAAGTTAAAGGGTGGAGAGCTCAGGGAGAAGCTATAGGTGGGGGATACATAAAAAAAACTAAATTGAGGTGAGGGGTGACTAACCAATTGGGTTGTTACTTGTAAAGAGTTTTAAAACAATATGTTTGTTGCAGGTTTCATAACATCGAGTGTTTTGCAACCTAAAATTTTATAGACAGTATGAATATAATGAAAACCTTTTATTATTTAGACAGTAATGATGTAATGAAAATTCACCTTCAAAATTTATTACAATTGTTAGTTAAAGTAAAAATTGCATTTCAATTTCTTCATATGATTGAAAAAAATGCACAAATTAATTACAAGTCAAAAAACATTGTGTTGGAAGTTGTTTCATTTTGCTTGCAAAGCTAAAGGGTGGAGAGCATGGGGAGGAGTTGGAGGTGGGGAATACATAAAAGAAACCAAATTGAGGTGAGGGTGACTAATCAATTGTGTTGTTACATGTATAGGGTTTTAAAATAGTATGTGGGTTGCAGGTTTCATAACACCAAGTGTTTTGCAACCTATAATTTTATAGATAGTATGAATGTAATGAAAACCTTTAGATAGTAAGAATGTAATGAAAGTCACATTCAAATTTTATTACAACTATTAGTTGGAGTAAAAATTGTATTTTAATTTCTTCATATGATTGAAAAAATGTACAAAATAATTGCAGGTTGGAAAACACAGTGGGTTGTGAGTTATTTTATTCTACTTTTTCAAAGCTAAAGGGTGGAGAGCTTAAGGAGGAGTTGCGGGTGGGGGATACATAAAACCAAATTGAGGTGATGGGTGACTAAACAATTTGGTTCTTACTTGTAAATGGTTTTAAAACAGTATGTGGGTTGTAGGTTTCATAGCACTGAGCTTTTTGCAACTTGTAATTTTATAGACATTATGAATGTAATGAAAACCTTTTTGTTATTTAGACAGTAAGAATGTAATGAAAGTGACCTTCAAAATTTATTACAATTGTTAGAGTAAAAAATGCATTTCAATTTCTTCATATGATTGAAAAAATTACTTGCTTACACCAGACATGTTGAATGTACAAGACAACTGGGAGTGGAGGTGAATCAGTTGTACATTAAAACATCAAAACCATCATTAACATTTAGATTTGCATTAATCCTTAAAACCTTAACAACCATTAAACCCTTGTCATGCATTAACAAAATATAAACATGTGAAACAATAATGAAAACACATCCATACACATGAGAACACCAGATTTACTTGGAAAAAACAAGAAGGGAAAAACCATGGTGAGGATTAGCTTACAATACAAAGTAATTGCAACATTGAATACAATAGACTCACTACCAGAAGACTTACTGCTCAAAAGAAAGAAGGGCTCACTATCAATGGCTCGCTGGTAGATTAGAAAAAAGAAGTTAGAAGATTGTTACAATGATAAATCCATCTCAAAGCAACAGAAAAGATCCACCACTACTTCACCAAAATATTCACACTCTCTATAGAATGTAGACACCTTCTACTCACTGTGTCCAGTAGTCTTAGACATTAAAGCTCATTCTACATTTCACACTTTCAAACTATAAATCTCAACACTTTGTATCACACACATTGCACACCTTCCTCCATCAATTCATCACACATATATATAATCCTCAACCTTGAAATTAATCTACAAGGTCAACTACGCACCTCAAATGTGCAAATTCAAATTAGGTCGGCACCAAAAAATTTCTACGGTGGAGAGGAATGAAGGAAGACCACATCACACCTTAACTCAGACCTAAATCCACATATACACACCATGCCACACTTCCACAAACACTGAAGCATATATGTAATTAGTGTAAACATCCAAGGTTGATTGAACCTATGTTAACACCATTAAACATTTAAGTACATGATTCCTCAAATCCAAAGACAACTCGCAAACCACACACAACACTTAAACACAATCTAGACTATTCCACCAACACCCTAAAATCCAAATTATCCTTCACAACATCATACACCTGAAGAGCATACTCATTATGTACACCCAATTAACCTTCCACACACTGTAATAAATGAATCCAACCTTGAGGAGCACCAAAACTCAAACAACTCAGACTGAAGATAGAGATGAACAATATAGGCACACTTCCAGATCAAAAAACTAGAAACACGATGCAAAGAAATGCAAAGCAAAACCATTTCTCCCAGACAACACTGCACCACAATTCACACACTGGTGAACACAACTTTTTCTTCTGAATGATCCAAAACAAGAGACTCTAGATATAACACCTCTGAACGACTCTAGTAAACATATCCAAACCACACAAGAATATCTTCAACCATGAAGAAATGTGGAGCAAAACACTGAACACCACTCTACCACATTGAACACTCTTTACCACACTATCTCCTCTTTTATTCAAATTTTCTCAAAAGCACTTGGAAACTAAGTACCACAAACACCATCTCAACATCTACAACACTCTTCTTATCATCTCAACCACACAAGAGGTTGAACATCCACAAACATATGCTCATCAAAGAAACACTAGAGATTAACATCAGTGAGACTACTAATGACAACATAATGAAACCAATCAAAGCATCTCCATAGGTTGAAATCAATGATTGAACAACAAATATTTGTTCACATCAATGACAACACAAACTTCCAAAAATCTCCCTCTTTGTCCTTGATGGCAACACATGATATCAAAAAACCATCAACAACAACAACCAACAACTCTGATCAACAACATATATTGGACATTAGTGCACATTGCTCCCTCTTACACAAGCATCAACTTTTTCCAACACTTTCTCTTTTACAACACTTCTCTCCCCCTTTCTTCATATGGTTTTTCAGTTAAATTTATCCCCTTTTGACATCAATGGAAAAGGACAACACATATTTTCTTTTCTTTGCTTCCCCTTTGACATCAATCACATATATTTTCTCTCCCCCAAGGGCAACACTTATAAGGGACAACAACTGCTCTACAAGCTCAACTTTCACTTCCTTTGATAGCACCAACATATAACACAATGACAATACTTACTCCCCCTGATTGCAACAACCAACAATGCCACTACCTACTCCCCCTTAGAGGTAGCCACCAACATTAGTCCAAAACAAGGAATGAATCATGAAATCCATTGGACTAATGCATAACCTTATGCATATAATTAAAAGGAGGGGAAATAACCCCTAACTTCTCCCAGAGATACTCAAAAGTATCCTTAAGAAGAGCCTTTGTGAAGATATATGCAACTTGATCTGTAGTGGGTACATACTCCAACTTCACTTCGTTTTTGCAACTTTTTCCCTTAGAAAGTGATGTCGGATTGAGATATGCTTTGTCCTTGAATGCATTGTTGGATTCTTTGAAATATTAATAGCACTTATATTGTCACATAAGATAGAAATTGGTTTGTGATATGACACTCTGATATCCTTCAAGGTTTGTTTCATCCACAACACCTATGTGCAACATGATGCTATAGCAATGTATTCTACCTCTATTGTAGATAATGACACGAAATATTGTTTCTTGCTTAACCAAGACACCAACCTGCTTCCAAGAAAGAAAGAACCACCACTTGTACTTCTCCTATCATACACACAATCTACCCAATCTGCATCTATCTAAGCACTTAGAGAGAAATCAGTATCCTTTGGATACCATAAACCATGTGTTTCAAAGTGTCCTTCAAGTATTTGAATATTCTTTTTACTGTTGGCACATGTGACTCTCTAGTATCTTCTTGAAATCTAGCCACAAGACAAACTGCATGCATGATAGCCGGTCTAGTAGCTCAGTTAGATATAGCAGTCCTCATCATTAATTTGTACATGTTTTGATTACCCTTAGGAGATTCTTCATTCTTACTCAACTTGCAACCAATAACCATAAGGTTACATACTAGTTTAAAGTCTTTCATTCCAAACTTCTTCAACATTTCCTTAACATACTTTGATTGTGAAATTAATATACTTTCTTTGTTTGATTGATTTGAAGCCTAAGGAAGAAATTCATCTCCCCAAACATAGGCATCTCAAACTCTTTTTGCATCTCTTCTGCAAATCTCTTGCACATACTTTCATTTCTACCAAAGATTATATCATCAACATACACAACTACAATCAAGATTTGATATTTCTCAACTTTAAAATAAAGATTGTTATCTATGGTGCCTTTACTGAATCCTTGTTGCAACAAGTACTTATCCAATCTTGTATACCAAGCTTTAGGAGCTTACTTGAGTCCATATAATGCATTCTTCAATCTGTAGACCATATTGGGATTATCTTGATAACTGAAAGCCTTCTAGTTCTTCAATATAAACTTCTTCCAACTCACTATTAAAAAATGCAGACTTCACATCCATATGATAAAATTTGAAATCCTTATGTGCTACAAAATTCAAAAACATCTTAATAGCCTCCATCCTTGCCACTAGAGGAAATATCTCTCCAAATTCTATCCCTTCTACTTGTGAGTACCCTTTACACACAAACCTTTCCTTGTTCCTAACAACTCCATTCTCATTCAATTTGTTCTAGAATACCCACTTGGTTCCAATCACATTCTTGTTTATTGGTCTTGGGACAAATTCCCAAGTCTGGTTCTTCTCAATATGCATCAGTTCTTCTTCCATAGCCTTGATCCAAAATTCATCTTTGCATGCCTCAATCACTATCTTAGGTTTAACTTTAGAAAGTAAACATAAATTTACTTGTTCTTTTGTCATAGCAGCCTTTCTTCTTGTCAATACACCTCTACTTTTTTCACCGATGATCTGATCTTCAAAATGATTCTTCTGCACATACTTAGGGGTCTTAGGAATCCTTTCCAGAGCTTCTTCCTGTTCAACCTACACTTCTTTTTCCTTACCATCATCTTTTTGTTCTTCTCTGCAAGAGGACTCATCCGATTCATATCCTTCTATCAATATTGATATTTTATGTAAGTCTTCATCCACTTTGACACTTGCACTCTCAACAATCCTTTTTTTCCTCTTGTTGTATAGCACCGATAAGCCTTGCTCTTTGTAGAGTATCCAAGGAAGATTCCTTCATCAGATCTAGCATCAAACTTTCCTAACTTTTTTTCATCTCTTTTGATATAGCACTTGCTTACAAACACTCTAAAATATTTGACAGTAGTTCTTCCATACCACAACGCACTCTATTAATTATGTAGATTACAATATGAATTGCTTCTCTCTAGTAGACATTTGGTAGATTTTCTTCGACCTTCATCATTGTTCTTGTGGCTTCCTGAATATTCCTATTCTTCCTTTCCACCACTCCATTCTGCTGAGGAGTCCTAGGAGTTGACAAATGTCTCTTTATTCCATGATCTTCACAAAAATTGTTAAACTCATTGGAGGTAAACTCTCCACCTCTATCAGATCTTAAATGTTTAATTTTCATATCCATTTCATTCTTAACCATATCTTTAAATGCCTTAAACTTTCCTTGAGCTTCTATTTTTTCTTTGAGAAAAGTTACCCAAGTCATTCTAAAGTAATCATCAATCAACAACATGAAATACCTATCACCTTGAAAACTTCTTGTTGTTTAAGGTCCAAAAAGGTCTATATGCACCAACTCCAAAGGTCCTACAGTAGAATATTCTTTGACATTGAACCTTTTTTTTTTGCTTCTCAACTTGGCATACCTTACAAACTACATTTATAGGCTTTGTAATCTTTGGTAGATCTCTCACAGCTTGAGCAGAGATGATCCTAACTAGGCTATCAAAATTGATGTCACACATTCTTTTATGCCATATCCAACTTTCATTGATTTTATTTATAAAGCACATACCATTAGCACCCTTAAGTTGATAAACATTTCCATTTGTCCTTCTTCCTGTAGGAACCAGAGATATGAAGCCTTTCTTAATCTCACAACCACCATCTTGAAATACAATATTATATCCTTTGCTACACATTTTCCTACACTTAGAAGATTATGCCAAAGCCCCTTAACATAAAGAACATCATTTGTATTATGCTTTCCATCAAAACTAATTGAACCTTTTCCACATATCTTAGCAAATGTATCATCTCCAAACTTAACAAGACCACCTTCAAAATTCTCAAGTTTAAAAAACTTACTCTTATCATCTGTCATGAGATTTGACCATCTATTGTCAACAATCTAGTAGTTTTTGTCCTCTCTAGCATGAGAATTAGTCACCATAGTTCCATTATGACTTGCTTCCATAGCAACTTACTTCATACATCTCAAAGTTAGCATAATTAGTTCCAATATTTAGAGCCATGAACAAGCATTCATCATTTTCATCATCTAGGTAATCAAATTCATCATCAGATATACTGGAATCTTCTTTAACATAATAACTTATCTTAATTGATTTACCTTTATTCCCCTTAAATCTGTCATTTGAAGCTTTGACTGGACATCTTGAAGCATGATGACCTATCTTTTTGCAATTGAAACATTTGAAAGGTGACTTACCTTTGTATTTTCTAGTGCCCTTTTTCAATCTCCTCACAAAGTTTGCTTCTAGATCATCAAACTCATCCAGGTCAGATTCCTCATTCTTCTCTATTTTTCCAACTTTAAAAGCAATCTCTTTTCTTGAGTCACTGGGTGTTGCCACAATAGTGTGTCTCACTTTTGGGACATGTTGATTTTTACCTGAAATCACTATTTTGAGAAGAACTAATGATTTAATTCTTGATAAGCTCCATCTAAATGGTTTTAATAGAAGAGTGATAGATAAGACCCTCTTATATGAAACCCCCTTGGATAGAACCCCTCTAGTATTAAAACATACCCACAGTGGAGTCTCCTTCACACCTATCAAAATGTTGGCTTAAAACTATTTTTTCTTTACCTTTTGATGGTTTAAATAACATCATTTAAATTTATATTTTGCAATATTGTAGCCCTCAATATGAGCTTTCCAACAAGTATATATTTGATATATTTTCATTTTATCATGTATTTAATTTTCATTTTTTACTAAACATAGGTTTTTCTCTAAACATTAAGCACTTTGTTGTGTAGAGGTGGAAAAATAGTAAACCATTGTAAAAAAAATTCAAAAAATACCCTTTCCCTAGGTATTGATGTCCTTGTTTCACCCAAAAGAATAAAATTGGATTTCGATATATACACAAGTTAGGTTGTATGACACACACATGTCTAGTTATACTTATAGTGACTTAAAAAATTAATTTAAAAAAAGTACGCAACAAAAAAATATGAAAAAAATCCTTTCTCTAGATATTGATGTTGAGAATCTATATTTCAAAATCTATAATTTAATCTTTTATAGAAATTTTTTTATGTTGTACAACACAAATATTACTTTCTAAAAATGTTGTTTTCTATTTAAAACTAGTTATTAAAGGAGATGTTGAAATATTTATGATTTACTTCAAAAAAGTTGAAAAAAAAATATTTAGAATCTATTCCACAAATCACTAGCTCACATCATCTTCAAATTTTTAACGGTTTAGCTCCTATAGGTCTTAGAAGATGATGATTTAGTTAAAATTTTTGATGTAAATGTCCATCTTGGGAAAAAAGTGAGACACAGTATTGTGATTTCACCCTAGTGCTTGGACCAAACTCTCTCAATTCAAAAGTAGTTAAATCACCAAACAATTGATCTCTAGAATAATGATCTAAGTTCTAAGCTTCTTCAATAGTAGAAACCTTGTGACTATAAGATTTAGGAAGATTTCTTAATACCTTCTTTACCACCTCATCTTCTTCAAGTTTTCCACCAAGGCCTCTGATGGAATTAACAACTTTGTCCACTCTATGCATGTAGCTTGTAATACCTTCATCTTTTGTCATCCTTAGGGTTTCAAACTTGGTCTTCAAATTTTTTATCTTTGCTTGCTTGACCTTATCATCTCTTTCATATATACTTTCCATCTTTTTCTAGAGCTCACCAGTAATTTTAAGACTCATAACTTTCACAAGTTCTGAATTAGAAAGACCACTCAAAAGAGCATACCTTACTTTTCCATCAATCTCATATGCCTTGATCTCATCATCAGTACTCAAACCATTTGCAGGAATTGTATATCCAGATTTAATAGACTTATAAACTCCAAACCCTAGAGAAATAAGAAAACCTTCCATCCTGGTCTTCTAGAATGCATAATTAAATCCATCAAATAGAGGAGCCCCCTTCTTATGTGTCATCCCAAATCTACCCCAAGCGGCTAAGCTTTCTTCTAAGGAACTTTTATCTAATATTTAGCAATTGTTGAATGCACAAGACAACTGAGAGGGGGTTGAATCAGTTGTACATTAAAACATCAAAACCCTAATTAACATTCAGATCTGCATTAATCCTTAAGCCATTAACAACCATTAAACCCTTATCATGCATTAGCAAAATATAAACATGTGAAACAGTAATGCAAACACATCCATACACATGAGAACACCAAATTTACATGGAAAACCCAAGAAGGAAAAAACCACGGTGAGGATTAGCTCACAATATAAAGTAATTGTAACATCTAATACAATATGCTCACTACTGGAGGGCCCACTACCCAAAAGAAAGAAGGGATCACCACCAATGACTCACTTCCATATTAGAAAGAAGAAGATATAAGATTGTTACAATTAGAAATCCATCTCAAAGCAACAGAAAAGATCCACCACTACTTCACCAAAATATTCACTCTTTGTAGAATGTAGACACCTTCTGCTCACTGATTCCAATAGTCTTAGGCATTAAAGCTTATACTGAATTTTTCACTTTTACACTTTACATATCAAAACTTTGCATCACACACCTTACACACATTCCTCCATCAATTCATCACACATATATATCATCCTCAACCTTCAAAACAATCCACAAGATCGGCTATGCACCTCAAACGTGCAAATTCAAATTATGTTGGCACCAAAAAATTCTTGTGGTGGAGAGGAATGAAGGTAGACCACATCACACCTTAAGTCAAACCTAAATCCACATATACACACCACAACACGCTTCCACAAACACTGAATCATATCTACAATTAGTGTAAACATCTAAGTTCGATCGAACTTGTGTTAACACCATTAAACATTTAAGTACATGCTTCCTCAAATCCAAAGATGACTCATACACCACACACAAAATTTAAACACAATCTAGAATATTCCATCAACACCCTGAAATTCAACAAATCCTTCACAAAATCATACACCTGAAGAACATACTCATTCTATACACCTAGTTAACCTTCGACACATTGTAACAAATGAATTCAACCTTACAAAGCACCAAAACTCAAAAAAATCAAACTAAAGATAGATATGAAAAATATAAGCACACTTCCAGATCCACAAAACCAAAAACCACAACATAGAGAAATGCGAAGAAAAACCATTTCTCCCAAATAGCACTGCACCACAGTTCACACACTAATGAACACAACTTTTTTTGTCGAATGATCCAAAACAAGAAAATCTAGATATAACACCTTTGAACACCTCTGATAAACATATATGAACCATACAAGTAGATATTCAACCATGAAGAAATGTAGGGAAAAACATTGAACACCACTCTGCCACATTGAACACTCTTTACCACATTGTCTCCTCTTTTATTCAGATTTTCTCAAAAGCACTTGGAAACCAAGTACCACAAACACCATCTCAACATCTGCAACACTCCTCTTATCATCTCAAACACACAAGAGGTTGAAAATTCACAAACATATGTTCATCAAAGAAACACTAGAGGTTGACATCAGTGAGTCTACTAGTGACAACACAGTACACACTGTGCAAAACACAATGTGTTTCAAGGTGCAATTGACATTGATGTAAACTTGTGTGTTTACAATGTGTGTATATCAAGGTCTACAATTCAAATAGGAAAAACACCATTAATTATAGTATTGGAAAAATACACTACACTTATCCTTGGTTGAGGATGCAAACCATTGCATGTTTTGGAAACCTTGTCAAATGCAGGTTACAAAACATACCATATTTTGAAACCTCTAATTTCTCATACCCGACACACAATTGTCAAATGTTGTTGTCATTTGACATGTAGACAAGTTACACCTATAGTTAAGGATGTATTATAACCAATAGGACCTTTCAAAATATGCTCTTGTTGTTAACATGCACTTTATAGATTAGGGAAACCTTCACATAAAGCACTGTGCAAAACACAATGTGTGTTTCAAGTTGCAGTTGACAACGATGCCAACCCATATACTTATCATCAGTGTACATATAGGTCTACAATTCAAATATAAAAAACATCATTAATTCTAGGATTGGAAAAATAAACTACACTTATCCTCCGTTGAGGATGCAAAGAACGATGTAGTTTGGAAACCTTGTCAAATGTAGGTTATAAAACATGCCATTTTTTGAAACCTCCAATTTGTCATACCCAACACATAGTTGTCAAATGTTGTTGTCATTTGAAATGTATACAAGACACACCTATAGTTAAGGATGTATTATAACCAATAGAACCTTTCCAAACATGCCCTCATTGTTAACATGCACTTTATAGATTGGGGAAACATTCACAAAATGCGCTTGTAAAACACAATGTGTTTTTCAAACTGCAATTGACAACGATGCCAACTCATGTGCCTATAATCCGTGTACATCTAGGTCTACAATTCAAATATGAAAAACACCATTCCATACTAGCATAGGTTAAATTTTAGAGTGCATAGTTCATAATTGACACACTGCCTGTTATAACAAATAGTTGGCAATAAGATATCATTTGTATTAAAAATAGAGGATGAAACAAGAAAATATGATTTTTAAGTTGCACATGTTTGTTTATTATTTTAATTTATTTGAAATTTCACTTGCCTATTTGATCCATAATTTGTAAGGAAATATGTAAAGAACATGGAATTGAATTGAGATTTCTTGCAATGATGAATCAAATGGTTGCCATTCAATCTTATGTACAATACATCGTTAGATTTCATATTGATTTTTGGTATAATGGACCTATGCATACTCATCAGTCATCCCTAGTCTAAGAATGATTCAATATAGGCAAGGAAAGTAAAATTGTCAAAGTTTTGTACGAGTGAAAGGGTGAAGATAGAAGAAAAACATGAGTTTAGACTTCAAATTTGTGAATGTTTAAATGAGATATCTTCATAGTCTATAAAAAAAGATGGATCATGTTAATTTCTACCCTTATATCATTGATTATAGTAATTTCATTTAATGTAATTAGGTCTAGTAAGTTCATTTCCCTTTATATATGGTTAAATTTGTATGGTTGCAGTCATGACATGACACTAAATGTACTTTTAAATTTTTGAATTACAATGAATAGGCGAGGACCCTCACCACTTAGTTAATTATATAAAAAATAACTGGTGGTGTAAGTGAATATGTTTGCTTGGAATAAAGTAGGAAGATTGAGCATAGCCCACATTTTCATTGAAACTTTCCTTCATGTGAGGTTTGAATTTAATTAGAAATAATGTTTTATATATCACTATAAAAGGCAAGGGTTTACCCATAGATTCCATGATTTTTTTGTAGGATTCATGATTATGAGGAATAAAATATATGGTAGATTGTAGACTAATTTAGTGCTATACGATTGAATTTTATTGGAAACACAAACATAGATGTATGTGTAAGAAGAAAGTTACAAAAATGTATATGCAAACAAGACATTTTGTAAAAGAAGAAGTTACCTAGATATACACATGTGCCACAATCAATGTGTGTTGTTGTATTTTGTATTGTGTCATACATTTTAGAGGTAAATACATTTCATTTTGTGTGTTATGATTTTAGGCCACACAGAAAGTTGCAAGTTCAAATATACATTGTGTTGTTCAACCTGCACAATTCTAGTTTTTAGTGTGTAAGATGTGTTTTTTGTGCTCATTTCAAGTTATTTCAAATGAATGGTTGGATTAGAAAACCTTTTTCCACACCTAAAATATGTATTACCATCTAAAATAAAGTGAACTCTTATTTATATATTGATGAAGGGTTGTGATTTTTATTTCATTGTATATGTCCTCTTCCAAGTTGAACTACACATTGTGTTGTTCAATCTGCACAAGGTTACCTCATGGTTTGTAGGATGTGTTATGCATTAATTACTAACCTAATTCAATCAATGACTAATTAACTATTTTATCAACACATGCAAACAATGTGTTTTTTGTTTGAGGTTGGTGTGAGCAATTGAAGCACATTCTTTTTTTCATTCAAGATTATCAACAAGGTTTTGATTAACTTCTTTAAAGCCTTTATTCTTGTATTACAGATACAGATATGTACCAAAACCAATGTGTCTTCCCATATTATGTAATATTTCCTTTATTTATACAAGTGATTACATATTGTGTGTGTGAAATGCACAGGAGAGTTAGCAAATCAATACTAAAGCACACAAACACTAATGAGATGTATTATATTAAAGATTTGAATCAAAGAACTACTCTAAATTGTAGTTAAACAAACCTTCAATAACATTCCATTGTTCTCTATTCTAAAGGATTCATTAAACCATTTGGCTCTCAGATTTTATATGTGCACTATGATTGTTAGAATGACAACTTGAGAAATGAGATGCTCTTCAAAAATGCAAGAAATCTAAGTTCCTACACGAAACTATGTGATGAAAGTCATGATGCTATGATAATGGAGATATTGACAAATGGATAATGTTGTTAAACTATGTGATACAAATTTTGTGATAAGAAGCTAAAATGATTTTGCATATGCTCAAATAACCATTGATATGATAAACTAAAATGCAACTATAAAGCAAGACATGGTTCTAATTTAACATGATACTACAATGCTAACTATGAACTCCAAATGCTCTAAAGCTATTCCTGCATAATAACTCTACTCAAATGTGGGATGCCCAATACCATAGCAAAGGGTTATATTTATAGGATTTTCAAAGCATCTTATGATTTGGCAACGATCAACGGTCCAGATTCAAACATGAGGGATGAACAGTGGAGATGGAGAGAATCAAGAAGGATGTTCCCTTGACCAAAGACAACATGCCAAATGGATGAAGGAATAAAGTGTGTGAGAAATAAGTCATGTGTTTGAAAGTTTGTTGAAGATAATTCTAATTTAAAAATTAGAATTATCTAATTTCATGTGACCTTGGTGAGGTGGCATGAAAATTTGTAGACATGTGCTTGAATTCCAAATTTGGGATTAGTGAAAATTAATTAAATAAAACAAACTATAGAAATTTGTTTATTTAATTAAATTAGAGGAATGTGATTTTAGATTTGGAGAATTAGAAGATATGAACTATATAAATAAATTGAGAATTTATTTATAAGTAGATGAAATAAAGGAGTTCATTAATTAAATAGCTAGTAGTTAATTAATTGTATTGACCAATTTTAGGTGTATACACATATTATTTTGCATGTTACAGTTATAGGTTATATAGAAAGTTTCAAGTTGAACTACCCATCATGTTGCTCAACCTACATAGCTTTAGTTCATGCATTGTAAGATATGATTTTGCTTCTCATTTAAAGTCACCCCAAAGGGAAGGTTGGATATCACAATCTACCTACTTAGGTAAAAGAGGTATGTGCACCCCAAATAATTTGAACTCTTCATTTTATCATCATGTAGGGCTGCAATTTTACTTTCAATCTATATGTCCACTTGAAGGTTGAACTACACACTATTTTTTTCAACCTGCATTAGCTTACGTCATGGTTCATACAATTTTTTTCACAATTTAGCCTACCTTGATTCAATCCTTTATTGATTCATTATTTTTTCAACAGATGCAAAGAACGTGGTTCTTTTGGCATTATTGGCAGCAATGGAAGCACATTTTGTGACATTCGATGTTTTCATAAAGGTTTTGGCGTACTTCTTAACCTTTCTTCTCACATAAAAAATACACACCTGCACCACAACCCACTTCTATTCCAATTTTTGTAGGTTTTAGATGCATCTATAAAAGAAAATTCAATCCTTTATTGATTCATTATTTTTTCAATAGATGCAAAGAACGTGTTTTTTTTTGGCATTATTGGCAGCAATGGAAGCACATTTTGTGACATTCGATGTTTTCATAAAGGTTTTGGTGGACTTCTTAACCTTTCTTCTCACATAACAGATACACACCTACACCACAACCCACTTGTATTCCAAATTTTGTAGGTTTTAGATGCATCTATATAAGCAATTACATATCAATATGCATGTTATAGTTTTAGGCTACATAGAAAGTTACAAGTTGAACTACACATCGTGTTGCTCAACCTACATAGCTTTACTTCATGCTTTGTAAGATGTGCATTTCTTGCTCATATCAACTTATGCCAAATGGATGGTTGATTTTCACAACCTTCCTCCTTTGGTAAAAGAGGTTTGTGCACCCCACCTAAATTGAACTCTTCATTGAATGTCCACATAGGCCTACAATTGTGATGTCATTGTCTATTTCCACTTACAAGTTGAACTACACACTATGATTTCCAACTTGCATTGGCTTACATCATCGTTCCTAGGATTTGTTTCACATTTATGTCTATCTTGATTCAATAATCACTTACTCATTATTTTATTAATAGATGCAAGTAACCTCCTATTTGTTTCCTATTGGTGGTAGCAATGCAAGTACATTTTTTGATGTGTGAGGTTATCATAAAAGGTGATAGGGCAAGGGTTGGATTGAGACAGTCACAATCTCAATGCTCTGGGTCTCCAATTGAATAACCCCTTGGTGTTTCTCTCCACCATTCAACCTATAGGTCCTAAAGGTATTTAGGCACCCCTGGTCTTCTTTGCCAACCCTGCTATCAAGTTGCAATTCATTCACCAAGCCTAACTTGATGTTCTTCCTCTCTTTCGCCACCTAGCCCTTAATCACCTTAAAGGCTAACCATGCTCAAATGTTTCCTAACTCTATTACAGGGGTGTGTGTCACCTTCCAAGGCTTATGAAATCACATTCTACAGGTGCTTGAACAAACACCAGGCTCCAACTCTCCATCGTTTTCATAAAATCTTTGTTCTAAGGTTTGGGTAGGGCTACAAGCCTTGAGCCCCTTTTTAGCCCTCTCAACACAAGGAACAGTTTAGAAATATTTTCTTCCAACAGCTTGTGCCAAACTTTCCTTTGACACTCTGGCTCTTTTCCCAAGCTCCGACAGATTTTTTGGCATTTGGGACCTTTCCTACCCATACAGAGGTACAATCCAACCTTAGTGGAAACTAGGGTTTCTTAAGACCTTTCCTTGGTCTGTTCTGCCTTTTCCAACCTCCAATGCACTAATGAGTCTTCTATTTTCTATTCCACACCTTCTCAGAGCTGCCTGCATTCACAATACATCTTTGGATAACATTGATGCCACACCCCTGCTATGTTAGGGTTTTGCCTTTTTGACTGTCTTTCCTAGCTAGGCTTCCAAACTCACCTAGGAACAGTCTTCTAGCTTGCTTGTTAAACCTTTAATGACCCCTATATCTACACTATTTACAAGCATGGAGTTTAGTATTGTTTCCTCTACGTCCATACTGCTTGGTACAGTCAGAAACAAACTAAAACTCCATTAATCTGGATTTTACCAGTCAAAACTGAACATAAGAAAAGACACAGATTTTACAAAGAGAAGAAAGCGATGGAGAAGATATTTAAAAATGCCAAAAAAAAACTTCAAAAGGATGCTTTACATGCTCTCAAACCAAAAAAAGACTTATTCCATTCATCTGATTACTGTCACGCTAACAAGAACAAGTAAAACAAATTTCTTCACAACAAAATCACTGCTTTTTCTCATTCACAAAAAAAACTGCCAATATTCCCAACTTCCAACCTTTGTCAAAGGTCAAGATATCCAATATACAATGCCAAGAAATAGTTAGGTTAATTTTCCTGAGCCTAAGAATGGCAAAAATCATGTTGTTTGAAAACACAGTGTGTTTTCCAATTTCTGCCTAAAACTTAGGAAACAACCAAAAAAATGATTCCTAGCTTATTCAACTTCTAACCTCAGAACCAAAAGGTCCTCAAACACAATTTAAATGGTGTTAAAGACCTTTCCTAACAAAAATAAAAGAGATTTTAAAACAAAACTTCAAAATCTACTTGCACTTTGGCAAGTGCTCCTGCACCATTCTCCCCCTCTCAGCACAAAGATCAAGAACTGGAAAGAGGGATCATTTTTAGGTCAATGCCAAGTTTCTTAAATTGATCCTCTTGTACCCATGTAGCCTCTGAGTCAGGCTTGCCCTTCCACTTAATAAGGTGCTCCATGTATGCCTTATTCCTTGTTGACTTTTTCACCCTGGACTCCAAGATCTGCTCTGCCTGAGGCTGCTCTTGATTAGGTAGGGGTACATTACTGATGTCTTTGAAGACTTCATGACTGTTCTGAACCTCATCACTGACTGTGCCCTTATATTTGATCAAATCAGCAACGTTGAATACTGGAGAGATGCCCAAATCTGATGGTAGTTCTACCTTGTTTGCATTCTTCCCATACTTAGCTAACACCTTGCATGGTCCTATTCTTTTCATCTGCATTTTGGTTGACATTCCCTTCTACATCCTTGATTTGTTAAGATGAACCATAACATGGTCACCTACTTGAAACTGTACATCCCTCCTTGACTCATCAACTTTATCTTTCAATTTTTGTGTTGCTGTTGTGGTTGTCTTCTTAACCTGCTCATGAATCTCCTTCATGGTCTGAGTGAAGTCTTCTGCATGTCCACTCCTATTCTCCTGAGATCTACGGTCTCTGAGCTCACAAATTCCCCTTGGGTGCATTCCATACACTACCTCAAATGGACTTTTCCCTATAGTTCTATTAACACTGTCATTGTATGCATATTCAGCTTGAGGAATTACCATATCCCATGTCTGTCCATATTCCTTTTTCAAGCACCTCAAGAGATTACCTAACACTCTGTTAACCACCTCTGTTTGACCATCGGTCTGAGGATGGTAAGCTGATCCAAATGACAAATTTGTTCCCAATCTACTCCATAGTGTTTTCCAAAAATGGCTCATGAATTTCACATCCCTGTCAGAAACAATACTCAATGGCAATCCATGGATTCTTACAACTTCCCTAAAGAAAAGATGGTCTATGTAACTTGCATCATGTGTAGTTTTGCATGGAATAAAGTGACTCATCGTGCTAAATCTGTCCACAACTACATAAATACTGTCAAAACTAGTTTTGGTCTTAGGAAGACCTACCACAAAATCCATGCTCACACACTCCCATGGTCTATTTGGAATGGGTAAAGGTTGATACAACCCTGCATTGCTAGCTCCCCCTTTGGCTTTCATGCAAACAACACACTGTTCTACATACTTCCTAACATCTCTTGCCAACTTAGGCCAGTAATAAAATCTTTGTACCAGCTCTAAAGTTTTATTTATTCCAAAATGCCCACTAAGACTACCATTATGTTTCTCTTGGATCAGATTTTCCCTCATTGATCCTCTTGGGACACATAACATATTACCCTTAAATAACAATCCATTTTGTAGTGTATACTCAGCATATTGACTATGAAAGTGATTTTCAAAATCTGAACATACCTTGTAGGCTTCTGAGAAATCTTCATCCTCACCATAGAGATCTTTGAAACTCTCTAATCCTATGCTTTTCAGCTGTATCTCTTGGACTGTCAACATTCTCCTGCTTAATGCATCTGCCACCTTGTTTTGCTGTCCCTTCTTGTGCTTAAATGGTAAATGTAAAGGCTTGGATGTACTCCATCCATTCTAAATGTCTATTGCTTAACTTCTCTTGGGTGTTAATATAACTGAGTGCCTGGTTATCTATGAAGACCACAAACTCTTTGGGCAACAAAGAATGCCTCCACTTCCTAAGGGACTGCACTAAAGCATAAAGTTCCAGATCATAGGTGGAGTATTTTTGTTTGGCTTCATTGAGTTTTTCACTGAAAAAGGATACAGGCCTACCTTCTTGACTAAGGACTCCTCCTACTGCTACTCCACTTGCATCACACTCAACTATGAACAATTTATCAAAACTAGGCAATAATAAAATAGGCTGAGTTGCCACTTCTTGTTTCAGCTTTTCAAACCCTTTATCAGCTTCTTGAGTCCACTTAAACTTAGTTTTTAGACCTCCCTTAATAGTATCTAGGACTGGTGCACATATACCACTAAAATTCTTAATGAATTTTCTATAAAACTGAGCTAAACCATGGAAGCTCCTTACCTTTGTTGTTGTGGTTGGTGTAGGCCAGTTTAGGATGGCTTCCACCTTGCTTGGATCCATCTTCAACGTTCCTTGGGATACTACAAAGCCTAGATACACAAGTTCTTGTTTGAATAACTCACATTGCTCGAGGTCGATTGCCAATTATTCTTCTTGCAGCCTTTTAAGAACCATCTCCACATGTTTCAAATGTTCTTCTGCTATTTTACTGAAAATCAGTATGTCATCCAAGTAGACTACCACAAAAATCCCTGTGAAATCCTTAAGCACCTCATTCATTAGTCTCATGAACGTGCTAGGGGAATTTGAGAGGCCAAATGGCATCACTTTCCACTCATACAAACCATCATTTGTCTTAAAAGTTGTCTTCCATTCATCACCCTCCTTAATTCTGATTTGGTGATACCCGCTCTTAAGATCTAACTTGGTGTAATACTGTGCTCCTCCAAGGCAATCCATTAAATCTTCAATTCTAGGTATTGGGAATCTATACCTAATGGTGATCCTATTAATTGCTCTAGAATCAGTACAAAGTCTCCACTTACCTCCTTTCTTTGTTGCTAAAACTTTCTTTGTTGCTAAAACAACTAGGACTGCACAAGGACTAATACTCTTTTGAATCAGCCCTTGACCCAACAATTCTTCCACTTGTCTAGCCACCTCTTGGTTCTGCTCAGGAGTGAGTTTGTATGCTACTTTCTTAGGCAATGAGGCTCCAGGTATGAAGTCAATTTGATGACTTATTGCTCTCTTTGGTGGTAGAGTTGCTGGTGTTCCATCACTGACTATACTCTTGTACTTTTCTAGTAGCCTTTTAATTGTTTCAGGTATGACTGTCTTCTCAGCCTTTTCTTCCTCTTTGGACTGCATTAGGACCACATAACCTTCATTCCCTTGGTGTAGTTCCTTGATGAACTCCTTGCCACTGCTCAACATAATGTTAGGAACCTTGGACTGTCCTTCATCATCCTCAATCAATGATTGCAGCTTGAAGGTTCTTCCATCCTTCTTGAATTCAATGGTGTTCTCCTTCCCATGATATATAGCCCCTCTGTCATATTGCCATGGCCTGCCAAGAAGAAGATGGCATGCATCCATGGGGAGTACATCACAAATCAGCTTGTCTTTGTAGCCTCCAATTGAGAATTCCATTGTAACCTGCTCATTCACTAGAACACTCTGCCCTTTGTTCAACCATGTGACTTTGTAGGGATTGGTATGAGGTACCTTCTGCAATTTTAACTTAGTTACTGCCTCCTCTGAAATGATATTATCTGTAGAACCAGAATCTACAATGACCTTGCATACCTTTCCCAATATCTTGCACCTTGCTCTAAACAAAGTTCTCCTTTGCTTGGGTTCTTCCTTGACTGGTTGTCTGATCAGCACTCTATTAAACATCATATTTTCACCTACTTCTGATTCTATATGACTGATCTCAGGTGATTTGACACTCATGGTATCCTCTTGTGCATAAGCTACTCTTTTCTCATTGCTAGATGAAGAAGCTTTCTCCGGGCATTTATAAGCTGGATGACCTAGCTGGTTGCAATGGTAACATTTCATGGTGGCAAAGTAGGAGTTACTTCTGCCTGCTCCTCTTCCTCTGTTTGAACCCCCTTGAGGTCCTCTTCCTCTATTAAATCCTCCTCTTAATGATGTTTCACCTCCATGCTTAGTAAGCTTAGATTCTCCTTGGGTTCTTTGATCATTACCTCTTCCTTGGTAACCTCCACACTGTCCTCTTTGTTCTCTGCCTCTGCCTCTGCCCTTAGAGGACTGATCATGCTTTCTTGTATTCCTCTCTTCAATCTTTATAGCCAACTGATAACATTGGTGGACTATCTTGGGGCTGAGTAAAGCCATCTCTTCTTGTATGTTCCACTTCAAACCATTGAGGTACCTAGCCACTTTTAGGCTCTCATCTTCTGCCACATTTGATCTCAAGCAAAGCTTCTGAAACTCTTCAATATAGGTGTTGACATCTTGATCTTTTTGCCTTAAACTCTACCTCTTCTTGTGAAGTTGGATCTCATAATCATCTGGCATATAAGCTTCTTTCACTTTAGCAACCATTCCTTTCCAGGTTGATATGGGCTGCTTACCTTATTTCTCCCTCTCAGTCTAGATAAATTTCCACCAAGTCAAAGCTGATCTTCTCAACCTTGATTTTGCAACTTTCACTTTCTGTGCTTCAGTGACTCCATCACACTCAAAGTGGTTCTCCATTCCATCTATCCAATCCATGACCAGATCGGGATCCATCTTTCCATAGAACAACAGTATGCCCTCAAGTCCTTTTCCACTCAGGGCTTTCAATGCCTTCAAGAAAGGCTCCTCCTCCAAAATAGGGTCAGGTTCAGGGACTTTGTCCTCCTCTGCAACCTCTTCTTCCTTTGGCATTGTTCCTTCCAACCTTGCATTGTTCAATGCCTTCTCCAATTGCTCTATTCTTTCTTTCAGGGACTTGTTGTCCTCTTCTTGTTCTTCAACCTTCTTGGCTAACTGTGCATTAGTCACCATGGCGGGGGTTTCACTTGACTCAACTTCTGACATATACGCTGCTTTCCCAAATCTTTCACTGCTCTGATACCAATCTGATAGGGCAAGGGTTGGATTGAGACAGTCACAATCTCAATGCTCTGGGTCTCCAATTGAATAACCCCTTGGTGTTTCTCTCCACCATTCAACCTATAGGTCCTAAAGGTATTTAGGCACCCCTGGTCTTCTCTGCCAACCCTGCTATCAAGTTGCAATTCATTCACCAAGCCTAACTTGATGTTCTTCCTCTCTTTTTCCACCTAGCCCTTAATCACCTTAAAGGCTAACCATGCTCAAATGTTTCCTAACTCTATTACAGGGGTGTGTGTCACCTTCCAAGGCTTCTGAAATCACATTCTACAGGTGCTTGAACAAACACCAGGCTCCAACTCTCCATCGTTTTCATAAAATCTTTGTTCTAAGGTTTGGGCAGGGCTACAAGCCTTGAGCCCCTTTTTAGCCCTCTCAACATAAGGAACAGTTTAGAACTCTTTTCTTCCAACAGCTTGTGCCAAACTTTCCTTTGACACTCTGGCTCTTTTCCCAAGCTCTAACAGATTTTTTGGCATTTGGGACCTTTCCTGCCCGTACAGAGGTACAATCCAACCTTAGTGGAAACTAGGGTTTCTTAAGACCTTTCCTTGGTCTGTTATGCCTTTTCCAACCTCCAATCCACTGATGAGTCTTATATTTTCTATTCCAAACCTTCTCAGAGCTGCCTGCATTCACAATACATCTTTAGATAACATTGATGCCACACCCCTGCTATGTTAGGGTTTTGCCTTTTTGACTGTCTTTCCTAGTCGGGCTTCCAAACTCGCCTAGGAACAGTCTTCTAGCTTGCTTGTTGAACCTTTAATGACCCCTATATCTACACTATTTACAAGCATGGAGTTTAGTATTGTTTCCTTTGCGTCCATACTGCTTGGTACGGTCAGAAACAAACTAAAACTCCATTAATTTGGATTTTACCAGTCAAAACTGAACTAAAGAAAAGACATAGATTTTACAAAGAGAAGAAAGTGATGGAAAAGCTATTTAAAAATGCCAAGAAAAAAATTCAAAAGGATATACAATGCCAAGAAAGGTAAAACAGTTAGGTTAATTTTCCGATATATCCCATATACAATGAGCCTAAGAATGGCAAAAATCATGCTGTTTGAAAACACAGTGTGTTTTCCAATTTCTGCCTAAAACTTAGGAAACAACCAAAAAAATGATTCCTAGCTTATTCAACTTCTAACCTCATAACCAAAAGGTCCTCAAACACAATTTAAATGGTGTTAAAGACCTTTCCTAACAAAAATAAAAGAGATTTTAAAACAAAACTTCAAAATCTACTTGCACTTTGGCAGGTGCTCCTGCACCAAAAGGTTTCGGTTGACTTCTTAACCTTTCATCTCAATTAAAAAATACACACATGCACCGCAACTAATGTATCTTCCCATATTCTTATTTTTTTCTTGCAACTGTACAAGTAATTACATATTAGTATGCACGTTACAGTTATAGGCTATATAGAAAGTTGCAGGTTGAATTATCCATCGTGTTGTTCAACCTGCATAAATTTAGATCATGCATTGTAAGATGCACTTCTACTGCTCATTTTAAGTCACCCCAAAGGGAAGGTTGGATATCACAACCTCCCTACTCAGGTAAAAGAGGTATGTGTAGCCAAAATAATCTGAACTCTTCATTTTATCTTCATGCAAGGCTGCAATTTTACTTTCACTTTGTATGTCCACTTGTAGGGTGAACTACACATTGTTTTTTTCAACCTGCATTGGCCTACATCATGGTTCATACATTTTTTTTCATATTTATTCATCTCTTGATTCACTCCATTATTGATTCATTATTTTATTAATAGATGCAAACTTGTGCCATAACATAGTCTTCTCTATAAATAACTTTAATTCAAAAGAAAGAGCACTCTTGGGTACCTAGAATCCATGACCATTCACTGAAGATGAAACTCACATATTCCAATAAACTAGCCACATTCTTGCTTATAAAAGTAATATTGCACTCAATAGTGCATGCATCAATTTTATACATGTTATATCTAACACCTCTATCAATCACCATAGTACCTCTAACCATCTTACATCCTACATTTAAAAAAACTACCTACACACCCACATCTATTATTTTTCTCATACATAACAAATATTGTGCTATTCTAGGGTTATGAAACACATCATTAATCTTTTGAATTGCACCTTCAAGAAACTTGATTCTAACCTTACCATGACCAACAATATTTAAACAAGAATCATCACCCAAGTACACCTTACCTACATCAAATTCTTTATATTCAGAAAACCAATATCTATTAGAGGTCATATGAAAAGATGCTCCCACTCAGTTAACCATGCATCATTACCTGCACAAGTGACCAAAGCTGCAATTAATGCATCACCATCTTCCTTCTCGAATTTAGAACAAGGATCAAATCTCTTCTTCTCCTTCTTCTTTTCTTCTTTACACTCCTTATGAAAGTATCTAGGCTTATCACAATTCCAACAAATAGCTTTGGACTTTCTAAGAGATTTGGATCTCCCCTCAGATTTAGATTTATCACACTTATTCTTTTTTCCCTTTTCCTTAGGTCTTCCACAAACATTTAGGGCTTCTTTTGCACTAATGGATACCTTCCTCATGTCTTCAGAAAGCAAAATATCTCACCACACATTTAGTCTTCAAGATAACATAAGTACTCCCAATAGCCATAACAAGAGAATCTTACAAATTAGGAAAAGAACAAAGCAAGATTTGATATTTCTCCTCCTCATCCATATTGACACCAACTGATGCCAATTGAGCTACCAAAATATTGAATGCTTCTAGGTGGTCTATAACTCCTCCACCCTCTTCCATCTTCAAGGAATACAATTTCTTCCTCAATAAAATATTATTCACTAAATATTTGGCTTGATACATCTCACCAAGTTTCTTCCATATTTCCTGTGTATGAGTTTCTTCATGGACATTGATCATAACAAAAAATTTCAAGCATAATTTGATTAGACCCTTGGCTTTATAATCTATAACATCATATTGAGCAGCCAAATTAGGATTTTTAGGACTCATATCATTATCATCTTGATAATATCCCATAGATCTTGATATATTAATAGATCCTCCATCTTAAGCTTCCACATCTCAAAATTGTTTCCATAAAACTTCTCTTCCTCTATTCTCCCTGATGTGCTTGCCATCTAAAATTCATGCAATAAAATCACAAAGTATCTTCTACACAATATCCCACTCAAATTTGGATTACTTCAAAAAACCCAACAACCCAAAACTAAAACCAAAGGTGATCAATCTTTAATACCACTTGTAAGGAAGCTAAGGTAGCATAACAACTTCTTACACTAATCTAGAGAGGAGGGTTATACAAAAAAAGAATAGATCTGAACAATAACAAATACTTAAACAAAAATAAACATACATAACATTCATACCACAACATGGTGATTTGCGTGGGGAAAACCCTTTCGAGAGAAAACCCCACAGTCCAAAAGTCGCCCAATACATTATTTAGAAATCAACAAGATTACAATCTACTTGCAAATCAATATTTCTCATAGGAGTATCACCAACTAGAGATCCAAAGGAAACTCAATAGCTATAAGACTCTTACTCTCAACCTCCATCTCATGCACTTAATATATAGAAGATACAATACATGAAACCGTCAAACAATATTACAAAACCATGAGCTAAAACCACCTAAAAAGTGGCACCCATCATTATTTCCAATATCAAATTCATATGATCTGTAAAAACACACACTAGTACATGTAACTCCCCCTTTACAACTCATTTATGTGACCAACATGTTTCTACATCTCCCATTTCAAGAGACCAACTTTCGAAGGCCATAACTTTTGATTTGGGTGTTCGATAGACGAATCATTTGAACCATCAAAAAGCTCATGAAGTTCTCTGTCAAGATATAAATTGTTACACTAGTTATAACCACTTTTAGGTCCAAATTCCCTTAAGCCCTTCAAATGGACTTTGAAACTTTGAAAAGAACTTTAATATCTTCAAATCTAGAAATGATCTTGCGACAAAAATTTATGAGCATGCTTATTTAGCCAATCCTAAGCTTTGGGGAAAATTATGCATCAATTTATGATCAAGTGTAAACTTACTATATGTAATCTCATGTAATTCCAAGTTTGAGACACTATTTTCCTAACATTCTCCTACTTGTTGAACACCTTGCAAGAGCAAAGGGAGTATCAACACTATAATTTAATTGCTAGGGGCCATGGCGCTCATAGACTCTGAACACCATCTAAAATTCTATGTACTCACATGCTTAGTTAAAGACCTTAACCAGCTTCACCTTATCATCCTCAACCATATTTCTAAGAAAATGATAGTGTATATCAATATGCTTGGTTCTAGCATGGAATGTCACGTTCTTAGCTAGACAAATTGCACTCTAACTATCACAATAAATTATCATTGCACCTTATTTAATTCTAATATCTAAACACAATCTCTTAAGCCAAATGGATTATTTACAAGCATGAGTAGCTATTATATACTCAAATTCAATAATGGACAAAGAAACCATAACTTATCGCTTACTTATCCAACTGATTGCACCATCAAATAAAGTAAAAACATAAGAACAAATGGATGTTTTCCTATCAACATTGTTGAAAATTGAGGTGTTTTCTTAGCTTAATACTTTGTAAAACTTTAATATTGTTGATCTAAATATGCTTTTCCTTTGTTATAGATTATTTGTGGGTGATTATCTGATTAATCCATTTTACTGTTTGTAGAATGTAGATAGAAGTTGATAGAAGAAGTAGACAGGAGATTAGAAAGATCACACAAGCATGTACTGTGGAGAAACCCTTTTGGGAAAAAACTCCACCGAGAATTATTCTATTATTCAATCTTTGAAGTAGATTACAATAGCTTCAATTCTTGCTTGAGAATGCCTCTTTTGCCTTCACCAAAACTTCTTCACAACCTACAATAAAACTAATACAAACTCTCTTCAACTTGCTTGAGATATATAGGCTTTAATTAGCTTTGCAAAACTCCACAAGAGTTACAATTACAATGCTCAAGCCTTGTCCCTAAAAGGTACACCTGTCTCATGCAAATAGAGTTATGTCGTGAAGAACAATGTCAAATCCTCATCTTCATGCATTTGGGCATCCCAAACTGAAGTAGAAACTCAACCTCTATTATGTAAATATCTTCAAGGCTTCATCCTCAAAGTAGGCATCCAAAAGTGGTCCCACTTAGCTGAGCCTTCTAAAATATCTCAACATGCAAAGGAGTTAATTCCAAGAAGCCAACTTGGGCACCCAAGTTGGGTCCAAGTCATTTCTTGTTAACTGAAACATTTCTCAACACCATTCATGTAAGAATGGTTATCCCCTATTAATTGAAGGTAGTCCCTGTTATCTATCATGCAACTCAAGTCATTAGCCATGCATTCCATGTTAACTTAAGTCAACTAGCATTAAAACTAACTGAAGATAATTGAATTGAACTAAACTAAACTAAATTGATTCTGAACTGAACTAAACTAAACTAAACTGAACTAATCTGAACTAATCTAAACTGAACTGAATTGAACTTCATGCATGCAAACATCAAACCCTAACTCCTAAGATCTTTACATGCATTCAGAAGTGTTATCTCTTACTCTAAATAGTTAACTGAACTCAAGGTGAGTGTCACCTACCATGTGGGCGTCCCATGTGCCTGTATTATTTAGGAACTCATAATGGATGCCCTTACATGCTCCTAACATTTAGAATTAATTACAAATGTCAATTAACATGATTATTTCATCAAATATTAATCTCTTCCTAATCCTAGTGTTGATGAACACATTCCAAGGACTTAAGAGATACATGAAATAAATAATGTTTAGGATTGCAATTAAATGGCATCTTATTTCCAACATTCTCCCATTTGACATTATACATTGCAATTATTCTAAACAAGGAATAATAATTTTAAATCAAGTACAGGACTCAAGGCCAATGGCCTTCCTGCACCAACTAATCAATCCATGCTAACTTCAAATGCAACTTGCATAATCATGAAGCTCCAAGAAAATGATTAAAACCAAGAGAACTTATCTGTAGGAATTGGTTCCATAAGATAATCTGCAACATTAATTAAAGTTTCAACTTTCTCAATTAATACCTTCCCACTTCCAACCATTTCTCGCACAAAGTGATACTTAACATCAACATACAAGCATGATAAATAGGATTTTTTTTTTCTAAACACATAGCACTCTGACTATCATAATCAAGTTTAACTTACTTTCAATTAAAACCAATACCTTTCCCAAGTCTATATATCCAAACTACCTTTTTGAAGGCACGTGTAACCACCAAGTGTGTTGAACTCATGTTCAACCAAGGTGTAGGCTCCTCAGTCTTTTATGTTGGAAAAAATTTCTTGCTAGTAACCATTCCAACACATGTCTCTAACCATAAGAGAACTCAAGCCTCACCTATTTCTCCTAGTATCCATGAGGACCTGTAACCAACCAATCCATGCCAAACTCCAAATGCAACATAGCACTATCATGAAGTAATCAAGCAAATGATTAATGTATCCAATACTTAAGAGAACTACATAAGATCAATGCTAAAGCTCCAATCTTGAACATAAACATGACATCCATGATCTAACCATCTCCTCTTAGGAGATCACATGCACCATAACATACATCCTAGTCTCAGAAGAACATGTAATATGTTAAACTCTAAATGCATATCAAGAGTAAACCATGACATAATAGTAACCACTTTAAACCAATAAAAAACCATATCCCCAATCACATGAAGATAACCTTTCCAATGATGCATCTATGTCACTACCAACAATTCCCATTGAATCGTGATACCAAGTCACAGATGGCATCGTGACTACCATCCTCTTCATGAAGATCACTATATCCTACCAAAGCTCCCACTGAACTGTGATACTGAGCTATACATGGCAACAAGATAAACATCAAACCATCACTGTCAAAAGCATATGGAATTTCAAATATTTCCTCATGATCAAAATTATCATAACATGTACCATGCCACAACTCTAAACCAATAATTAAGAGTATACCATGACATAATAACAAAACCATCCTACAACCAAGAATCCACTTCACTACCAAATGCTCCCACTAAACCGTGATACTGAGCAATCCCATGGCATCATGATGCACATAATCAAAACCAAATTTATGTCATAAGCTCACACTAAACCTGTGAATTCAAGCTCTCAATGACACATGATAAACATCCTCTAAAGCAAGAATATATACCTCTTGTAAGAAACTTAATTTCCAAAATCAGCAAATAACAAAAATAATAAAAGCTCCCACTAAGCCAAAAAACCTCCAATATTTTAAGAGAAAGGCATCCCAATACTCTACCTAACCTCAGCTCTGATACCAAATGTTGAAAATTGAGGTGTTTTCTTAGCTTAATAATTTGTAAAACTTTAATATTGTTGATCTAAATATACTTTTCCTTTGTTACAGATTCTTTGTGGGTGATTATCTGATTAATCCATTTTACTGTTTGTAGAATGTAGACAAAAGTTGATAGAAGAAGTAGACAGGATATTAGAAAGATTACACAAGCATGTACCATGGTGAAACCTTTTCGAGAAAAAACTCCACCAAGAATTATTCTATTATTTAATCTCTGAAGTAGATTACAATAGCTCCAATTCTTGCTTGAGAATGCCTCTTTTTCCTTCAGCAAAACTTCTTCACAACCTGCAATAAAACTGATACAAACTCTCTTCAACTTGCTTGAGATATATAGGCTTTAATCAGCTTTGCAAAACTCCACAAGAGTTACAATTACAATTCTCAAGCCCTATCCCTAAAAGGTACGCCTATTGCATGCAAATAGAATTATGTCGTGAAGAACAATGTCAAATCCTCATCTTCATGCATTTGGGTGTCCCAAACTGAAGTGGCAACTCAACCTCTATTTTGTAAATATCTTCAAGGCTTCATCCTCAAAGTAGGCACCCAAAAGTGGTCCCACTTAACTGAGCCTTATAAAATATCTCAACATGCAAAGGAGTTAATTCCAAGAAGCCAACTTGGGTGCCCAAGTTGGGTCCAAGTCATTTCTTGTTAAGTGAAACATTTCTCAACACCATTCATGCAAGAATGGTCATCCCCTGTTAACTGAAGGTAGTCCCTGTTATCTGTCATGAAAATCAAGTCAATAGCCATGCATTCCAAATTAATTGAAGTCAACTAGCATTCAACTAAAACTAACTGAAGATAACTGAACCATAACTGAACTAAACTAAACTAAACTGATTCTTAACTGAACTAAACTAAACTGAACTGATCTAAACTGAACTGAACTAAACTTCATGCATGAAAACATCAAACCCTAACTCCTAGGATATTTACATGCATTCATAAGTGTTATCTCTTACTCTAAATAGTTAATTGAACTCAAGGTGAGTGTCACCTACCATGTGGGCGCCCCATGTGCCCCTATTATTTAGGAACTCATAATGGATGCCCTCACATGCTCCTAACATTTAGAATTAATTACAAATATCAATTAACATGATTATTTCATCAAATATTAATCTCGTCCTAATCCTAGTGTTGATGAACACATTCCAAGGACTTAGGAGATACATGAAATAAATAATGTTTAGGATTGCAATTAAATGACATCCTATTTCCAACAAACATCGCCTATGTAGTCTAAATCCACATAACCACAAATATCAAGGGAATTCCCATCTCCCACCACATTACCATGATAACACAAGGAATACTCTAAGGTACCCTACAAATATCTAAAGACTCTTTTAACTGCATCCTAATGACTTCTACCAAGATTAGACATATATCTAAAAAGAACTCCCACTGCTTGGGCACTACATGGTTTAGTGCAAACCATAACATACATCAAACTTCCAATTGCACTTTGGTAAGGCACTCTAGTCATGTCTTCCATCTCCAATGGGGATGTTGGAAATTTTGAAGCAGATAAATTTATTCCAACTATAAAAGGAACACACAATGGTCTACAATTTGGCATGTTAAACCTCTATAAAATTGAATTGACATACTTACTCTGGTCAAGCTATAGATTTCTATTCACTCTCTCTTTTGATTTCCATCTCAAGAATGTGTTTAGCTTCACCAAGATCTTTCATTTCAAATTTAGCTACAAGTTGAGACTTTAGTTTTGAAATCATTCATTTCCCTTTACTAATAAATAACATATCATCAACATATAATGCAATAAATAGGAAACAATCACTATCATATTTATAATAAACATAATGATCTGATTTATAATGTTCAAGTTCCAAAATAAACACATATGAATCAAATTTATGGTACCACATCCTACGACTTTGTTTGAGGGCATACAAATATTTCTTCAATTTATAAACCAAATTACTTTTACCTTTCACCATGTAGTGCTATGGGTGTGTCATGTAAATATCCTCCTTCAAATCATCATGAATGAAAGCCATTCTCACATTCATTTTCTCAACCTCTAAATCATAATTAGCAATAATAGACAACAAGAATCTAATGGATGTCATTTTTACAACAGGAGAAAATATCTCACTGTAATCAACAAAACCATGACCTAAAACCACCTAAAAAGTGGTGCTCATCCTTATCTCTAATAACAGATTCCTATAATGTTTCAAAACACGTATCACTACATGTAACTCCCCTTTTACAACTCATTTATGTGTCCAACACATTTTTACATCTCCCATCAGGAGACCCAACTTTCAAAGGCCATAACTTTTTGATTTGGGTGTTTGATTATTGAACCAATTGAACTGTCAAAAATCTTGTAAAGTGCTTTATCAATTTATAATTGGCTATGCCGACTATGACCGCTTTCAAGCCCACAAAATACCTCTAAAACCTTCAAAATGGACTTTAAAACTTTGAAAAATGAAAACTATAATATCTTCAAATCCATACACTATCTTGTAATGAAACTTTATGAGCATACTTATTTAACCAATCCAAAGCTTTGGGAAAAATTCCACATCAATCCATGCTCAAATGTAAACTTACTATAAATAGTAACCTCATGTAATTGCAAGGTTGAGACACTATTTTCCTAACATGATCATGGTAAATATAATTGTTTTCCCAAAAAATTATACTCTATGAATCATAATACAATATTATACAACTCTTAAAACCAATACTACTTCCTTGCCTTTTGGACCACATAATTTGTTTGTAACATGTGTTGCGACTATGTACTCTACTTTAGTTGTGGATAATGCAATTATATATTGTCACTTATTCATCCAACTTATTACTTCTCTAAATAGAGTAAATACATATCCACTTGTTGATCTCTAGCCTAATCAAAATTTGCAAACCCTATATGTTTAACACCTTGTCAACATTATTAGTATCATGATAACATAAATAGTAATTCCAAGTTCCTTACAAGAACCTGAACACTCTCTTAAAATATTTCTAATATTCTTTTCAAGTATTTGACACAAACCTACTAAGAATTCCCATTATTTGAGCAGTATTTGTCCTTGTAGAGATTAGTGCACACATAAGATTTCTTATTACACTTGCATATGGAACATTTTTCATGTACTTCATAAGCATATGTAAACTTAGGATAATTTTCTAAACTCAATTTAGTGCCTACCAATAAAGGGGTACTTAAATTATTACTATTACACATGCTTAACTAGCACAAAATAGTCTCAAGATAATTTTCTTGGTTTAATTCCTACTCACCCTATCTCTATGGATCTCCATACCAAGTTTGTATCTCAAGAAGAACATATATATTTCCCATAAAACCTACTAGCCATATGACCCTTAATTTCTCTGATCAATGTCTTATTATTTCTAATGATTATCATATCATCAACACATAAAATAATGATTAACACTTGATCACCTACTAGCTTGTAGTACACACAATGATCAATTTGACTCCTTGTAAAATAAAATTATGATGCATATGAATAAAAATTTGGATACAACTTATATATGACTATTTCAACCCATACAAATAATTTTTTAATTTATAAACTACTTTCTCTTTACCCCTTACCTTTAATTATTTAGGTTGAATCATTTAAGTTTTCTCGTCTAAATCCCTATTCAAAATTATTATCTTAACATCCATGTGATCCACTTCAAAATTAAAATCTATAGATATAGATAATAACATCCTAATGGATTTTTACTATAGGAGAAACAATCTCAAAAAAGCATATTTCCTCACCAAGGAATATCCCTTTACCACCAATTGTGCCTTTTTCCTCTCTAATCTACTATCTACTTTAAACTTCCTCTTAAACACCCACTTGCAATCAATGGGTTTCCTACCTTTAGGAAGACCAACCAACTCCCAAGTCTTATTCTAATACAATTCCACCATCTCATATTTCATGGTATTTATCCAATAATGGTTCTCCATAGAAGAGTGATCTTCTCTAATAGACTTTAGTTCATCATCAATAAAAGAGAAAAAACACACCAAAAATATTATAGACTATACCTTTCAAGTAACTTTTGATACCACGTAGACCTTATCACAATTGTCACCAATAAAATTCCTATCTATCTACATCAAATCCTTCTTTAGGTTTGGCACCAAATATTATTTCCTCCTCTCTATCCAAACTATCATCTCCACTTAATTTTTCATTACCAAATACATATTGATACTCTAATTAGTATTCATATTACATCTTACTACTCGCCTTTTCATTTGGCTACATTAAACTCTCCTCCCTAGATAGAACTCCAAGTTCTCTATATATATAATTCCTTAAATAGAGAACCTTTTGGGTTATCGAATTCCAAATCTTGTATATTTTCACATTTTCACCATAACCAATGAAAATGCATTTTTTAACTTTGAAGTCCAACTTGGACCATTTCTGGGTCATACACAAAATAATTACAACCAAAAAAACTCAAATGTGTTAGAAGAGGGTTCTTATCTATCTACATTTCATATAGTGTCTTCTCATCAAGTGTATAATTAGAAGACATGTTTTATCAATTAACAAGTAGTGTCAATTGCCTTGGCTCAAAATTATTGTCCCCGGTCAATGTTATTCAATAGGATTTTGGATCAATCCCACAAGATTATGTTTGACCTTTAATCCACTCCATTATATTGTGTATAGAGCATTCTTATTTTCTTAACCATATCAATATGCTTGCAATATGTAATATCCCTGAATATTTGGTTTGAGCCTTGAGTAATTAGAAAAATAATTCTTTTTGACTCAATTATTTTTATTTGGCTTGGTGGAATTGGGAATTAATTCCCATAATTTATTATTATTTTATGTGAATCGAAAATATTTTTATAATTTTTCTATGAGGATGGATGACCCCTTTTGGGAGATAAAAGGAGGGAAAAATAATAATAAAATAATAATTTATGGAAAAGTGTTCCCCATTTGGAGAATTAAAAAAAGAAATAAATTCAAATTTAAAAGGTGGAATTTGACGCCCAAATTGGGTCATCCAAATTAGAGGAAAAAGGTGAAGTTTGATATAAATACAAGTTCATTGGAAGGAATTTGAGCATTGTGCATATTATCTTCAATTTGAATTAGCAACTTGTTGCAACTATTCCAAGGACAAAAACCCTTGTGAATTGTGGATGAGTTGGACAAAAACCCAATCTCATCTTGGGAAGACTTCATAACGGAGGTCTAATTATGCTTAATTGTTATTTGGCATAGGAGAAGAGCATAATTCTAAATTATATTTGCATATTATATTTGAAGATGTCATTTGATGAGTTTTGTTGTGTATTGGCTAGGGTTTCACCCTAGGTTTGAGCGCCACTACCTAGAGAAGGAGCACCTTGCTTTTGGAGGGAAATTTTGGTGTTTGATGGGAGTTAGGGTTTGATAGCATCTTCAAATTTGTAGCAGCAACATATCAGACCTAATTCACCATTGTTTGTGGAGTTATTTTTGTTGCTTATCATCATCATTTCTTAGGGTTTTTCCCTACATTTTAAAAACCATCATTTGGAGTTCTTTGAAGGGTTTTTGTGCATCAATTGTTGTCATTTTGGAGCAAAAAAAAACTAACAGACTTATTGTAGACCTAAGCGATTAGATTTGGAGTAGATCTCCTTATTGTTGAAGAGTGGAAGACATAGGGTTTCATGCCCTAATTGGAGCACTACCCTTGGGAGATCATTTCTATCAATTTCTTAGGTCATTTTCTATTGATTTTTGGTATGTACAAGCCTAATTTAAAGTTTGATTTGTAACAACAAAGATCTAATGTATTATTTGGCATGATTGGCCTATTGTTTGAAGATAACTTGCATATTTTAGAATTCTGATTTATAGCAGTAGTTGTTCAACTCATAAAATCATATTTTGTTTCATGTTTATACTTGCAATTCAATGATATTTTGGTTGGATAAGTTTCATGTTTGCAAATATAATTATAAGGATTCAGAATTGATTTGTTATTACATTCTTTGGTTGCTTTTTTGTTTGATGTCCTTGCTTGATTGTAATCAGAAAATTAGATCAAAATCTAGGGTTTGAGCATAAAACAAAAATTCAAAAACTAGGGAAGAATTTAGAAGTTGGAAATCAGAGATTTAGGGTAGATCCCATTGGGGTATTGCAGTGGTATTAGAGCCATGTATCTTGCTAGCCTGTTGGGTATATGATTCAAAAAGCTTTGGAGTTATGGCAACACATGTGATTAATGATGTAATGGTTGCCTATGATGAGTACAATACACTTCCAACATAGGTTAGGAATGAAATCATCTTGAATTAAAATTTATGAATCAACAGAAGGACAAGAAGAAAAAAAAGAAAGAGAGGAAACCAAAGAAGCATGAGCAATCATGTGTTAAACATCTTGGGTCAAATGATGCAAATTTTTATGTAGTCACAACAACAGTTGCTTACATTCATTGGTCAAATGTCACAAAACAAGAATAACATGATAAAATATGAAGATATCAAAAAATTGAGGAAAGAGACAAAAAAATTAGAAGTTATCATTGAAGAAAAGTTAGAGAAGGAAGAAGTACTTGTTTGTGACTTACAACCTACAATTAATTATGAGAAGGACAAAAATCAGTCAGTATGTAGCCCTAAAGAAGACACGTTCAAAAGTTCACTTTAGCCCTATGAGGACAAGGACAAAGGAGATTCACCTATTGAAGCTATAAATGAAGAGCACATGAAGATTGAAGAAGATACCACCATGGATATTGTCAAACTAGCCATGTTAGATTAGTTACATGTAGGTATAGGTTCTTATGATGTTTCATTAATTGAGCCTAGCATTGTTTCATCACCTTTACATCTTTTTAGCAAGGAATCACTCCATACTTCAACCATGGAGGAGATACAATAGAAGAAGCATCTTATAGTCATATTTTAATATCCCATCCCAAGTGCCTTCAAAAAAAGGCTATGAAGACCTTATCAAACTTATTAGACAATTTCTTTGGTCTAATTCGAATGGATATGTTGGTTTTAAGTCAACTTTGTGGCTGCAATGCATTCAACCTAAATAAAAAGGAGGGTTGGTGTTGTTAGATCCCAAAACCCAAGGTGTTTGTTTGGTTGCTAAATGGATAGTTAGAGTGGTGGTTGGGGATGAACCTTGGAAGATTTTGGTTCATTACTGAATCACACAAGTTGTTGTTAAAAAGAAATGGCAATCAGTTTGATGGATTGATAAAATATTGCTTGCTCCCTTTTTTCTACTTAAAGCTTCATTCCCTTTGTAGTCCATATGGAAGGCTTGGCAACTCATTTGTAATTGTTTAAATTGGAAAGGTGCTTCTTTACAACATGGGTTTAGTTTTGGTGAGAGTTTGATGTCATCTTTGGTTCTATTGATAAAGGATATGTGGCAATTATAGCTTCTTGGTTTGGAGATTATGGTTATACTTTACCTTTTGGGAGCTCATGGTGTTGAGTTCTTTGATTGTGTTGGTACCATGAAGGATCCTCAGTTAGGAGATAGTTATCACAATGCTTGAAGAGCTTGGTTACATAATTTAGTGGGAGATTTGTGTTGAATGCACAAGACAAATGAGAGGGGAGGATGAATCGGTTGTACCTTAAAACTTCAAAACCCTCATTAACATTCAGATCCACATTCATTCATTAAACCAATAAATCCAAGACAAGAGAGGGGGGGTGAATTAGTGGTAAAGGTTATCAGAATAAACACGATGAAGCAAGAATATCTTATGTGCACTAACACGGTTATCAATTAATGGTTGCCTATGATGAGTACAATACACTTCCAACATAGGTTAGGAATGAAATCATCTTGAATTAAAATTTATGAATCAACGAAGGATAAGAAGAAAAAAAAGAAAGAGAGGAAACCAAAGAAGCATGAGCAATCATGTGTTAAACATCTTGGGTCAAATGATGCAAATTTTTATGTAGTCACAACAACAGTTGCTTACATTCATTGGTCAAATGTCACAAAACAAGAATAACATGATAAAATATGAAGATATCAAAAAATTGAGGAAAGAGACAAAAAAATTAGAAGTTATCATTGAAGAAAAGTTAGAGAAGGAAGAAGTACTTGTTTGTGACTTACAACCTACAATTAATTATGAGAAGGACAAAAATCAGTCAGTATGTAGCCCTAAAGAAGACACGTTCAAAAGTTCACTTTAGCCCTATGAGGACAAGGACAAAGGAGATTCACCTATTGAAGCTATAAATGAAGAGCACATGAAGATTGAAGAAGATACCACCATGGATATTGTCAAACTAGCCATGTTAGATTAGTTACATGTAGGTATAGGTTCTTATGATGTTTCATTAATTGAGCCTAGCATTGTTTCATCACCTTTACATCTTTTTAGCAAGGAATCAAATTATGGTTTGGGTGTCCTTAAGTTAGATTTCCCACACATATGTGAGAAATTCAAAAATTTCAGTATGTAGTGAAAAAAGTGAATTAGATAAGAGTTATTTGATATTGCAAGATTTGAAGGATCCCTCGGTGGTTAAGGAGGTTATAGTTGTGCATACTCTTTTTTTATCAGTCATTGAGGAAGATCGTGATGTAGAAGACTACTCATTATTTTGATGGAGATCCTTTGATATGGCATGATGATGACCTAGTTTTTACACATGGATGTATTGAAGAAGAGGCCATGAAGAAAGCTAATTTGGAGGTGCACATTTATGAAGATCAAATAGAAATTTTGCATGGAGATGTTGGGTCTCATAAGTCACACATTTAGAAGGACAATTGAAGGTAAATGAGGATATGACTGTTGCAACCCTAGCTCACTTTGATAATACTCTTAAGATGATGGCAGATTATAGTTGGAAGGATCAAGTGAGACACAAAGGATTTGAAGGAGGACTATTTCTTGTATACTTATAGGTACTCAAGGAAGCTTTGGTTCTGATGAAATAAAACTACCTACACCTACTTTCAGATTGAGATCATCTCCTCCAACTTGATAAGATATATTTTGATGCATTGAGAAGAAAGGAAGATGAGGTTGATAAGCTCAACTTTGAGCTTAAAGATACTATAGATTCTTTAAAGAACACTCAAATGGACCTTCAAGAATCAGAGAATCAAGTTGATGAGTTGAGCTTGGCACATTCTTCATCATCTATAGTAGAAATTCAGTCTTTTGTGGCAGCCACATCCAAAGAACAACAATTCAATGTGAAGATTGTAAATAGTGGACATGGAGATATAACTTGCAGCCATATGACAAGTAGCACACCTAGTTTTTAGTTGGAAAAATATCTCGGATCAACACTTATTGATGAACATTTAACCGTGGAAGGAGAAGTGATTAAGAGTCATGAAGACATCACACAAGGGTATGAGTTGGAGTCACCTTTTGGATCTACACTTGTGGGAGAGAATTTAGTAAAGAAAGAAGTGTTTGAGGTGCTAGAGGATACCACACAGAGGTATGACATTAGTTTTGATTTTCTCTTTTATGATGGAAGTTGTATTTCTTTGCATAACCATGAGATAGTAGTTATTTCACATGAGGATAATGGTATTAAGGGGTCTCCCAATGTTGGAATTCAAGATGTGAATGTTAAACATAAGGAATGTATTATGGATTCAAGCCACAAAGGTTATGGTTTTGTATATCATAATACAAAATATGTGAAGAAGACATAAGATATGTGTGAAGAGTGGTTACAAAAAGCTAGGAAGGCAAAGTTGTTGACTGCCCAAGCAAGACAACACTTGCAAGAGGTCAAGGAATGTTGTAACCAACTAGATCAAGTAAAGTGGCAAAGGGAGCCACACATTAGATCTCTATTTCTTCTAAGGGAAGAATGCATGATGGTGGGGCAAGCAAAGGAGAAGTCCCTTGAGAAGAGAAATCAAGAAAGGGATGTTGATTTGAATGAAGACACTATGGAAAGGTATGATAGTTGTTATGATTTTTTTATTTGGAACAAGATTCCTTCACTTTAGTATATTCAGATGATGATAGCCCTTACACATGAGAATGAGAGTGGGAAGGCTTCCCCTACCATTGGTACTCCATTGAGAGTCAAACATGAAGATTCTATGGATTTTCCAAGCATAAGATGTTCGATTTGATATGCCATGGCATGAAGGAGGCAAAGAAGATTTGAAGCATGTGGCACATGAGAAATGAGCCTTGTATGGTGGATAAGCAAGTGAAGCAATCAAGTTTGAGGTATGATTCATAATTCCTTGAGTATTTACATAGCTTTCTTCATGAGGGTGTAGTGTCACCTCTTTTGGAGAGCCATTTGAAGGCTCACAATATATACTTGGATGACATGATGGAGCACACACTTAGTGGATCAACCACTAGTATTATGCCTTCGTATGTGGATGGAGATATGGGTGATACAAATTTGGTTTGGTCTTTGATCATTCATGGAGCACTTGAAGAGTTTTCTTGTGATGATTCAGTAAGTAGCTGCTCTATTTCAAAGATTTGTGACGCATGCCATGGAGACTCTTTCATTTGTTGGGTATACTTTGGAGGTGAAGCCAAACTATGGCACAAGGTATGGAGGTATTGCTATAATGTTTATTTTTGAGTTACTACTGCTTGTGTTCTAGCTAGACTATGTCATAGGGATTAGAAGAAAGTGAGAAAATCTTGGCGTTCTTGCCCTAGTTCATGAGGATCTACTCCATACTTTGCTATGAGATGGTTGTTCTACTTTATTGCACATAGAAATCCTACAAGATACTTGGGGGAAAATAATTGTTTGGGTGTTTTGGAGAGTCTTGGATCATCTCTTCATCATTAGAGGATGGCATATGGATGATACTCCATCATCATATGACATTGGAGATGGCATTTGCACTCACTTGGGTCTGATTTTTAGTTGGGAGGTTGTTGTTATGTTATACATCAACAACCTAGGAGGGGTGATTATATATTTTCTTGTACTTGTGAGGGGTTCTCTACACATCCACTAGAGATCTACAGGGGTTGGAGAGTTGCTTGGTGTTGTTAGCACTATGAGACACTTATCTCTATTCATGTTTGTCAGCTATGATGATATAAGGATTTGGGATCCAAGCGGTGGTAAGTTTATCATTGCTTGAGGACAAGCAATCTCAAGAAGGGAGGACTGTAATGTCCCCAAATATTTGATTTGAGTCTTGAATAATTAGAAAAATAATTCTTTATGTCTCAATTATTTTTATTTGGCTTGGTGGACTTGGGAATTAATTTCCCATAATTTATTATTATTTTATGTGAAGCCAAAATATTTTTATAATTTTTCTATGAGGCTGGGTGACCCCTTTTGAGAGATAAAAGGAGGGAAAAAATATAATAATAAAATAATATTTTAATTTGTGAAAAAGTGTGCCCCATTTGGAGAATTAAAAAAATAAGCAAATTCAAATTTAAAAGGTGGAATTGGGCGCCCAAATTGGATTGGCCAAATTAGAGGGAAAATGTGAAGTTTGATATAAAATACAAGTTCATTGGAAGGCATTTGAGCATCATGCATATTATCTTCAATTTGAATCAACAACTTGTTGCAACTATTCCAAGGATGAAAACCCTTGTGAATTATGGGTGAGTTGGACAAAAACCCAATCTCATCTTGGGAAGACTTCATAACGAAGGTCTACTTGTGCTTTGCATTGCTATTTGGTGAAGGAGAAGAGCAAAATTCCAAATTAGATTTGCAAATCAAATTTGAAGAAGACATCATTTGGCGAGTTTCATTGCATATTGGCTAGGGTTTCACCCTAGGCTTGAGTGCCCCTACCTATAGAAGGAGTTCCTTGCTTTTGGAGGGCAATTTTGGTGTTTGATGGGAGTTAGGGTTTGATAACATCTTTAGATTTGTAGTAGTAGAAGATCATACCTAATTTTCCATTGTTTGTGGAGTGATTTTTGGTGCTTATCATCATAATTTCTTAGGGTTTTTCCCTACATTTTGAAAACCATCATTTGCAGTTCTTTGGAGGGTTGTTGTGCATCAATTGTTGTCATTTTGGAGTAGAAAAACCATATTAAACTTGTTGCAAACTTGAGTGATCAGATTTGGAGTAGATATCCCTATTCTTAAAGAGTGGAAGACATGGTTTCTTGCCCTAATTGGAGCGTTGACCTTGGGAGATCATTTCTATCAATTTATTGGGTCATTTACTATTGATTTTTGGTATGTATAAGCCTAATTTAAAGTTTGATTTGTAACAATAGAGATCTAATGTATTATTGGGCATGATTGGCCTATTTTTTGAATATAACTTACATATTTTAGAATTTTGATTTATAGCAGTAGTTGTTCAACTCAAAAAATCAGATTTTGTTTCATGTTTATACTTGTAATTTGATAATATTTTGGTTGGATAAATTTCATGTTTAGAAATACAATCATAAGGATTCATAATTGCTTTTTTATTGGAGTCTTTGGTTACTTTTATGTTCATTGTCCTTGTTTGATTGCAATCAAAAAATCAAATCATAATCTAGGGTTTGAGTAGAAAATTAGGGTAGAATTCAAAAGTTGGAAATTAGAGATTTAGGGTAGATCCCATTGGGGATATTGCACAATATGCCTAAAATTTCTTAGATAAAAACTCTCTACCATTATCTAATATTAACACCTTGATATTCTTTCTTGTTTGATTTTATACAAGTGCCTTAAATTAATTAAACTTAAAAAATACTTCATTTTTTCCCTAATAAATTACACCCAAGCATGCTTAGATTAAGGAAATTAACATAGTACCAAAACTTGCCAATTGGTTGCACGTACATAGGATGAAAAATATCATTATAGATCACTCTCAACACATCCCCTATTCTAAAACTTCTCAAGATAAATTGCACCTTATTTTTATTTCTAAACACACTTTATTGACAATATTAAAGACCAATAGAAAAATATATCATACCTTTCACCATATTATATCTCCCCAAAATTTTCAAGCCTTTTTCTCTAATATGTCCCAGCTAGAAATGCCACAATAATTTTCTAATATAAACATTAATAAAGCTACAAAATATTGATGCTTACAACCTAAACAAAGTACCTTACTTCACACCTTTATCTAACACCAAATTGCCTCTAACCATTCTATATTTTCGTCAAAAGTGTCATGTACACTTGAGTAATCCATATTAGAGATAAAAAATTAATTTCTAAATAAACTTGGTATATATAAATATTGGAAAGCTTTCTCACTATCCCATCCATGAAAGACGTATTCACCTTTCCTCAACCAACAATTTGTAGAGTGATTATTCCCAAGGAAAACCTATCCTCCTTCACACTTCTTGTAATTAGAGACCTCTCCTTATGAGGTGGTGATGAGAGCCAGTTATGCTCTGTTTTATGCCATATTTTATGCCTTTTCCTATTCCTTCATATTCATTTTTATATTTCATATCATACCATTTTACCATTTTACGTTGCATATGATTAAATATGTATAAGTAGCATTTAATATTGTTTTGGGATAAAAATGTGAAATTTAATTATTGGTTGGGTTTACTAATGAGCATTGTGATTTCAAGTCTTGGAATTTAATATATTTTGCAGCATGGAGAAGAATGCAGACTTTCTATAATCTTCCTGTCACTTTTCCTCCATGTCACTCTCTATGGAAATCTCTTTCTTCTTGCCACCATCGAAATACTCAAAAACATCTTCCACTCATGTATTTTTCACCTATCGAGTTGGCTTATGTTAGACCTATCATCAAGTGGATTTTTATCATGTTTAGTCCATTGCAATTGGGTCATCTTGTTGTGTGTCTTCTCAAGGAAATCCTCTTCTAAATTGGTTGCATGTATCCACATCTGCTACCATAATGGTCAAGTCTCCATGATGGTTTGTCATCTACAATACTGCGTTATCTACTTAAATTCCTGCTTTGGCCATGTAGATATTTTATTGGTACATTTCCAGCTCAATGTACACTCTCCATCAACCATTTCAAGTGCCACTAGTGATTGAAACTAACTAGAGAAGGAAGCATGCGATGGAGAATAAGCTGTGATAAAGGATGCACTATTTGGAAGAAACTGTATTATCTTCTATTTTTATCCACTATTTTAACAAAATGGTTTTTGATTTATGGCCAGCGAATAAGGTTTCACGTGCACCAATATTTGTTGGTTGTAAGCCAAAAAAAGGCATTATGTTCCACACTATTGTTATAAAACTGATCTATATATATGTTGTGTAATATCAGCTTAGGGGTAGACTTTTATGTATGCAAATTTATGAGGAAGATTATTGTAAGAAGATTTTGACTGTATTGTTCTATGATAAATAAAAATAACATTTATATGATCATCTCAGCATAGAAAGGCACTTGTATTCCATCACCAGTCATACTGAGGAGGCAGGGCCCACTTCTTGGGACATCTGGTGATTTTTGTAGCTTAGCAGTGTGTTTTTCGTTCTTGATTGAATGTTGTTTTTTTATGTTATTCAAAAGTGTGGTTTGTTGTTTATTTATCATGAGATTATTTTCTAGACTAATTGTTCATACTTTATATTACTTTATGATTTCCAGATTAGTTTGCTTTGGAATTTTGAGTTTAATTTCTAGAATTATTACTGTTGCTACTATTCTTGTAGTCAGGAAGTGACAGTTCCAGTCGTTGGAATCATTTTCATTTGTTGTAAGTTTATTTTCATAGTTGCATTCATAACCACTCATCTCACGACTTTCACCCCTTTGTGGCATATTGCCCCGACACCTTTCACAAGTTTACGTCCCGGATTGACACGTATAGATTGAACTAAAATTCATTATTAAACATCAAATCCATTTCACTCTTTTCCCCTGGCCTATCATTTTGGTGTCATTTTCGGGGAGAGGTGTCAAAGGCATGTTAGCTCGGTGAGTTGAGTTAGGACCATTGCGCCTCAGTGAAAATTTGTGCAACTTTCGACCTTATTTAGATGATTAACCTTGGTTTGCTTTGTTTTAAATCATATAGATGCATTGTTATATTTTGTAGGTAGATCTTAGAAGATAGTTTACCATTTATATATTATCACTAGTTGTTGTTGTGAGTCATTGATAAGAAAGAAATATTATTGAAGAAACAACACAAAAATGTGAAAAATGTTGTATTTTCAAGGTAGTGCATACATGTCAATTTTGGGAGAAAAATGCTTAAAAAATAAAGAATCCAAAGGCCACGCAAGAGGGGAAATATGCTTGGCAGTGGGGATAGTGCCCCTCGACCCTACCCTATATCGCGATAGGGAGCATGCCTTGGGCATTGCCCTGAGACCCTGCAAGGGGCATTGCCCCTTGACACCACTGGGGGCTGCCTCCCCTAGAACCCTGCTTTTGAATTTAAAAACAAAAGAAGAAATTTGTGGGGAAATCATGTCGAACCAAGGTGATGTTTCTATATCCTTTCTACCTAATGAATGCAACTTAGAATATCTTGAAATTTCATCACCATTGTCACATGCATCTACAAATCTTATTCCTATAGATGAGCAAGAACACATAATTGATGATTTTTTTAGGACAATGGATTTTTGAAAATGAATCATTTGATGAAGATTTGACCACTTTTTATTCTCTTTGTTGCAAGGAAGAAGATAAGTGCACATGCCAAGTTGACACGATAAAGGAGATAGACATTGTAAGCGAGCCTCAACAAAACAATGGTAAAAATGCACAAGTCTTCTTTGTAACTCAAGAACAACTTCATACGTCAACTAGGAAAGATCAAGGTATGGTTAATGATTTTGAAATGTCTTATGATTCAATTGGATTAAAAACACAATATGTTTCTTCAAAACAATATTTCTTCACCTAGTATATACGGTGAATGGAATAATGAAAGCTCACAACAACCACTATACCCATCAATACCATCTCCTTTATACCCATCCTACTTTATCCCACCCACTTTATATCCACAACAACTCTTACCATTTTCATTATCCTATTTATATCATCCACCAAGGGCAACCACAATGCCTAATAAAACTTTTCATAATAAGGTGGTTGAAACTGCATATAATAATGCATATTCATGGATCCCTTTACATTCTGATAATGTGCCTGGAATTGGTGAATTACAATTGAAATACATTAATGCAAGTGAGGGGTGTGATTTTAGTTTAATTGAATTAGAAGAACAATATGATCAATTGAATGGTATTTACATTAGTTCTTCTTATTTACTTGGCAAACCACAACCTTTAACATATATTCACACATATAAAGAAGCACTCCAATTTAAGCCTATTTTGATCATTGAATTAATAAGTGTGTATGCTGAAATTTATCATGCATTAATAAGTGTTATAATTCATACATCAATCATTCAAGAAACGGATGAATTGAACAATCACAACCTACAAGATATATCTTTTAATATTTTCATACTCACCCATATGGATCATTGGAGGCCTATAGTAAAAATGTGTATTCCTTACACACTTATTGATTTAGGCCCAATGATAATTGATTTTATGCTTAAGCACAATTAGATGGGTTTGAATGCATTAATGGACATACTAAAAAAAATTCCCTAAGGGATGAACATTCATTGAAAAGGATCAAGGTTTTAATCTATATATATCCTTTTCATTCTTAATTCTTTGAATTATCTTAAGATGACCATTCATTGAAAAGGCTAAAGGAATTATTATATCATTGTTTATATGAATTCTTTGGATTGTGCTAATGCCCTCATACTTTTGTAGCATGAAATTAAGTTTGGTTGGGGGGGGGGATCCCTTGAATTTTAGAAATATTTGGTTGATTTTTAATCATGTCTTCATTCACTGTTTTATTGGTATTTCTAATGAAACTACACATGTGCGCTTTGGACCAAATCAAGGTATGACTTCTTGTGTTAATTGGAATAGAATTTATATTTTGTCTACACAAGAATTCATTGTAATAATATTCATCGATCTTATTAGTCTCAAATATTTATTCATAGTTCTCTACCATTCATTTTCTCATAAAATAAATCAATTATAATGGTGAAGATATTAAATGGGTCATATTGCATTACTACACTTGATATTCTTGTTCTTGAGAATATGGTTGCAGGTTTCTTATCTTGGTTATCCAACGCTTTTGCACTAGTTGATGATGCTTTTGTATGTGAGCATCCAAAAACACATTTTTTGGTCTTGTTAGTTGTATGGGGAAACTCAAGTTTCTTTTGTGTTTCTCTCTTGGAGATCACAAGAGGATTAGTGGGAAAAGTGTTCAACATTCATGGATAAAAGTTCTATTTTTCACCCTTCTTAATGCTAGAACCATGTGAAAGACAACATGCAACTTGGTCTATGATATCCATTAATCTTGCAAGTAATATGTTCTTGAGCTACACATCTAAAGACAACTTGAAGACATAATCAAGGAGCTTGAATATAGATCCTCACACTCTGAGATGAGTATCCACCTACCTAAAGTTGTATGGACACATTTGACAAGTTGAGAGACTCCAATTGGTCTTTCACTATGCAACCTTGTCTTTGGTAAGGAAGTTTCATTGTTTGCACTCTAGTTTTGCATACAACTTTGGGAATAGTTATGGATATCTCTCATGCTTAAGAAGAAAGGATATCATAGCTTCATGATACGTCGATACGATTTGTTTCAAGTTGGTCATCATAGAACAATGTGTCTTTCAAAGATAGCAGATATTGTGGGTAGTTATTTCAACCAAGTGAGTGAGCATGGATTCCAAAGTTCTACAGTCTAATTTTTTATATGGTTGCATGAGCTAAATGGATCAAGATTGTTTGTAGCAATTGTGTTATATGAATATGCATGGTCCCTCTTGATGAAGGCATATTTCTTGCTATTGGTCATCATTTCCAATTCCACATGCAACCGGTTTCATTAGTAACTTTCATTGAAGGGCTTCCAAAGTAATTCCATGTTTTGGATAGTATCAATTCCACATCCAAGGAGAGTATCATTTCTTTGGTCAATATATGCAGTTTATAAAAAAAATTAAAAATGAAAACAGAAGGAAAAAAGCAATAACTTCTAACAATGAAAACCTTTGGGCATTGTTAGACAACTACAGTTTGAAAACCAATTCCTGGCGGATTGTAGTTGAAATAAATTCTTAGTGGTGAAAACTATTTTTACAGCACCACTAAGTGGTGAGTGATTGAAAACTAGCTTTCCAGCGGTCACTTGTCGTTATCAAAATAGAAAAAAAAAAAAAAAAAAAGAAAAAAAAAGAAAAAATGCAATAATTGGTGTTCTTCCTTTGGGCTAATCCTTTTTCAAGTACACTCCAATGTTTCTATGGGTGTTTCTTTCTAGCACCTCCTATCACTCACTTGTGCAGCTATGCTCCAGTTATTGTAGTCACCATGACTTTGATCACCTATAGCAAGTGCTACACATTTAGTTGAGGTTTTATGGAAAGTGGATTCAGTTCCCATTAAGTGTGATCTATAATGCTTCCATCAAATGGAGATCTTGCATGGAGTTGTAGTGCCAGTCATAATTTTTGGTTCCTTCCTTTCTAGTAGTTCATAGTTGCTGAGTTCTTTTGGCTACCTGACCTTGGCATAATTGGATATGCAAGTTGGTAACACAATCAAATTTATTTTTCATTATTTCATCTCTTAAATTTATTGATGTTTCTTATTATAATCATTTGTGCAACATCCATACCTATTCTCTCCTTGTTTCTCGACGATGGTCAACCTTTTAAGTTGGGGGAGGTACACCATTCTTATTACCTATCTTTTCACCCATTATTTCTTGTTCCCACCCTAGCATACATTGTTTCACCCTACATAATCATTTCATCCCTTCATATTCCTTATCATTTCTTCCTTCATATTGCCTATCACTTCACCCATTTCACAGAGCTCATTAATGTGGAGACAATCTTTCATGATACCTCTCATGTATAGCATTTAAAAAAAAATGATGTTATACAAAATGAAAAAAGAAAAGAAATTGAAATACGAAAATAGAAAAATGAAGAAAAACTCATAACATCAAGAATACTATAAGGTTGAAACATAAAGCAACAACATGAAGCTTGTTATGAAGAGATGGTGAAAAATAATTGACAGTAAATCCATCAGGCTTTCTATGAAGAGGAATTGATAGAAAAATGTGATGAGGTATAATAGTCAGGGGTGAAAAAGAAGGCCAAAGCTATAAATCCAAAAGGTTGCCAGTTCAAATCAAAGACCTCTCGATCATAATGATTGCACGAGGACGTGAAATATGCTAAGTTGGGGGGAATGATGAGAGCCAGTTATGCTCCATTTTATGCCATATTTTATTTCTTTTCCTATTCCTTCATATTCATTTTTATATTCCATATCATACCATTTTACCATTTTACATTGCATATGATTAAATATGTATAAGTAGCATTTAATATTGTTTTGAAATAAAAATGTGAAATTTAATTATTGGTTGGGTTTACTAATGAGCATTGTGATTTCAAGTCTTGGAAAATATATTTTGCAGCATGGAGAAGAATGCATACTTTCTATAATCTTCCTATCACTTTTCCTCCATGTCACTCTTTGGAAATCTCTTTCTTCTTGCCATCACAGAAATACTTGAAAACATCTTCCACTCATGTATTTTTCACCTATCGAGTTGGCTTATGTTAGACCTATCATCATGTGTATTTTTATCATGTTTAGTTCACTGCAATTGGGTCATCTTATTGTGTGTCTTCTTAAGGAAATACTCTTCTAAATTGGCTGCATGTATCCACATCTACTACCATGATGGTCAAGTCTCCACGATGGTTTGTCATCTACAATATTTCCTTATATACTTAAATTCCTACTTTGGCCATGTAGATATTTTTTTGGTACATTTCCAGCTCAATGTACTCTCCATCGACCATTTCAAGTGCCATTAGTGATTGAAAAAAACTAGAGAAGGAAGCATGCGATCGAGAATAAGCTGTGATAAAGGATGCACTGTTTGGAAGAAATCGTATTATCTTCTATTTTGATCCATTGTTGTAACAAAATGGTTTCTAATTTATGGCCAACGAATAAGGTTTCATGTGCAATAATATTTGTTGGTTGTAAGCCAAACAAAGCCATTCTATTCCATGCTATTGTTATAAACCCAATCTATATATATGCTACGTAATATCAGCTCAGGGGTAGACTTTTTTGTACGTAGATTTATGAGGAAGATTATTATAAGAAAATTTTGACTGTATTATTTTGTGATAAATAAAAATAGCAGTTGTATGATCATCTCAGTGTAGAAAGGCACTCATATTCCATCACCAGTCATATTGAGGAGGCAGGACCCACTTCTTGGGACGTCTGGTGATTTATGTAGCTTAGCAGCATGTTTTTCATTCTTGATTGAATGTTGTGTTTTTATGTTATTTAAAAGTGTGGTTTGTTGTTTGTTGATCATGAGATTATTTTCTAGACTAATTGTTCATACTTTATATTGCTTAATGATTTCTAGATTATTTTTCTTTGGAATTGTGAGTTTAATTTCTTAAATTATTATTGTTGGTGATGTTCCTGTCGTCAGGAAGTGATAGTTCTTGTCGCTGGAATCATTTTCATTTGTTGTAATTTTATTTTCATAGTTGCATTCATAACCACTCATCTCATGACTTTCACCCCTTTGTGGCATATTGCCTCAACACCTTTCGCATGTTTGCATCTTGGATTGACACATATAGACTGAACTGAAATTCATTATTAAACATTAAATCCATTTCACTCTTTGCCCTAGTTTTGGCCTATTAGGTGGTATTATGCACTTGAATCAATAAACCATGAATTGTCATCAATAATGTTAAAAAATATAGTTGCATCACTAATATACCCATTTATGTTAAAGGATCTATCATAATGATTATCTTTCTTCTTGGACTTATAAACCTTCTTTATGTGACATCTCTTGCCACAATTCTAACATTTCACCTTAGGCTTGGCAAGAGACTTAAACCTATCCTTATTCTTGGACTGCTTATCTCCATAACCTTTTTTCTTACCTTTAGTATCGTGAGACCTACCTTTCATAGTCAAGGTATCATTGAAGGAAACATCCATACATTATCTTATAATCTCTTCATTTAACAAGACCCTAATTACCTCTTTCATTTTAGGTAAAAAATAATTACTAGTAATTGTCATAATCAATATTTCCCATGAATCAAGTATGAAACACAATAGTCTCTGGGTTAATGATATTTTGGTTTAGATTATGTTACTGGTACATGGTCTCAACTGCCATTTTAATGTCATTGTCACAATCAAAGTACTCATACATTCCATCTCTCTAATTTGTGTCCTTATTAATGTCAAGAATACAATCAAAATATTCTTCCTTGTCATCCTGCAATAGACTGTCATCAACTGATGTAAACCAAATCTCATCAAGTAAACCGACATGCACTTTCTCACCTTCATCCTTACTAATAACTACAGTACCTTCATCCATCAAGGTAGTCACTGCTACAATACCTTCATCTACACTAAGCTTATTATTCTCACACAAATCAGTAACAACATTTTCACAAAGAGAAAATTTTACCTCTTCTTTCTCCACCAAAACTTTCATTCTACTCCTTTTGAATGCAATCGACATAGCTGCAACTTGCATTAGTAGATCTTGATCTTCATCCCCATCCTCTTTAACTAATTTCCTAACTCCATTGACCAAGCATTTTCTGGTATTATTACATACCTTCCCTTCCTCTTTATTCAAAGGTTTCAATTTGTGCTTGACTGGACATCTTTCATCAAATAGTAGGTATTAGCATACCCATCATGCACTGCCTTCCTATCAAATTTCCAAGGTCTTCCCAATAACAAGTGACAAACATCCATAGGCATAACATCACAAAAAAATTCATCATGATAATCACCAATCTTAAATCGTAGTAGGCTTTGTTCATTCACCAAAACCTTACGGTCATCCTGCAACCAAGCTATTATGTATGGATGCAACTGCCTTCTCCTTTGTATCTACAACTTGTTCACCATTTCTTCAGAAACAATATTATCAGTGCTACCACCATCAATAATCACATTACAAACTTTATCTTCATATTTGCATTGAGTGTGAAACATGCTCTTTCTTTGGTCTGGTTCCTTCTCCACATTTAGCTTGAGGCTTTTCTGACAACAAGGGAAACACCCCATTCAACATCTTCAAAATGTGATGATAATCATCTTCATCTATATGGGCAACTCAAGCATTTCCTTTCGGTATTTTTTTCGTCTTTCCTTGATGTTGAGGACACTCAAAGGCTCTATGTCCTTCACATTGAAAACATGTTCCTCAAAAGCCTCCTCTTCCTGACCCTCATCCATATCTTCCTCTACCACTATAATTCTTCTCATGGGACTTGTTGGAGCTTTCACCCCTTTCATATTTTTCATCCTTTATGTCTCTAATCTATTGCTCGTCCTCTTTTTGTTGCACATAACTTTTTCTTTTCCATTTCTGCTTCTTCTTAGATTTCCTATTCAATCTTTCTTCCACCTTCAATGCAAACCGGTATGCATCCTAAATGGTGTATATTCTCATTAGTGCCAACTCTTCTTGTATGCTAGGTCACTTGTATTTTCCCCAAGATTCTTAGTTGATGAATGTTCTCTGTTGCTTGGGGTGAGGAGACATTGTGCTATTTTTGTTTGTTGTCTCCTTTGTTTTGCTATTATGTTCTGGTTGTTGTTTTCTTTGGATAGTTTTGTTGTTTTGTTGTTGAATGATATAAATTTTTCTTTGTAAAAGGGATCAGGTCCCTTTCAAAATCCCTACTTTTCTAATAAAAAACATAATAGTAAAATGAATTTATCTTCTTCTTATATCTTGACTCTTATTGTTTCTAAATGAATCAAAATAAAATTGAAGGTGTTAAGATAATCATTATTGAGTCTCCCTCTTTCATCTTCAACAAATATGACTTCAAAGAGTTTGTTCAAGAAAATCTCAAATGAATACAAGGTTCCTATTTCTTTTAGAATGAATGAGTATAAGTTTCTTCTAATACATCTATATTGACATGAAATTTGAATCACATCAATGAATGGTAATTCTATATTTCTTATCCAATTTACTCTAGTCCTCATTAGACATGCCTATGGTTTTCACAAAAGAACTTATAACCCATTGATCTCTTTCTACTGGGAGGTTTTTTCAACTTTCAACTTTTATAACCCAAAGTACTAACCATTGAAATTCTCAATATTATACCTTGATGTGATCCCCATTAATCTAACAAAATAGTCACTCTATGTTTTCAATTAATCCTTCAAAAGATTTCATTCAAGCTAGTTATATACACATTACACCAAACCTACATGCTAGGATTTCATAATTAGTTGAGGCTTACACCACAACATAAGTAAGTATATGAATCCAAACAATATGAACCTTTCTTAGACAACACACTTTGATACCAAATTTTTATAATTAATCCTTTATGTAGACAATTGATTTATTGGGATACTATAAATTATTAAGATTATGTGATAAAAAGTAATCATGTTTTTTATATAATTTAATTAAGCAACATCAAAGGAAGCATATAGAGCAATACATGGTGCAAGTCGTATATACATATGATATAAGAATTTACGTGGAAAACCCTTATGAGAAAATCCCACCAATAAAAGGATATTTACAATAGCATTTATTAGCAAAGTTACATACAATATAATAGTCATCTTTCACATAGTCTCAATCCATGGACTAACATCATGTAACCTCCAATTAGAACTTCACACCATCATGATACAACTAATCCAAACACATCCAACATTGTCCAACCTTAGCACATTTGTATGAAATATAGGTGTAGTTGTAGAACCATTGAAGAATAAATTTAAACCATATAACTATCTAATTTACATGTATAATATCAATATTCACACAACAATATCATGATGTAAACATGCCATACATTACATATAACATGAATTATTCATATACATGATCACCACGTGTAACAACCTAGTACCATTCACACTTGGTCAAACCTTTTTTACCTACTCTAACTATGTGGAAAATAATTTGACCAAGTAGATGAGATGTCAAAGGGATCTAATCATGCAAAATAAAATTTACATCAATATATAATTTGATAAACAATACCCTCAAGGTGGGAATGCCTATGCATCTATTACTACACAATAGAACTCATAATAGAATGTTAGTGATACATATATGCAATATAATAAAGCATGTAATATTGTGAAATATATCATAATATAATGATAATTTAAACACATACATTGGAGATAATTGAGAAATCACATGTGATAATATTGCCCCTAATTTAGGTAAATAATAAAATAATCATGTTTAAAAATTGAACAAAGCAAAGGATATAATTGCATAATAATTAGGTATGCATATAGGTAGGATATAATCATGAAAGAATGTGTAAATAAATGCCTAAATAATATGGAAAAATCATGAGATAAAGATGAACATAAAGTATATGTAAAATAATTAAAATATCAATAGGGCGTAAAAGATGTGGACATAACAAGAGTTATACCATGATAATATAGATATGGGAATGAAAAAATTCATAAGATGTAATCATAGGGTGTAAGCATGATTATGAATCATAGGATTTAAAAATGATAAGGATCACAAGACATGGAGTTACAATATGTAGACATGATTAGCAACGCAATATATAATCATAGGATCTACAAATGATCAATATCATAAGACATGAGATCATAAAATATAGATATGATAAGGATAATACTATATAATCATAGGATCTAAGCATGTTAAGGATCATCAACATGCAATCGTGATGAAGATAAACATAATAAATATAGTAGGAAAGTTACATTGTAAGCATGAAACATAAGGAATTTGGTAACATTATAAGCAGCATATAAAATAACAAGAAAAATGCCATAACTATTGTAGTAATATGGAACATAAAATGCATAAGAGACTATGAACATATAACATAGTGAGAAACATATGGATACATAAATGATACATATAGAGCATAGGAGGGTATACAAATTAATCAACAAATGTAGGAAATCATGAAAAACTAACAAATAGGCATAGACACACATATGATCTCACAATGACACATAATAAATCATACAAGTAATATAGGAAGATGACCCCCAAGTGAGAAAGAAAAGTGTAAAGCATAATATAGAAGGTGAAATGAGAATAAGGATAACTCAATAATCATGCCATAAATAATACACAAGGAAAAATGAGAATATGAAAAATATATCAATCATGGAATAAGAAAAAAATAAGTGTAAGAACACCTATAAAAGTAAATTTTGATATAAATTTATATAGATAAATAAAACATAACAATGATAAATGTCTCATGGAACATATTTGAGAGGATTATCCTCCAATAGATCATTCTTCTCCCAAAACTAACATAATATTATTCTTCTTCAACTACACAACTTCCTTCTTCAATTGCACATGTTTCCTCTTGATAGGAACTGGTATTTCTTATGGACACAAGGTCAATATGTGGGATTATAGGATCTTCTTTCTTTACTCATTTCTCTTATTTATTTGGAGGTCATATCATAGAATTTTTTTTATTTGTGGAACTACACAAATTTTCTTTAGAATCCATGTAGTAGTACCTTTGCCATAAATTACCAATTTTTGGAATATATTATAATTATCCTTCTTAGGTGGAGCAAACAATAAAGTATGGTTGATATTATCATATACCATATGGGATTTATCTTGTTTGTTCATTTGTTCTTCTAATCTATTTTTACATATATCATAAGAAAATTCACTTTTACAAGGAGTCTCCTTGGGGTGTGTAAGTGTCCAAAATGAAACAAATCATCTTGAAATGAGGCTCATTTGGATCTTATGTCATTTTTATAATATTTTATCCTCTTCAAAATATTTAACGCATTAATATACAATAAAAGGGATAGTCTTCAAGTGTTCAAGCCATGGCCTAACAATCAATATGAAAAATATTTTCAAAGTAGGAATAACTTGACATAATCCTTCTATTTCCTTAGAACCCACCTTGGGAGCTAAAATGACATAACCTAAAATGTGAATGAATATTATATTTTTCTTATTTAGTGATACCCATGAATGAGCATGAAAAATTGGTTTCAAGTGTTAATTATTAAAAATTCTTAATTTCATGCATTAAATTGATTTATAGCATCAATGAGAATGTCATCAATAATCCTATCATGTATTTGACCTACCATAGATAATGGATTACAATTCTTGTTTTGTGGTATTTCCTCATTCAAAAAATGTGATTAATGGAGTAGCATGGGAGGAAGAAAATATGTCTCTAGACTATATTGTACCATAAAAGAATTTCTATATGAATGCATAATCAATATCGTAATCATCCACGGTAGGTATTTCCACACATATATGATCCATATCGATAGAACCATGTTCATGAGATGCATCAATGTTATTAGAATGATTAGGAAATGTACTAGTATAAATCCTCAAATTTTGATTAGGTGGAGCAACTAAATGATTTCTCCCATTATTAAATACCTTGATATGAAATGATATTATTGTTAATAGAAGCTTGTATTTTATATTTTAATGTCATGCAACCCTATGTGTGATTCTCGTTGAGTTTATGGAAGTTACAAAATCCACTCTCATTAAAATTCTTAGGTAATCCTCTAGCCAAATCTAATGGACATATATGTGGAAGAGTAATCAAACTATAGATCAATGAGCTATGAAGCATAGTTTCTTGGGGCTCTTGTAAAAGTTCCTAAAAGTATGAGGCTTAACATAAGGAATATTGGAAGTATTATCCATTTGATGCACATTTTTCTTAGTTTCCTTATAATCATTATCCTTTGAAAAAAGTATTGGAATTTTGAAAATTTGAAGGGTAAGAGAATGTATAAGAAAATTACCCATAGTTAAGGGTATTAGATGCAAGCAATTTGATCTTTGGATTGTTTAGATGAGTGCATATATATATAAAAGAAATAAAACTACTCAAATTTACCTTGTTCTTAATAGTACGAAGAAGTCCCTTAAGAAAGATAAATTTCATCTCACCATTATTAATTTGATGTTTTATTTTTCCCAAATAATGATAAATAGTTGGCAAACTAGTTGATATACTCATTACTTATTTGGGCTTATTTAGTCAAAATATTCACAATTATTTTTAAGCCCATATTAGTATTGATATGGAATCCTAATATGAATGTAGCAAATAAAATATTTGGATGGAACTTTACAAATGAGAAGGTACTATAGTGATTTCCAATATCCTAATAGGAGCTAAGAAGCTAATTCCTGGAGTTTAATCCAAAAAATTGAGGAACAAAATTCACACAACTAAAACCAAAAGCAATGCACACCAACATAGCATGTGGATATCATATGTTTGTGATTAATTCAAAATAAATAGGAAAATTATATTGTAAATAGAAACTAAGCAAATAATTCTATTTCAACAATACTTTCACAAGACTTACAATAGGTTTATAATGATGTACATATTTATAGGCTAATATATACTAGGAGCATACTTACAATTGTCATTCAAATAAATAAAATGTTAGATGACCCAAGATTATGTTTCGTGAGGTATACATAAAGAAGTCTCAAATTAGGAGACTACCTATTGGGTGGTGTGTGATTGGGTGGTGTGTGAGGTGGAATATTCATTATTTAAATATATTTAATTATATATGTGAAGATATAAACCACAGGGAAAAGATTATCCAAAGTCCTATGTGTGCTAAATACCCTTTATGCATCCTTATAAATATAAAAATGTGTTAATAAAGAAGTAGCTAACTCATTAAAATAATTTATAGATATAGGAGGAAAAGAATAGAACCACTGAATAACATAATTCTTCAAGGTTCTTAGAAACATATTAGCTAATATCCTATCCTAATATACAAAATCCAAACATAAAATAATGAAATATTGTAAATGGACATTAGAGTCTCCTCTTCCATTATATGATTGAAATTTAGGTGCAACAAAGCTACGATGCAATGGATTTGTTACAACCTTAGAGATGAGTGCCATATGATGTGGAGGCTTGTATGTGATAGAGTCTATATTATTCAACACATCATCCACTTTTTTCTTAAGGTCGGGATGAATTCTTGCAATAGTGTAGCTAGAGTATAAGTGGGAATAATAGTGGTAGGAGTATGGGAAACAATGGACAAAGTATAATAAGGATATGTATGAGGAGGTAATATCACATGCATAGAAGGAGGAATAACAATATAAAGTTGAGTAGATATATAATGAAATATGTAGCAATATGAGTTCCATAAGAATAGGGACTAGTGTTAATAGGTAGATGTGTGGGAGGATGAAATGTGAGCGGGACACTAATAATGATAAAAGTGGTGGGAACAAAAAATGTAAGAATGGAATAGATAGGGGTGAGCTAAGTATGGTGATATGAGTAATAGAGGCCATACAAGGGGTAGGTATGGAAGGAGAAGGTTTGGTATAGGATGAAATAGGAGAGGAAAATTGAAGAAGCCAATAAAGTACCAATATCATGAAGAATATCCATGCCAAATGGAGCACCCACTAATATATTATGTAAAAAAGTAGGCAATTTTTTAGGAGTTTGAGCATAATTATATCAAAACATAATTGTCCAACATGAGCAAGACCTTATTTAGATACTCATGCACCACATTCATAATTATGTTGTTATTCATGATTTCCTAGATTATTATCAAAATAAGAATAAAAACACCTCATTATCACTGCATTCCAAAATAGTCATATTAAGATTTAGATGAGTATGGATTCAAAAATAAATTTATTAGGTATTGAATGGTTTATGGCATAAACAAAAAATATGTATAAGGGAGTAAGAAAGATGAAGCGATATAAATCAATCTTTGATTTGTAAAATTAGAAAAAATAGTAAGTGATAAAATCTATAATAAAAACCTTAAAGGTGAAAATAAATGTCCAAGTAGGATGGAAAAAATCAAGGTACCATAATGAACCACAAATCTAAGAGATATATATCTATGAAACACAAATAGGAAAGAAAAATCACATTGTTAAGAACCTCAGAAAAATAATATAAATACTTTAGAAAATATCTAAGATATTTAAAATAGATCAATATCCTTGAGGTAAGGTAACACCATATAATTATCCTTATTAAAAGGAAGAGACTCCATGCTATATCTCAATATGAGATCTAGAACACACATAATAATCTTCACATCTCACATGAGATTCTTGCTTACATTATGTAATACTCAACTACCTACCACTACCACTTACCTAAACATGTGGAATAAATACTTTACTGTAGTTAACTAGTAGGATATTTTACAAAGCATTCACTCCCTAATTCTTTACTTAATACTAGCTAATAAACTATATTATTACATCCCTAGGTATATTACATTTTGCTACTTTAAACACATTTCATATTTAAAACATGAGAAGAAGCAAACCATAAAACTCTTGTACATAAGAAAATATAATGCCATGCTTGATCATCCAACCATGCGTGTGTGATAATCATGGTGGTTTATGCTTGATTATACCTAGATCTCATCCTTGATCCATATTCATTGTGATTCAATTCCCTACCATAAGAATTCCTCATTTTCTTATTGTTGTAGCTATTGCTTATGTGATGACATTGATGCATGCAATCACTCCTTTGGTTCCATGTAGATCCAGAATGATTGGATCTTTGAATCCATGTAATACCATGCCTCCATGATGACTACCTTTACGTTTTTTGCCTCTCACATTGACAAGGATACACAATGATGCATAAAGGTAGATACGGGTGATTTTTTTTTTAAATATTATTTGATTCTTCACCTCTTTTTTCCACTTGTTTAGTTGGCTCATGAAATGAAATACCATTTTTCTCCCTTTTCTTCTCTTCTTGTTCTTTTGATTTTTTCCATTCTTCATTAGATTCTAAAAATTGTTATACCTTGACTTTGCTTTGTTGTTCATTATATGCATTATCTTGCAACATTGTACTTTTTCTTTCTACACCAAATCCTCATGAACTTCTTTTGCACATCAATGTTTATTATCTCCAAATATTCTAAGCAAGGATATCCAAGAATAATATCTAATCCATCCATGTCCATGACATAAAAATTGGAATAAATAAAATGTATTTATCTATTGAGAGATTTAAATCTTAAGAAAATGAATATACTTGCCCTACTATAAAGTCTTTGAGATTATTTTCTTCAATTTGTATTTTCTTTGTAAATTCTATGTCAATGAAGTTATATCTACTATTACAATTTACAAATATAATAAACTTTATTTTTTGACATGATCTATGAAATTAAAAAAAACAAAGCCTTCCTTTCCTAAAGCTAAAATGAATGTGCTCTTATCTTTAATCTCCTATACACATTTTTTTGTTTATATCATCTTTTTAATAGTCATATTTATTTTTTGCTTCTTTATCCTTATTCTTATATACTATTATTTCTTTTGGTGTACATCTATCTAAGAAATGTTGTTCCATTGCATCTAAAGGATAAGATTTTTTACACAAAAATAATTTCGTCTACTAGCTTCACCTTCTAAGAGATAACAAAATAAGTGTATCCTAGAGTGGGTACTTATAATAAGCGTTAGTGAACTTAAGCAACCATTCCATAGTGTTATTGCTTCTATTGGATTTGGGAAACCCCATTAAAACTAGGGTTTCAAAAATTATATATTTAAAAAAAATATTTTTTTTACCATAGATATAAAATGAAAATAATGTATAAAGGAAGATTTAATTACTTATTTCACTTGCAAAAAATAGAATTTGATTTTTAAGCTTATTTTACAAGATTTTATTGTTTTCCAAAAGTTGCACATAATATTTTTGTCAAAAATCTAAATTACAAGGTCAACTTCAAATTTTTATTTCTCCCTTGATATTGATTGAAATATTTAATGTGACCACTTTTATAAAACCTCTCATCAAAGTTCTCTTTCCAATGAATCCAAAAACTTGTTTTTGAGAATTACATGAGGTGCACAACCCTCTACAATAAATTCATCCCTTATTGAATAGAAAAATCCTTCCTCTTTTCCTTGAAAATAATTCTATACCAAATGTCAAGAACCTCACATTTAATAATACCAATACACCCAAAAATATCCAAGATATTCAAAATAAATAGGTACCCCTAAAATAAGGCAACACTATACATTGTTCCTTATTAAAAAGAAGCCACTCCACATTATATCTTAATATAGGATCCAAACATATATAATATTTGTTACATATCTTATATGAGTTTCTTGCCTACATTATATAAAAAAACTACATAATATTACCTCTTACCCATACATGTGAAACACAAACTTTTATTCTAATTAATTAGTGGGATGACTTCCCAATCCTTTATTTAATATTACCTAATACACTATAATATCATATTGTTAGGTGTACTACACACACTCTAGTCATATCTAAAAATAGTATAAAGCACTAAAAAAAGTGAAATCTAAAAATAATAATTTACTAGGCCAAATCTTAGGTCATTTTCAATAAATCAAGTTCACCAAAAATATAGAGGGGAAAATAACTCTATGATAAGCTAGCCTAATATAATTCAATTAAATCACATAGATAAAGTATATCTATTTTAGGGAAATGAGTTAAGACTTATGTTGATTAAATGTAGTACTTAGCTTGATAATTGATGATGGAAAAGTGTCATACTATCTATGTCAAAAATTATTTTTTCTTGGTTTAGAATTTTAGGATTCACTATAATGAAGATCACAAGCTTTATAAATTGAATGTTTTCCCTTCAAGTTCACCTACTTGTATGCAAAACTAATCTCTTTGTGTGCAAACTTAAACTTATACATATACTTAACACTCATAGATGTAATTAGATAAAATGTGGAGTCTAGGGATTCACTCACTTCAATCTTTAATCTTTTCTTCTTGTAAGGACAAACAATGTTTATAAATACTTTTGGAGAATATGCTAGATTGTATAGGTCATTCTCTTATGGAGAAACCTTAGTAGACCAACTTTACAATTTTGAGTGAAAGGATTCAAGACAACAAGCATGCAAGTGACAAAGGTGATGTGCTCTAATGTAAATGTTGTTAGATTCTCTTTCTTTCCTAGAACGATAGACTTTATTTATGTGCTTAGTAAGAATTCCCTAAGATGTCTTAGATTATTGCTACATTATCTCAAATGAATTTGAGTGGCCTTAAGTCAACAAATAAACACATAAATCAACATAATATGCACTAAGTTGACTCACAACTAGTGAAAATGTCAGTGAAACAAGAATTTGAATTTTGAATTTTAAAAATAAAAGATTTATCTAGATCAATAACTACATAAAATATAAATCTAATACAAAGTAATTAATCCCAAGAGACAATCTACAATGACTATTGCTACATTATCTCAAATGAATTTGAGTGGCCTTAAATCAACAACTAAACACATAAATCAACATAATGTACACTAAGTTGACTCACAACTAGTGAAAATGTGAATGAAACAAGAATTTGAATTTTGAATTTTAAAAATAAAAGATTTATCTAGATCAGTAACTACATAAAATTCAAATCTAATACAAAGTAATTAATCCCAAGAGACATTCTACAATGACAAGGAGTAGAATGTGAATGCGTTTACAAAAAAAAAATATCTTTTACCCTAAATTTGATAGTCATTTACACTTCAAAACATTAATATTTAATAATAAGTATAATATTTCCAAAAAAGCAACACATAAAAATAAAGATTGCCTCATCAACACTATCCACTTCAACATCATATTTGAATAAATTTTTGAAACTTTTTTCTAAACAAATTATTAGTAGATGTTAAGAAAAATAAACTCCTATAAAAAATATTTTATAGATTTTATTTTTTAGTAAATTTTAAAATAATTATACCAAAGATATTCCCTATATGAATCCAATCGGTTGACTTTCACAATCAATGGTCAAAATTGTATCTATGCAATGCAAGACAATAGGAACAATTGTCTCTGTGGATTTAAATTTCCACTAAATATGGTTATCTTTGTGGATTTCATGGTCAAAATTGTATTTGTGCAATGCAAGACAATAGGAACAATCATCTCCATGGATTTAAATTTCCACTAAATATGGTTGTCTTTGTGGATTTCAATTTTCGGTAGATATGGTTTAACAAAACAAAAACAACAAATGTTATGTACAATTCATACAAATCTTGAAAATTTATTAGCCCAATACCTTTTCTTGATTCAACATGTGAATGTAGATATGAAAGAGCAAGAAAATGGATTATAATCAAAAGAAGTTGTAGACACCTAAAAATGGTCTAGAGAATCTAATTAATTAAATACGACTTATTTGATTAATTAGTCTTAAATTCATCTACTTAGTAAATAAATAGAAATATTTATTTATATTAAGTTCATTATTAATTCTTCTATTTCTCTCTTAATTAAATAAACAAAATTAAAAACTTTGTTTTATTTAATTATTATCATTTTTTTACTCTCTTAATTAAATAAACAAAATTAAAAACTTTGTTTTATTTAATTATTATTATTATTACTTCTTTTATACTTCTATCATAAATTAAATACACAACTTAAATAATTTGTGTTATTTAATTACCTCATCACATTTCTTCTTAATTAAATAAAGATATTCTAAAATCTTTTATTTAATTATCATTTTCCTTTTATTTTAATTTAATAAACAAATCCTATAGTTTGATTTATTAAATTATTCAATCCTCTTTTGCTAAATTTAAATGAATCAAAAATATTTAAATTTATGCATAAATCATATTCCTTTTATCACTCACCAATAAAATTAGATTTTTAAAATCTAATTAATTCTACTGCCATTCACGGGAAGAGCTTCGGGGACAAACCTGCAGGAAGTCTTCTCAATCTTCTTCCTCCAATCTTCCCTCTCATCTTGCCTGGTGTTTTCATGGGGAGGAACAATCCTCCATGATCAGCTCCATCTTCTCATCCCAAGCCATTCAATTCTTCAGATTGAATCCCAGCCTTTTATCCCGTACCCCTCTACAAATGTGCTGTCGTGAAAGCTATAAATACAGGTCTTTGGCTACAAGAAATGGATCCTAACTTGTGTAATCTTACTTTGCGGGTTTTCCAAGCATCCAGGCATCCAAGCATTCCAACATTCAAGCATTCATCCAACATCCATCAAGCATTCAGCATTTGCAGTCATGGTTGCCATTACAGTAGTTTTATTATTTAATCATATAGGAATAGAGATAGTTTGAATTCTCATTCTCTAAGTGTCATTTCAATAATCTAATTAGCTTGTAAAATCTGAGAGCAAAGTAGATTAGAGAAATCTTTAGAGTTAGAGAGCAATAGGACAGATTTCTGAAGATTCTGTGTTTAAATTAGCTTAAATTTCTTGAATCTTAGATACAATGTCTTATTTAGAGGTGTAGAAGCATGTCTAGATTGTTTAACTCATTCCTACGCTTACAATTTGGTGCCCACCGTGGGGCCTAACCCCATATTCTGCATAATTTTTGTGAAAAGTGTCTTACAGGTATCGGCGTGATAGTTTTTGCGAAACCGTGACTTTTTATAGCGCACCGGCTGGATTCTGTAGCGCTCTGGTGGTCTATTTTAGTGCGCTGGTGGTTTGTTTTAGTGCGTAGGTCTTCTGTTGTAGCGCGCCGCTCAATTGTTTTAGCGCGTCACGTCACTGTTCCAGCGTGTCGATCCACTGTTTCAGTGCCTCGACTCTTTGTCTTTAAAATCATTTTTTTTTATTTATCTGGATCCGATGCATCCGCGGCCAGATTTTGTTTTTTTGTCTATTTTGGTTAAAATTTATCAATCCTAGGACAGAAAAATGGATTAAAGTTTAACAATCCTAGGATAGCAAATGGATAAAAATTGATCAATCCTAAGATAGAAACTTCACAATTTCTTGTGGGATTAAAATTGAACATCATGCTTTTTATGGAGCAATATCTCCATATAGATTAGCTAATTTGTCTTTTTGGGTTTTTAAAAGTGAACAAAATTTCTCTGTTGTGATTGGGTGATAGGTTTATGCTCTCCCCTTAACTGGGTGCATCAGAATACCAGACTCACTTTTTCTTTACGCATTTTCAAGCTTTTATTAAAACCTTTAGACAGGCCTGCCGTAGTGGGAAAAAGTACTCACCCTACGGGAACGACCTGAGTGGGGATAGCCAAAAGCCATGGTATTCCAACCCACTTAAAAATTTATGTGAATTTGGGGAAACCCTCTTTCAACGGAAGTGTGCAGGATAACCATCCCCAAAATCTTTGTTCTAAAGATTGGGAGGTCTCTCAAGGGAGTTTATCCATTTGCCACTCTGAATGGAAACCCTATCTAAGAACTTAGAAATAGAAGCATGCTTGTCAGTTTCTAAACATTGTAATACTCGGCGGTGCAGGGGCGGGGAAGAATCTACCCTCAAGCACTCACCATATAATTGCCAAGGACTGTTTGCTCAGGGGATCCGGTATCCACTTCCGTCACTCTGAGTACGCGCCTGGAAAAGACAAAAACACGGGCGCCCTCTAGGGGGTGACATGGTTGTGTGAGTCGACGCAATTCCAAGCTGTGGGTCATTCGAGTATATAACGATGACCTTTTGTCTCTAGGAGTGAGTCTATCTGAAGTGTCTTATCTGTTATAAACCAGTGAAAATCAAGAAGAATCATGTTTGATTCTTAAGAACATACACTATCTGTTTAGATTCTAGGATTTTAAAGTCAACCATTCTATTCTTGCTTGCTGTGTTTTCTCTCATTAAATTCAGATAAGATCATCACAAAAATCTTCAAAATCAAAACATTTGTGAACTTCTCATGATTCGAGATTGGGTATCCACCAGATTTGTCAAGAAATCTCTTGCCAAATGAATCAGAAAGCCAAAGAAAACACTTACATACAAACAACTTCTGAGAAAGCAACGATTTTTATATCAAAGCAGGAAAGTTCTACTCCAACATAGGACTTTTATTCATAGATATCACGATTTCTCTAGAGGTTATACGGACGACTATGTTGTAGCTCCCTTAGATTCACAAGCATTTTATCAAAGAAGGGCTCTTAGGCAACACCACAATCACAGTCAAAGAATTCGTCCAGAATACATCCCACAACCAGCCATACAATACGATACTAGACCAAGTGAGTTTCATAGAGTAAGATAGTTTTTTGTCTTAGTACCTCATGGTTCTATTTTAAGTGTCGGTGTTCTATTTTAAGCGCTTCACTTCTCGTTCTAGTGCGTCGGTATTATTCTGTTTTTAAGCGCTTCAACTGCTTTCTATTATAAGCGCTTGATTGTTACGTTCTAAGCTTCCTTTGCTGTTTAGCGCATTAGTATTCTATTCTAAGCGTCGGTGCTTTCTGTTCTAAGCGGTCGGTGTTTTATTTTAGAGGTAATTGCTCTATTATAGTGCTTCTTGGCTCTGTTTTAGCTTAGGGTCTATGTTCTAAGCGGCTTCCGGCTCTGTTTAAGCCTAGGGTCTGTTTTAAATGTCATGTCTCTATTTTTAGCACTCCAAAAAGTCGAAGAAAATAGAGAGTTAGTAAAACGGTTGTCGGTCTGTCCATATCGGAAACAAGGTTTTCATCCCGATCCAAAACATTTTTCCATAGTCCAATACTTGAATCATACAAAAGAAAACTTTACTATTATGCCTAGGTCTTGAAACATCTTGCATAAGTGTCCTTATCACTAAATCGAGATTTTTTTTGTTAAAGTTTCCTATCAAGGATTTTATCATCCTTCCATCGAAAATAGACGACTAAAATCATATTTTAAATCAAAACCTCGACACTTATCAATCAAAAATCCAAGATCAAAGTCTAAGAGTAAAAAGTTTGTATGCCTATTTTCACACGAGCAGCATATCCAAAGACAACAACAAGAAGAAAATGAAAGAATAGCAGCCATGGTGAAGAAACCAACAGGGACGATGCAACAACAACATCTTTCACTAATTCACAAGAGAAAAGAAATAAGCTATGAGAAAGAAATGTGAGAGTTCAACAAGACCCTCATTTCATAGAATTTATGGAAAGATGTAGAACAAGATATGGAAGAAATGTACGTTATTAGTGACAAAGGTGCTAAGCTTCTAAAGACTTTGATGTAAAATCCGCTCCGGAAAGCGACCACACCTAACCCAACTAGTATAGAAAATCCAAATCAAATAGATGCTTTGACAAAACAAATCCAACAATTACAATTGCAGTTCCAAAATATCCAACAAGGGTCAACAAAAAGATATTCCTTACAAGACATTTGCCCTTATCCATTTGACCCAAGCATTAACATGATACCATTTCCATGGTATTGTGAATACCTGACGTAAAACAAATACAATGGAAGAACCGATCCATTTGATCACGTACGAGAATTTTGAGCCATGAGCATAGAGTTTGCACACGAAGACTCTTACTTACTACGATTATTTCCAAGAAGCTTAGGAAACACTTGCATGGAGTGGTTTTCTAAATTGGAACCCGGGATCCAATCTTTTGAAGAACTGATCAATAGGTTCATAACACACTTCTCATTCAACATCCAACATGGGGTGACCTTAAAAGAACTCTACAACACCAAACAAGCAAAGGGTGAAAAGTTTATTTCCTTTCTCCAACGATGGAGAAGGCTATTTGCTAAATACCCTAGATCTATTCCTGAAGAGGAAAAGATAGAGATGTTCATTGATAACTTAGTGGATGACATGAATTACAGATTGGACTTACAATGTCCATCTACATTTGAACAAGTTATCGAAAAAGGCCTCAAAATTGAAGAAGCTCTAATCAAAAGAGGAACAATCAAACACCTCATTGAAGGTTCAAACAATAGCAATTCCTCTAACAACAACAATGAAAATCCAAGATTTTGGCAAAAGAATAAGAATACTGATACCATGATCGATACACACACGTCCAAACCAGTATTCACCTTGACGCCAACCACTACAAACAAACAAAACAATGGTCTTAATGTCAAACAAAGTAGTGATCAAGGAAATAATCAAAACACTGGAGAAACAAAAACCCAATCATTCCAACGACCATCCAATAAACAAAAATTCATGCCATTAGGGCAATCATTGGAATCAGTCCTCAAAGAAATTTTAGATGAAAAACTTATTCAAGTACAAGAGGCTAGAAATTGGGACCCTCAAGTCAAACCATCATGGTGGAATGACTCACATTACTGTCACTACCATCAAAATAAAGGCCACATGACTGAAAATTGTTGGCAGTTAAAACATGCAGTACAAGACCTTATAGATCAAAAGAAAGTATTTGTAGAGGGGCACCAAACAAACAAAGATCATACAACATTCAAAAATCCTCTACCCAATTATCAGAAGGGAGAATCCTCTTCCGTAAACACCAAAGGTAAGAATGTTGGTTATGTTTATGACACAACAATCCTTTGTTTTTCTGCTGCCAAAGAGGATGAGGAGTTATGCAATCAAATCAATCGAAACAATGACATTACATCTACTAATTTGGTACAACATATGGACAAATCTGAAAACCAAATTAATGTAATCACACTCAAAGGGAAACAAGAGCACCAACCAGTTAATGCCACAACAAGGGCACAATCCAAAGTTATATTGAAAGGAGCATCATTACCATCCCAATCTGTAGATCCTCCCTCCAATCCATATAATCTCATCGATCAATTATAGAAAATACTGGCACAAATATCTATCTTGGAACTTTTAAAGATCTCCCCATCACACAAAGAGATTCTTGAGCAAGCTCTTATATCAACCACGGTACCTAACAATTTGGATGTATGTCAATTTCAAGCTATGGTGGGACATCTATCTACACCTCATTGCCTTTCATTTTACGAACATGATGATGTATCACTCACCCATCCAAATAATTCAACCCTTCACATTGAAGTCCTCATCCATAAACACCATGTAAAGCGTGTCCTAGTAGATGGAGGAGCTGGCTTAAATATTTGTACCTTAAAGCTGATTCATGCACTAGGATACTTAGATGAAGCCATTGATACAAGAAGAAAAATCACAATAAAAGCATATGATGAGGAAGAAAGATCCTCTAAAGGGTTGATCATATTACCCATTCAAGTGGGACCTATTGTCCAAAATGTGGTTTGTCAAGTCTTAGATAGGGAACTGACATACAACATACTGTTGGGACGTCCTTGGATTCATGATATGCAAGCGGTACCTTCCACCTATCATCAGTGTCTGAAATTTCCTGTCAATGGACAGGAGGTAACAATCACAACAGACTATAATGACACCCAAGCTTGTCATACATTGAAAACATCTCAGGACACATTGATACCTCACAATAGAGAAGTTAGCACATCAGATTCATCTAATGGTGAGAAACAACAAAGCTTCATATCAAAGTGGCTTCCAAGACAACAAAAATCACAAGAGATCAAAGTGGCACAATCTAACCCTTCAAATGTTGAAGAACAATTGGCTTCACTCTCACACCAATTCACCAACAAAGTACAGATAAGTGACAAAGGAATAATTGAATATGGTGTTGGACACTCTTTCCATCTATCATAGATGTTACCCTCCTTACAAATGTATGGACAACCATCTACAACCACCCAAAAATCAGCACAATCTACAACGACATTAGATGGTAGATTTGTAAAAGCTGGAAGCTTAGATGGAGAATCAGAAGATAAGGCCATACTAAATTGGCTTTATAGGGATGAATAAGCTTCCACTTCCATGAGTAATATCATAGAGACAAATCAATATGGAAAGGGAAAAACTATTCTGGAGAAGATGGGATATTCAGGACAGGGACCTCTTGGGTTAAGGAAACAAGGCATAACAGAACCAATCCAGCCACTCACACTCCAACATAAGGATAAAACTGGACTAGGATATGCAGCAGAACAAGGATCTCTTTACCGAGGTAAACAAAGTGTAACGGAACCAATCCAAGTTCTCACAATTCAGCAAAATGGCAGAACTGGACTAGGATACACAAAAGAAGCAAGAGTAGAACTCACCAATAAAACTGTGGAGCGTATTCTTCAAATAAGAGATAATTCTGAAATAGATTCAAATGAATATGAGTGGGACAACTTATCAGATGTATCCTATGAAGATATTCAGATCGATATTATCAAAAAGTATACCCCAAACATGAGGAGGGTCAAAGCTTGAGTTTTAATCCTATTGTCTTTGAAACAAAAAATTTTGATAACTCAAGTGAAGATGAACGGACATCGATTGAGATAAATGATGTGGAAGAAATACTAGCCGTGAGCCTTTCGACATAACCACTAACAACACGGGCTGACATTTCGTCTGAGGCTTTCTGTCGATGACCTCAACTCATCTAATGATTCATTGCCTTTACTGCATCCCAAGCTTATCGAGTGGGAACCCCAACACCCCATCAATCTCCCTGTTTTTGACAATGACTCCGCTATTATTAACTACCTTTGTTGTGAAGAATCTGATACTTGTTCTACCAATGCTTCTTTTAATGATGCTTTTAGGCAGGAGGATGCCAAGCCTTCCAGTTGCAAAAATATGAAAATAAAAAATGGATCTAATGGTGAAAACCATTCTATGGCAATATTTGATCCTAAAATAGTAAAAACAAAGAACGCATCCAATGGTGAAAACCTCATTGAGGCACCAAAGGATGGAAGGCTTGACATCCTCCCACAACATTACCATGAAAGATCATTAGTGTTGGTAGAACCCACACAGTCTATTGATATTGGCACATCAGAGAAAGTAAGAATACTACACTTGGCAGCATCCATGATAGATACAGAAAAGCCAGATTTTATCAAATTCTTTGAAGAAAGATGCATCAATTTTGCTTGGTCTTACTCTGACATGCCAGGCTTAGACACAAATCTTATTATGCATCACTTATCTTTACCAACTGGCACTAAACCAGTAAAACAGAAACTGAGAAAGATGCATCCACATGTTGCATTATTGGTAAAAAATGATTTGAAGAAACTACTAGATGCTAGATTTATCAGATCTATTGATTATGCTGAATGGATATCCAACATTGTACCTATTTCAAAACCATATCACACCATCAAAATATGTACAGATTTCTGGGATTTAAATAGAGCATGTCCAAAGGATGATTTTCCTTTTCCAAACATAGACATGATTGTAGATTTAACAGCTGACCATCAAATGCTATCACTCATGGATGGATTTTTTAGGATACAATCAAATCAAAATAGCTCCTGAAGACCAAGAAAAGATAGCATTTACATGTCCATGGGGCACCTTTTGCTGGAACGTCATGCCTTTTGGGTTAAAGAATGCAGGAGCTACATACCAGCGAGCCATGACAACAATCTTCCATGACATGATGCACACCTTCATGGAAGACTATGTGGACGATATCTTAGCCAAATCTCACACCAGGGAAGGACATCTAGAAATACTTGCCAAAATATTTGACAGGTTGGAGAAATTTAAAGTAAGATTAAATCCTAAGAAATGTGCCTTTGGAGTAACATCAACAAAACTCCTTGGATACATAGTTTCTACAAAAGGAATTGAAGTAGATCCAGCAAAAGTTAAAGCCATTGTGGAAATGCCACCTCCTAAGAATATCAGTACATTAAGATCTCTACAAGGCCGACTACAGTCCATCAGAAGATTCATCTCTCAACTAGCAGATCGTTGTCATCCATTCAACCATCTTTTGCATAAAAATGTGTCTTTTAAATGGGATGAACAGTGTGAGAATACTTTCAATCAAATCAAGCATTATTTAATGACACCACCAATCTTGGTGCCACCCAGTGAAGACAAGCCATTGTTGCTATATATTGCCACAACAGATATTTCTTTAGGAGCCTTGATGGCACAAGAGGATAGAGAAGGGAAGGAACATGCAATATACTATATTAGCATGACACTCAATGGACATGAAGTAAATTACACCTTCATTGAAAAATCATGCTTAGCAGTAGTATTTGCAACACAAAAATTGTGACACTATATGCTCACTCACATTGTCAAGCTCGTTGCAAAAATTCATCCCCTCAAGTATTTACTGAGCAAAGCAGCTTTAATAGGAAGGTTGGCAAAGTGGGTCATGCTCCTCAGTGAGTTTGACATTTAGTATGTTGAAAGATGAGCTATCAAAGGACAAGTCATCGCCGACCAATTAGCAGAAGCTCCATTGTCGGATAGTCATCCCCTATGACCATGGAATTTCTGATCTTGAGATATCCTGATATCACAACACAACCATGGCAACTCTGCGCCCGATGGATCCTACACACAACATGGATCAGGGGCATGAATTTTATTTGTCACACCTCTTGGGCACACAATTCCATGATCTTACATGCTTACCTTCCGTTGCACTAACAATGTTGCAGAATATGAAGCTTTAATCCTTGGAATTAAAGTGGCTATTGACTGGAAAATCACAGAACTACAGGTGTATGGAGACTCTTAGTTAATCATCTATCAAGTCAATAATGATTACCAAACTAAGGATGACACACTGATTTTATACAAGAGACTGGTAGATGATCTAAGAAATGCTTCATAGATATCAAATTTGGCGGATACCAAGATCGAATGGCGTGCCATGGCCACAATGGCATCTCTTCTACAAATGCACGAAACACAAGGTCGTTATCGGTTGTTGTGGAACCAGTGCCAGAAATCATCGCATAAAATCCCAAATCCCAAACCATAAGCCTTTTGGATAGTGCCCAATCTTCCATTTATGGAGACGATATGCTTATCTAAAGGGTATCTTATCGCCGGAATCTTTCGCCAACCAAAAGTGCAACTTCATGCCAATCCGCCAAACATACCATTATTGCTAACACTCTTCTGGTCGAGGAACTTAGATGGTACTCTTTTGCGTTGTTTAGAACATAACGAATCTGCTTCTACTTTACATGAGGTCCATGAAGGAATTTGTGGCACACATTCAAGTGGATTATCTTTAGCCAAGAAACTCCTTCGTTTGGGGTATTACTAGCCGCACATGGAGCAAGAATCTTACCAGTTTGTTAAGAGATGTCAAAAATGTCAAATTCATGGCAATCTTATACATGCACCAGCACAGGAGCTCCATCCATTCACAACTACATGGCCTTTCTATCAGTGGGGATTGGATTTGGTAGGGAAAATTAATCCATCTTCATCTAATGGACATAAGTTCATTATCACCGCAACAGAATGTTTCACAAAATGGGTAGAGGTAGTTCCCTTAACCACAATCACTGGGAAGAAGATATCATCTTTCATACTTAATTATCTCATTTGTAGATATGGGATACCCCAGTCAATCATCACAGATAATGGCATGCCTTTCAAGAACCAAGATGTCCAAGAGTTGTGTGAAAATTTCCACATCCAACATCGCTTTTCAACCCCTTATTACCCTTAAGGTAATGGACAGGCAGAAGCTTCAAACAAAACAATACTAAAGATTCTCAAGAATACTGTAAATGAGGTAGGGCGTGATTGCTTGCGCGTTGACAATACACTCTTTGAACTACGGGACTAGCATCGGAACACTAGCGGGAGCTACACCATATGCTCTTGTTTATGGATCAGAAGCAATATTACCTATCAAGGTAGAAATCCCATCCCTTCGAGTTTCACTAAAGGGACTCATTTTAGATGAGGATTATAGGATCTCTAGACTTCAAGAACTAGAACTACTTGATGAACAATGACAACAAGTTGTCAATCATTTGACAGCCTATCAACAAAGAATGTCTAGGAACTATAATCATAGGGTTAAGCCTAGAGTCTTCGAGTTGGAGACTTGGTCCTGAGGAAAACCCTAGAAATCAAACAACGAGAGAAAAGAAGGAAAGTTTGAACCCTAGCTGGATGGACGCATGTCATCATATCAGTCTATGGATCAGGAGCATACCGACTGTCTACACCAGAAGGAGACATGTTGGAGGAACCCATGAACAACATTCATCTCAGGCGATTCTACACTTGAGGATATCTAGTGCACGGTCAATAAAGTTGTCTTGATGAAAACCTGGCAAACAGGCGTCATGATGACAGAAAAAATAATAATAATAATAATAATAATATATAAAAATACAAATACAAAAGAAAAGGAAAGAGGACACAATAAAAAACAAGTGATGAAAACATGGCAAACAGGCGTTACTTGTGATTTTCACCAACCTCCTCTATCTATTAGGTACAGTGTTGTTACGATTGTTTCCTTTCATATCATTTCCATCTATCATTTGAGATTATCACTATCCATATCATAAGCAGGATATCATGCACCTAGCTTGGGGGGCAACATCCTAGAGTTATTTGGTACAGAAATAGACAAGCTTAAATAAAGGGAGACAATCAAACATGGCGACAGTGGCGATACTTGAAAAGCAATCAAAACATCAGAAAATCCAGAAAATAAAATCCAAAAACATTAGAAAGGTAAAATCCAAAACACCCGAGGAAAATCAAAATCAAAAACGCGGAAAATCAAAATCCAAAACAGGAAAATGCGTCAAAAATCCGAAAACACCCAGGAAAATCAAAATCCAAAAACATCCGAGGAAAATCCATCAAAATCAAAAACTACGGAAAATCAAAATCCAAAAACATCAAAAAATTAGAAAATCCATGCAAAAACATTCAAACATTGCAAAACACCAAAATAGAGTCTGTATCAGTCGAACTACGTGGTCTCTGTGTGTATAACATAGGCAAGACTAATCTTTGATTAGTCCCCGAGACCCCTAGGATAGGTCTTTAGGTTACATCATTTGGTCAAGCGTCGAGAATATCATTACGAAACATCGGCACACACATTTCAGCATAGATGATCTAATCTGAATAATGATTTGAAAATACATTAAGTAGAATTTGAATTTTTGTACTTTTCTTTTTATCATTTTCTTATCATTTCTTTGGAGCTACTCAATGATGTATTGAACTAGAGAAGCAAGGAAGGAGAATGATACTTTTCTTTGTTTGTTGTTTGTGAGTTAGTCATTATTATTTTGTGAATCGTCACGGGAAGTGCTCTACCAAGTATCATGGATGACATTCCGATTCACTTAAGAAAATGACTAATTCTTGTCTGTTTACGCAAGAAATGCTCAGGTCATCTCGGTTTAATTATACCTTGATGCTTGTGTTCGCTTGCAATATCAAATATCATGAAAGAAATACTCAGGTCATCATTGATCTATCTCATATCATTGATGCTTGTATTCACTTTCAACATTTGAAAAGCTCAGTGATGATACAAAGAAAAAATATAAAGATTGTTGAAATGACACTTAGGTTCGCATTGATAAAATAGGTTTGCATGGTAAAAATAGATTGCATTCATAATAATACATCTGCAGAGTATTAATTACACAAGTTACAAAGATTCATTTGCAAATAATGTTATCTTTTCTTATTAAAGATTGAGTATACTTGACACATACAATTTTCATAATAGCATGCATATAAAATCATTTCTTCATCTCATCATAAATTTCACAATAAACATCTCATTTCGTGATATCATATATACGTTATATTTCATCATTCATTACATTTATCATTCATTTACATCTCATCACATTGTCATTATCATGTGGTTGCAAAATCATCATTCATTGCATACATATAGAAAGCATTTTACATCTCATTTTATCTATCATACATCATTTATTTACATCTCAATTTATACATCATATCTATCATACTTCCATACATCATTCATTTACATCTCATTTTATATACATCATTCACTTACATCTCATTCATTACATAATCATTTTCTCATTTTATACATCATATCTATCATACTTCCATACATCATTCATTTACATCTCATTTTATATACATCATTCATTTACATCCCATTTTATATAGCATTTCATCCATACATCATTCATTTACATCTCATTTTATATATTATACATTACATTTCATTAAGAAAATAAATACATCATCAATATCATATCACATAATCATCAATGCATCTATCCAATCTAGTATAATAAATCATCATAAAACATAAAAATTAAAATACATCCATCACATAAATCATGTAGAACACATCATAGATCAATCGAACCGCTGCACATCATATATATCTCATCAAGTTTCAAGTATACAATAAAGTCTGAAAAGGATGAAAATAACATCATATCAAAAATGGCTGTATGTATCTCTCGAAGGGTACACAAATGATCTCAAGTGGTACTCGCACCAGAAGGAGCAGGTCTCGCACCAGTATCACCACCACCACCAGATGTCCCAGGATCTCTCGGATCTCTCGGATCTCTCAAGAGAGGCTGTGTCATGCCTCTACTCACTGTCCTTGAATGAGTCCTCTTTGAGTGGGACTGGACATAACTGACTTTCTGCTCTAGGGGGCAAAGCTCATGATAACGGCTCCTGTAAAACTCAATCTCAGCACCTGCCCACATAGCCTCTCGCATGTAATCCGCCACAGAGGTCCCATCTACCACTCTCTGCAATCTCTCTGTAGTAGCCTGTGCTGTCTCTGCTGCTTGTCAGACAGTATCTCGCTCTATAGTCAAGGCTGTAATATGTGCCTGAGCAGTGGTCAACTGTGCTCGTACACCTGCTAACTGAGCCTGTGCCGTCGCTGCTGCCTGTCTAGCCCCATCTCTCTCACCAATCAGAGAGGTAATCTGTGTCTGTGCAGTAGCTAGCTGTGCCTGCATTTGGGCCTGAGTCTATGCTAATGATCCTTGCACCTGTGCTAGCTGTCCCTGTAGAGTCTAAACCTGCACACGTAAACCCGCAACCTCTGATCGCTCTGCTGAAGAGGAAGCAACGGCCTGCCTCTTACGAGGCGCACTAGTCGATGGCTCTGAAGTACCTGCTATGCTCGGTCTCCCCCCATCTCCGCCATCATCATCACTACTATCACCACTGCTATCATCACTGTCATCATCACTCTCATCGCTACCCTCCACATCAACATCTACATCCTCCTCTCTCCTCCGTCTCTTACCACCGTGACCACCCCCTGCAGCTGTTGGTGTTGGTGTTGGTGCTGGTGCTGGTACTGGCTCATCTGGAATGGTAATACGAGGAGGAGGGTGTAGAGCCAAATACTGTCCATACTCGGGAGTAATGGGTGCCTCAACAATGTCTCGTCGCATATCCCATGCCGATGGCTGTAGAGCACGATAACCCTCAACAAGTGCCCCATAAGGCAAACACGGACCCCAATCACTGGCATCTACCCGTCGTCGTCCATAGTGTGCTACTCCCTGTGGCATACACTGAACAATCCCATACTGTCTATAGACGCGGCGAAACAGGAATCGCTCCAAAATCCTGGGGCTCTTCCCGATCAAATACATCGAATCGGCCAAAAATCCCAACTCGATATCATCCTCATCCCAGTCATCACAATCTAAATAAGGACGCCAGGTCACTATCTCCACATCATCAAGAATCCGTCTCCAATAATATAGCTTACCCATCATATGCTGGGTAGACCTGCCTATGTAGTGAAACACATAAGGTCTCGTCCCTGGTCTCGATAACACCGGCACGAGACGCGTAACAACAATATGCTCCCATGCCCATACCTGAAGAAGTGTAGCTCCCGCCGATAAACTGCTACCTCCGAGGTACATGATCCAGTGTAAATCATGATATAGCTGAGCAAGCATACACATGCCCCAAGCATATCTCGTCCTGTGGGCCACCATACCCTCTAATACCCGACCCCATCCAAGAGATAGACCCTTTGACCTCTTATCAGGACAAAGGAATCCACCAATAAAGCCGGCCAAAACTGAAGGAAGTGGAGCATATGAATCATAGATCTCTACCCATGGGATCCACTCTCCCGCAATATGGGGATCCTGAAAAACTCTCCGCATAGACTCTACCCCACCAACCTCCTCTGAATCATGCACGATAATCTCCCCAACAAAAGGAATGTGAAGAATACACCATACATCCTTTGACGTCACGATCATCTCACCAGTAGGTAAGTGGAAGGTGTTATGGTCACTATGCCACCACTCTGCTAAAGCTGTCAGTAGATCCCTATTAAGTCTAATATGGGGCATATCCAGTAATGTCGCTAAACCGCAATCAGTAATATGCTGTCTCTCATATGGTGAAAGTCGTGGTATCATATCAAAAGGCCAAGGAAACTACTCTCACACCTGGATAACATCTAAATGCTCCTATTATCATAAAAACATTTTACAAATCAATACGTTATTCATCAAAATATCAAACATCATGAGGTCATCAAATTTTAAAAATTGTGCTTTACCTATCAAACTATCAATTTATCAAGAAGGAACCCTCATCTATCAATCAGGCTCATCCCTTCAAAAATTTTAATTATTCCTCGCCTATCATGAGGGTAATTATTATCAATCAATGGATCTCGCTCATCATGAGATCGTTTACCATTTATTTAGTCAAGATCAAACTAAAATAGATGGAATCAACAACAAATCGACGAAAATCAAAGTGCACAATTTTCATCAATCTATACTTCCAAGCGCTACAAAATCCTATTGAAGCGCTACAAAATCTACCTAAAGTGCTATTTCTATTGAAGCGCTGCAAAATCCTATTGAAGCGCTACATAATCTACCGAAAGCGCTATTTATACTGAAGCGCTACAAAATACCACTGACGCGCTGCAGATTTGACCCTGCGTGCTAAAACACTGATGCGCTACACTAATCTATGGACGTGCTACAAATTTCGATGGGTGCGCTAAAAATCTGAGGCGCTAAAACAGATCAGCGACGTGCTAAACCGTGTCAGCCGGGCGCTAAAACATAAAAACACGTGCTAAAAGACCTAAAAAGTACAGGCATGAATCACGAGGAGGATTTGGGGTACATACCGGAGGTCCAGAGTCGGCCGGACGCTAGTGACGTCGCACACGCTCGAGTCGGTGGGTGTGGTAAGGGATCGACATCCTGAAGCTCTAGCACTCTGAGGGTCTCTATCACAAGATTGTCAAAGTCAAATGCACAAATGACTTTTGAAAATGACCTTTTGAGCATTTATAGGTTATTTTTGTGGGATTTTCATGGGATTTATTTATTTTTCCTTCTGAAGAATTAATTCTTATCTATCGCAGGGGCAGTTTTGGACAATTTTGTCTAAATTGTTTCTTCATCAAGTCATCATCAAATCATCATAAAAAATTCAAAATTTTGGGGGCATATATCGCTATCATTTCAAAATTCAACATCTGGGGCAAATCAGGGGCATATTTTAAACTTTTCGTCAATACAGCAGCTGAGGCAAAATCATTCTTTGAAGCAATGCGTAAACACATCACTTCAAAGAGGGGCAAAATGTAGACACCTAAAAATGGTCTGGAGAATCTAATTAATTAAATACTGACTTATTTGATTAATTAGTCTTAATTCATCTACTTAGTAAATAAATAGAAAATATTTATTTATAATTAAGTTCATTATTAATTCTTCTATTTCTCTTTAATTAAATAAACAAATTAAAAATTTGTTTTATTTAATTATTATCATTTTTTCTCTCTTAATTAAATAAACAAAATTAAAACTTTGTTTTATTTAATTATTATTAATATTACTTCTTTTATGCTTCTATCATAAATTAAATACACAACTTAAATAATTTGTGTTATTTAATTACCTCATCACATTTCTTCTTAATTAAATAAAGATATTCTAAAATCTTTTATTTAATTATCATTTTCCTTTTGTTTTAATTTAATAAACAAATCCTATAGTTTGATTTATTAAATTGTTCAATCCTCTTTTGCTAAATTTAAATGAATCAAAAATATTTAAATTTATGCATAAATCATATTCCTTTTATCACTCACCAATAAAATTAGATTTTTAAAATCTAATTAATTCTACTGCCATTCACGGGAAGAGCTTCGGGGACAAACATGCAGGAAGTCCTCTCAATCTTCTTCCTCCAATCTTCCCTCTCATCTTGCCTGGTGTTTTCATGGGGAGGAACAATCCTCCATGATCAGCTCCATCTTCTCATCCCAAGCCATTCAATTCTCCAGATTGAATCCCAGCCTTTTTATCCCGTACCCCTGTACAAATGTGCTGCCGTGAAAGCTATAAATACAGGTCTTTGGCTACAAGAAATGGATCCTAACTTGTGCAATCTTACTCTGCAGGTTTTCCAAGCATCCAGGCATCCAAGCATTCCAGCATTCAAGCATTCATCTAGCATCTGTCAAGCATTCAACATTTGCATTCATGGCTGCCATTACAGTAGTTTTATTATTTAATCATATAGGAATAGAGATAGTTTGAATTCTCATTCTCTAAGTGTCATTTCAATCATCTAATTAGCTTCTAAAATCTGAGAGCAAAGTAGATTAGAGAAATCTTTAGAGTTAGAGAGCAATAGGACAGATTTCTGAAGATTCTGTGTTTAAATTAGCTTAAATTTCTTGAATCTTAGATACAATGTCTTATTTAGAGGTGTAGAAGCATGTTTAGATTGTTTAACTCATTCCTATGCTTACAGAAACATTTGAAGTTCAAAGTAATTTGAGGAATCCAATGACCTTCAAACATAGAAAATCATGTGTTTCTTCTTTGTGTGATAGAGATGATCAATTAATTTATTCTTTTATCAAATGCATGTTGTATAATATAATACAATATATTATTATTATATATTATATTCTATAGTAAAAACTATTAAATGCAAATAAAAAATTATTATATTTAATAATTAATATATTTTAATAAGGTACAAATTAAATTAACATATAAAAGTCCAATAGTTTAACTAAACTTCAAAGAGAGAGCAAGAGAGAGGGGGAAAATAAAGAGAGATAGAGGGGAGACAATTCTATGTAGAGAGGTATATACATAAAGAGAGAGAAATTCAAAAGATAGAGAATGAGAGAGATTTAGATAGATAGACAACGGGAGAGAGAGAGGTAGAAAGAGATAAGAGGGGGAGATAGAGAGATAGAGACAAAGAGATATAGAGATAGAGAGATAAAGAGGGATAGAGCTATATAGAAAGTGAGAGAAATAGATGAAGATAAAGATTAAAATAGAGAGGACTAAATAAGGGAGATAGAGCATGAGAGAGAAAAATATAAGAGATACAAATGAAAAGAGAGGTAGGGAAAAGAGAAACTAACTTTTGATTAGTTGTTTCATGCCAACAATCCAAGGATGGTATGTGTCCTTAGGGAGTTATGCTCAAGTTAGCATGTCATTTGATTAAGGATATGATAATTTACCTTTAAGACCTCTTCAATGTACCCATCACACAATATAATTTACCTCACATTATAATACACCTCTCTCTTTCTCTTGTTCACTCCATCTCTCCCCCCATTTCTTACTCTATATCTCTATCTCTTTCTCTCTTTCTCTCTCTCCCTCTCACTCCTCTCTCTTTCTATCCATATCTTTCTCTATATCTCTCTCTATCACTCTCCCTATCTCCCTATCTCTCTCCCTATCTCTATCTCTTTCCCTATCCCTCTCTATCTCTCTATATCACCCTCTATCTATATCTCTCCCTCTCTATATATTGAACTAGCTCTCCCTCTCTATATATTGAACTAGCTCTCCCTCTCTCCCCCATCTTCTTCTCTCTCCCTCTCTACATATATATATCTCTCTCTCCCCCCTCTTCTCTCTCCCTCTTCTACCTATCTCTTTCCCTCTTCCCCTTCTATCTCCCTCCTCTACCTATCCCTCTCCCTCTCCCTCTCTCCTTTCTATCTCTTCGTCCTCTACCTATCTCTATCCCTTTCTCTCCCTCCCTCTATCTCCCCCCCTCTCTATCTCTTCCCATCTCTCCCTCCCTATCCCCTTATCTATATATCTATCTCTACCTCTCTCTCTCCCTTTCTCCTCCCATACATCTCTAACTCTCTCTTTGCCATCCCATATATCTCCATCTCTCCCTATTTCCCTCTCTCTCTCTCTGACCATTTATATTAGTCTATATCTACTTCTCTTTGTTTGTCTATCTCTCTGTCTCTGTCTCTCCCTCTCCACCCTCTCTTTATATGTCCTTATACGTCTACCTCTCTATCACTCTATCTCACCATCTCTTTACCCCCCCGCCCCCCGTCTCTCTCTTCCCCCCTTTATCTCTCCCTTTTTCTATCCCTATCTCTCCCTCTCTCCCTATTGCAAACACAATATGAGCCTATTGGTAATGGAGCCTGATTATCTTCCTAATTTTAAGAGATTTTGTTTTAGTTGTGTTTGGATCCTTGTAAGTGGATGCATAGTTGATTTGAAGCTATCATCCATTGCGAACTTTGTTGCACAAACTACATCATTTCATAAATGGCCTACCAATTTACCTCATGTACGTCACAAATGTATGCAAACCATAGACCAAACATCTTCTTAATTGAATTTCTCTAATTGACCTTCCACGCCTTTTCAACGTACCTATTGTACACCAAGATGCGATTACTAGTAATAAAATTTATAAAATATAAATATAAAAATTTAGATGCAAATAAATAACTTTTTACAGGTAGAATCATGATTTTTTCAAAAATAAAACTAAATAAATATATTAAAAAAATAAATAAAATTTATTTGTCAAAAAATATATATAGAGTAAATAAAATAACTCCATTTTTTTTTTTCAAAATTTTAAACAATAAATAATAAATATAAATATAAAAATAATAAAAAAGCCAATAATCTAACCCAAACTAATAAATAATAAAGATGAAAATATAAAAGTCAATAGTAAAAATATCAACATATATCTTAAACGGGATCACACAAAATTCCACTTATGAACACGCTTTAAAAATAAACAAAACCAGATCCAAGCCATTGCAAGGCTCTTATATTGTTGAGTTGAATTATCTTTTCTATGGTCGAATGAATGAATGAATGAAAGATTTTAATGACGTCCGCGAGACCAAACAGTCTATGGGACCGAGACAAAACAGGCCTAATTTGTCTTCATACCTAACCAGCTATTTGAGGAAGATAAGATTAATCAGACGGCTAGCCTTCTAGTCAAACTTAACAGCAGGAGATCTGACTTGGAAAATCTCCGGAGGCCCCGTACCAAGAAAAAAAAGGATCATTTGTGGTAGATTCCATCAAAAAATTGTGACATGGCGAAACCTAGGCTTTAGGTTGCGATATGGGGAAACCTAGGCTTCAGTCAACAAACCCTATAAATTGTCTTTTTATAATCATTGCTACATATATCGCACCGAATGAGTTGAAGAGATTGAAGAGAAGCCTGGTGGGTTTAGAGAAGGATCATCTGTAGCAGGAGGACACTAGGCCTGGGACGAACGGAAAGACTTTGCACAAGCAATAACAAGAAAGAGTGCCAAGTATAGTCTTTCCGGATCCTCCCATGCCTATAGCCCTCCCTACATATCCTTCTTACTTCCATCTGCTCCGACAGATCTACTCCACAGGTATACGTACGGAAGTACTTCTTTCTGTCTTAGATTCTTTGCTTTCTAAACGGGTCTGCTTATGGGAATTAGTTATGTAATGGGTATGATTCATTTCTTGGTTTTTGCGAGAATAAAAATAAGAAAATCTAGATGGGTGTAGATCTGAGACCCTTGAGAAGTGGTATAGCACAGTTGGCTACTTTTAGTGCTGAAACCCTTTTATCCAGAAACCAGTACTTTATCAACAATATAATCGTTAATGATTATCAAAATTAAACCTCTCTCTGATCTGATAACATTTTTATATACATACATAAAAACTGTGTTTTGATCTGCTCCCTAGCTATCTATGGTGATGATTTATGTATAAGTTGTCTGCTGGGTTGTTTTGCAAGCTTTCTGATGGAGGCGTTTCATAGGTTTTCTGATGTATATTTTATGTTCTAATCGAATGATGCCATCTGAACTGTGGCCTTCTGATCTGGTTTGCATCTGTCTATTGCGATGGCTTCTGTACAATAAGATGAGGGTTTGATTGTTTCACAAACTTTCTACTGTATTTGTTGGAGGCTCTTCATAGATTTTCTCCAGTATATTCTGTCTTACAACCGAAGGATGCCATCTGATGAATCTGATGTCTTTCTTGTCAAGGAAACCTCAATGGTTCTTTATTCTTTAGTAAAGACGTTATAAGCAGATATCATCAGATTCATGATATAACCGAGTGACATCAAATTCCTTATTTCCAGGGATTTTTTTTAATTTATGTTATTTATTAGCTTGGTATATTTCTAGATTTGATTATGTAATATCGAAGATCCATCATTAGAATGAGATAACAATAAAAGAAATGAGATACTAAATTAATATATAGACTTGGAAAATTTGTATCTTTAATTATGTCATTTGTTCTTCATTCACCTTATTTTCGTTGGATTCAAAACATACGACCCTACCATAGAATAGGCACACCTTCAACGTCAGCCTATTCGGTTTCTATCATCAGAAGCTCTGTTTCTCAGGTTTTTGCGAAAGAAATAGGGTTTGGCTTTACAAAGCGATGTAAACGCTTTTTCTTCTTCTGGACTTTTGAAGAGAGATTGATTTTCTGCGCCAAAGACATGTCGGATGTAAATATGGGGAAGATCTGCAATTAATCTTCACTAATCACGGTCCACAATTTTTGGGCCGTTCCTTTTAATTTCAAGAAGTGGTTAGGGTCAGCTGTTTAAGTCCCATGAATTTTTTTGAATTAGCATCTTTATAATGCGTGACAGCTATTTTCTTATCTGCAACACTATATTTGATTTGACATTTTTTTCTTATTCTCTATTTTATCAAATTGTTTATTTTTTTTTTCTAATTTCAGACTTTGTAAAAACTAATATAATTAATTTTAGTTTGTTTCTGTACCGATGTATTGGTGTACAGTGCATATATCATTAGAGCTCATGGCTAAGTGGAGATCAAGGTGCATACTTAAATATTGATACATCTCAAGCGGCCATTCTAGATGGATTTTACGGGTGCATTTATGCTTTCTAAATCATTAAATAATTATAGATACCTTTAGTGGGTCTGTTAGGGAACATTATGTATCATCTTTAGGGTACTATAGTAAACATGATTATCATTCCACCCTCTTTGTATCCCTTCTTCCCAATGCTATCACTATTTCTCATGATAAAATTATTTAAGGAAAATAGTGTAAATTGGAATTCTACTGTGGTTTATGGTCTGATGTATTGCAAAAATGCTAGATCTTCTGTGTATCAGAGTTATTTAGCATTTCGAGTATTTATTTGGGCACAGATCTCCTCCCCTTTTTTCAAGAGCATGTTATTTACTTTTTTTATTTTTTTAAAAAATATTTAGATTGGATTCTAAATTCTTTGTGAGAATTTGGGGTAAAACAAGATGGTGCTTTTTGGCTGTAGTTTCTAAATTTTTTTTCCTCCTAATCAAGGCACTCCACTAATATAAGGGTTTTCTTTGTAAACCCTAGAGTTCTCTTCTATATAAGAGAGATCTAGGGCACACTAGTGAAATAAGAAATAGAGAGTAAACAAAGTGCACATTTGAGTTTTGAATAAGTGGTGTAATTCTTTTTAGTTTTTATAAAAGAGATGTAATTTTAACAGTTAAGATTTGTGAGCGCTTGGTATTCATATTTTTAGCAGCGAGAGGGAGCCATGGAAGGATTTTAGCAGGTGTGATGCCTTTGCTTCAGCAATTGAAGTGATTTGAACCTATGAGAGGTTGTGGGGTGGTATACCCTAAGTGCTCTAGTGATTGAAGTGTTGTTCTACCCCTATGATTGGTTATTAGTTTGAGTCATTCCCAGTTGATCTGTTTGGTTTTAGCTTGTTTCAGAAGTTGAAAATATGACTAGTCTCAGTCTAGAGGGTGCTTCCAACTTTACTTCTTAGAAGTGTAGATTGCAGATGCTAATCAAGGAAGTTGATCTTTTTGTAGTTTTGGGCAGAAGTCTATTATTATCAATTTTGTTTAGTTGGCTGAACATAACTAATCACTGGTCAAAGTGAAGTGAATCATCCTAGGTTTAGTGAAAGATCAGATAATCTCTCACATTGTAGAGAAGACAATGAAAGAGATGTCAGGCTGTGAACATTTCTTGCAATATGCTACTAAAGAACAAGCTCCATGTCACATGCGTGAATTATACAGACACAATGGCTCTTTACCTTACGAAAATGACTGAACTTCAAGATCAAAATGTTGCAATAGGGGAGAAGGTGGATTGTACCCATAGCTCTAAATAGGATCTTTTCATCTTGGAACTGATTTGTTTGAGGTGTTTTCACTCATGAGAAGCTTCCCACTTTCGAGAAGCTTTAGGATGATTTTATCTAGGAGGAGACTTCACTAGAAACTATTTCTTCCTAAGTGGAAGAGAATCAGAAGGACCTAAAAATTTAGAAGATGAGGAAAGGTAGAAAGAAAGGAAAGGGCCCAAGCAAGATTAGAAGGGAAAGAAGGACCTAAAATTTTCTCATTAGGGGAAGAAAGACATGGACCATATCAAGTGTTTAAAACGTCACAAGAATGACCACTTTGCTTCTCAATGCCCTAAGAAGTGGAAGGACTTGTAGCAATAGCAAAAGAAGTTTGCAAGGAGTGCCGAAGCTCCAATAGTAGATAAAGCTTTCATCTATGCTTGAGACAACCTTCTCTATTATGTCATGTCTATCCACTAACACTATTTTTGGTGTTGGGTGGTATGCGGATAGTAGAGCATCAAGACATATGACTTCAATAAGAAGGGTTTCAATAGACTTAAATAACCAAAGGCAGGTATACATGTGAAGCTTGGAGACAATGCAACTTATAACCAAAGGCGGGTATACAAGTGAAGCTTGGAGACAATGCAACTTATTTTGTTGCAATGACAATATATGTTTCCTTCTAAATGCCTATAGTCGATATTCTTGAGCTCCATGTGGTTTAATCAAGAACATACATTCAATGCCAACCATGCCAAATCTTTAGTGATTTTTCAAGTTTGATAATCCACAAGTCATTATTAGAAATTGTAGCTAGAATCTTGGTTGTATATTGGATAGAGGAATGCAAGAGGATGATTGTTAGAAGTGATTGTTAGTTTGATTAAACATGGAGCCTTGATACATAACATTGACTTATAGTGCGAGCTTTCACACAAGAGACTTGGTCACTTACACCATGGAGCATTATCTCTTTCAAAGTATATGGTCCAAGGATTGCCAAACTTAGAGATTGAGAAGACAAGAGAGTCTTCTCAAGAGTGTCTTGCACACTTGGCAAGCATGGCTAGATTGCTTTCTCTAGTAGACCTTTTTCAGTAATTTTATTGGTTCACATTTATAATATTTTATTTAATCATGCTTCTTGTAGGAAATTGTGGATTTACTTCATGAATACCAACTATGAAGTTTATAGAAAGTTCCAAGAGTTCAAAGCTCTTGCAGAAAATCAAATAGGTAAAAAGGTTTTGAATTTAATGAAGCCTATTTCTTGAGTTCCTGTGGGTTAATTGGTAAGGCAAGGAGACTCCAAAGTTCTCGAAGGATGTAGTTTCAGAGTTATAGGGTTTTTATTATTGGCAATGAGCTATGTGGGCAATATTGATTTGATTGACACTCTTTGAAATGTTTTTTGACTTTTGGGGTGTTCTCCAAACTTCTTGGAGAGCACGTCTATTTATAGTAAGTCATTAAATTGGCTCCTATCATTCTCTTATTGCCTCAGTATCATATTGGCATGGTCGAATTTGGATTCCGATGTGTTTCAGAATTTTTGTAACTTGGGGTGGAATAATTTAATTATTCATTAAGTTATAATGTTTTATTATTATTTTTGATGACTTAAGTGTAATATCTTTTCAAAAAGGTACTTTAATTCTCCATTTGGATGCCTAGGAGGAATAAGGGGGTTTTGCCCATGATGTTTAATTTATTTTAAAATGGGAATTTGGTGGAAAAATGAGTTATTTAATTATTTTAAATTGAAGTTTTTCCCTCTCAAATTCTATATAAGGAGGCATTTGGGCTCATTGTTGGAGATGTTGAAGAAAGATAATGTTATGTTGTCGGAATGGCTTTGGTTCTTTACAATTTTTTTAGGATGAAATCCCTTGTAGATTTCTAGTATTAGAATTGTAAGATATTCCTTAGCTTCGTGATTTCAGCTAGGAGTCACCATTGGAGCTGATTGAAGTTTTTAGTTTTGGCTTTCCAGTAAGGATTATTTTGGTGTTTTTTTTAGTATTGCGAAATGCTTTGTTGAGATTTCTTTGTAGTTGCAAATTGCTAAGTGTGGGTTTCTTGAAGGTTTTTGGTAGCCGGCTGTACCATTTCTCCCTTGGAGGTTGTACCACTCAAGTGGGCATTGGAGGTTGTGCTGGAGAGGTTGGGGTATGAATAATGAGATTGATTGCAACATATTCCCAAGTGCTGGGTGACTCCCTTTGAGGCCTTTGGCAAGAGTTTAATTGCTGGCACAAATCCCAAGGCAGGTCGTACAATTGTACCTGGCCATACTATTGCATTGGAGCTGGGTGTGAGCCTCTTCTCACAGGTCACTGCTCATAGTGGACTGTCATACTGCTGGAAAAAAGCAAAATGATGTCTAGTGACCTTGGCTAGTTGTTTGGCATTGATTCTATGCATTTTGGAGTGATTCCAAGGGGTTGTGTAGTTCTAGACATGACTGATTTTGACCATCATACCTGCATTTTGTTTGTTCCTTGCTCTGTTTATTGTTGTTAATGATTGCTGAATGTGTTGGAGTTGCATAACTTCAATTAGGTCTTATCACGGCGTCCACCTTCAGCTCTTTATGAGGTATTATGTTGTAGCTTAAAGTTGGGTAACTCACTTCATCATTTAGCAATACTCTGAGTGATTCCTATTAGTTTCTTTTCATATCATCAATTTGTAACAGCAGATGCATATCTTGAATTGGGAGATTCGAATGAGCTAACATTGTAACACTGAGTGGTAATACCACCAGTGATCTGGTCTTGATATTTTTTTGTTATTCACCCCATTGCATAAGTGGCTTTTTCACTCACCCCACTACATAAGTGGCCCTTGTTACTCACCCAACTCAATAAGTGGTCTTTGGTGTTCACTCACCACTGAAAAGTGGAAGAGTTGTTTTATTTGTTGTATGCACTCACCATTGGAAAGTGGAAGAGTTGCTTTATTTGTTGTACTCACTCACCAGTAGAAAGTGGAAGAGGTTGCTTTACATTTCATTGTTGTATATGCTTTCCCATTGCAAAGTGGAAGTGCTTGGCTAACCCCACTAGATGTTACTTTCAACTGCTTCTTTTCAAGTAAATTTGTAATCCTGTACACTATATGCTGTCACCTTGCCCATGTAGGGAACTTGGTGATCCAAAAGTGGAAAGGAAAGTTGCTTAGCATTTCATTCTGTTTGAGCTAACAAGTTTCAATGTTTTTTGAGGTGATTATAACATTGATATTTGAGAATGGAGGTGAGCGCACCTCCAAGGGCTTTGATGTCTTTTGTAGAGATGCGGGGATCAAGAGAGAGCTAACTACGACTTACAACACTCAACAAACATGTCCACCATAGAGACATCAAAGGCCATGATACATGACCTAGATTTGCTTGTGTTTCTATGTGCAGAGTCATGCAGTTTTACTGTTTACATTTTGAATAGGTCACCTCATAGGTCATTTAAGGACAAGACTCAAGAGTAAGCTTTCACAGGATTGAAACCCAATGTTTTGTATTTTTGGGTGTTTAGGAGTTGCTGCATTCATGTGCCAGAACAAAGAGGATAAAGCTCAAACTCTCTAGCTTGAAGGGTGTTTTTATGGGATACATTCATGTGCCAGAGAAGAGGATGAAGCTTGAACTCTCCAACATGAAGGGTGTGTTTGTGGGATACGACAAGTCCTCCAAGACTTACAAGGCTTATGTTTCTCATTTTAGGTTGTTTGGGAGTTTTTGCATTCGTGTGCTAGAGGAGAGGAGGATGAACCTTGAACTCTCAAGTTTAAAGGATGTGTTTGTGAGAGATAATGAGTCCTCTAGGGCTTACATGGTCTATGTTTCATCACAACAAAAGAAATTAGTGAACCAAGATATGAAGTTTGATGAGGATGCTCCCTCTAATTCTCTAGAGCCTCCTATGGAGGCTGGTGAAAATGAACAGATTGTTGTCCCAAGTTTTGAACAATGAAATATGACAATATCAACTATAGTTCAGCCAAGTTCTAGTTTAATAGTAGATACTTCTTTACCACCTAGTATAGCTAGAAAGCCTAGATGGCTTACGACAACACTTAGGAGGCACAAGAACAAGTAGGAGTATTGAAAACTTATTTTTGAGCAAGTAGTCATCCCAACAAGAAGTTTCCAAATTATGCTACTTTGATGTCTTCCATCATTTGAAGAGGTAAAACTAGAGCAAGTGTGGCAAGATGCCATGATAGAGGAGTATAACTCCATTATACATAATGATGTTTGGGAGATTCTTTCAAGATTAGATGGGAAATCAATGATTACTTACAAGTGGTTGTACAAGGTGAACTATATAGTAGATGGAAGCATATAAAAGTACAAAGCTAGATTTGTTGTTTGGAGATTCCCCTAAGGAGAGGACGCTGACTATGACAAAACCTTTGCTTTAGTTGCAAGTTACACTTCTATAAAGATAATAGTAATTATGTCTTTCCATCCTATTTCAATTGTTTTTTGTATTAGATGGTTGTAAAGACTTTTTTGAATGACAAGATAGATGAATATTTGTATATCAATTAGCTGAAGGGGTTTGATGTGCATGTGAAGGACATCGTGTATGGATGTTGAAGTAGGCCATATATGGACTAAAGTGAGCACTACATGCTTGGTACTCAAGGCTTCACCAATTTTTTTTGCAGATCATGACCTTTACCATGAATTTGATAAAGCACTATTAGATTTGATCTTGTGTGTGGATGACTTAATCCTTGCAAGAAGCAATGAGAAGTCCATAGCATGGATCAAGGATGATTTGGCCTTTGAGTTTGATATGAAAGATATAGGCTTGTGCATTGCTTTTTGGATTTTGGGGCGTGGGAAGATTCAAGGGAGGTCTTCCTTGATTAGAGAAACTACACAATAGAGATTTTAAAGAGATTTAAGATGATGGATTATAAAAGCACCTAGCACTCCCATGGTTCCAAATTTGAAGTGATTGTAGATTTAGAAAAAAAGTGGTGGATCCTTTGATGTACAAGTACTTGATGGGTTCCCTCATGTATTTGCTGAATTCCTAACTTGATTTTTATTTTGTAGTGAATATAGTGAGCCAGTTCATGGTTGACACAAGGTAGATTCCTTGGATTGTTGCAAAGCATGTGCTTGAATATTTAAAGGGCAGAGTTCATTATGGGTTAAGTTATCTTGGATATGGAGAGGTAATGTTGTATGGCTTTGTGTATATGATTGAGTAGGTGATGCTATTGTTAAGAAGAGCACTTTAGGATTTTGTTTCAGTTTGGGTTTAAGTTGTGTTATTGGATCTTGTTGGATCCCGGTCCGGTTCACCTGTGGGTTTGGGCTGGGGGCTGCAAAAGGCCACTCGCTTGGGACGAACCCAGGCAGATCCAGGTGAACCCGTGGGGAACACATCCTTGTGGCATCCAAGTTTAACACTTTTATTTTTATTTTTTGCTTTTTTTAATCATTTTAGTCAATTGATTTGACTGGGCACCCAAATGAACCCTAATATTGACTTGCAAAACACATTAAACACCAAAACAAGTCCATTTTGTTCATTTCTTTTGCAAACAACAAATATCATTCCAAGAGGTTGAACATTTTTTTTGCTTGTTAGATCAACAGAGTTGAAGATTGATCTTTGAAGGTTCTACATTGATTACCTTGTCATTCCTATGCATTTGCAAGTGTTTATTGGCTGCCAAGAAGATCGAAGGAGTTTTTTGTAAAGAGGTAAGTTTATCTATGTTTTTTCCTTTCTTCTAGGAATGTGTCAAAGATTCAAAAGAACTAGGTTTTGTATATCTATTTTTTGTGTTCAATTTTTTGTTCTTTTAATGTGTTTACAAAACTTCTTGTCATAGGTATCACAGTGGCAACTAGTTCTAGTTCCACGACTCAATGTAATTCAAAACAGATCCAGATTCTCTAAGGAAATATGTTCAAATGATACAACATGTTCCAAGTGGTGGGGATATGTTTGGATTTGGAATGGGTGTGATGTTAGATATTCTAGTTCATATAGTCGAGTGAAAGCTCATTTGTGTGGAATGTTTAAACAAGGCATCAAACCTTGCCCTAGAAAGGATGGTGTAGCTATGCCATCAAAGACGGTAATATGATATATTATGGAGCAAGAACAAATAGATGAACGGGTAGGCCATAAATCAAGCTACCCCTTAATAAAAAAAAGATCAAAGGGAATGCAACCTGCATCTAGTCCTCAAAGTGAACAACTCATTACAAGCAAAAAGCCAAAGGGACCTTTGGAAAGTGCATTTCAAGATAAGAGTTGAGATGTTGCCGGCCGACATGTAGCAAGATGTATTTATGCAAATGGATTGTCTTTTAATGTTGTTCGCCCTCCATATTGGAAAGAGATGTTGAAAACAGTTAATGAAGCTCCAAAAGGGTACAAGGGCCTAGGTTATAAGAAGGTGCATGGCACCTTATTGGAAAAAGAGGTCAAGGATGTTGAAGATGCATTGCAGCCCATAAGGGATTCATGGGTTGAGACAAGTGTATCCATTGTTTCAAATGGGTGGAAAGATGCAAAAAATCAACCCTTGATCAATGTTATAGCGATGCCCCCTAAAAGGGCAATGTTTTTGAAAGCGAGGGGCAGGTGAAAGATGGCCAATTTATTACTGATTTTCATCGCAGCCATTGACGAAGTGGGTCCCCATAACATTGTTCAAGTAGTAACAAACAATGCAAAGAATTGTAGAGTTGTCGGTTTATTGGTTGAGGAACTATATTCACATATCTTTTGGACACCTTGTGTGGTCCACTCTCTCAATCTTATGCTATGAAAGATTGGGAATAAAATTGATTAGATCAAAGAGTTGTATGTAGAGGTTGAGAACATCCAAATGTTCATGGCCAACCACCACATGTCTCAAGGCATTTTTCAGATTATTTTCTTAATTGGAGCTATTGAAGGTAAGTGAAGTATCATAAAATTTTACATTTTCATAATTTGATTGTGTATTCTAATTCTCCTTTAGAGTTTGTTTTCAAATTTTAATTATTTTATTTTGTATTTTTAATAGGTTTCAGAGACCTGTTTTGCCTCTAACACAATTGTCTTTAGACGACTTGTGAAAGTTAGAAAGGCACTTTCTAGCATGGTGATTAACCAAAATTGGTCTATATGGCGGCAAAGCAACTCTAATAGGGCAACAAAAATTGAGCATATGATATTAGATGACTCATGTGGAGTATCTCCTTAGCTTCACTGAGCCCATTTTGAGCATGATTCGCTATACTGACATGGACAAGCCTTGCATTGGAGAAATATATGATGGCATCGACTCAATGATTGACAAGATGAAGAGCATCATAAATATGAAAGAGCAAGACCCCGAAGAGACATTTTTCAAACAAGTGCATGCAATTGAAGGAAGATGGAACAACATGATCGCTTCATTACACTTTGCCTTCGTATTGACTTCAAAATACTATAGTGCTAGGAAGGCTTCCCCCATATAGAGATTTTAAAGTGGCTAAAGGGTATAAGGTAGCATTCCATAGACCCTACTTTGAAACGAAATTGCGAGATGTAGTCACAAATGAGCTCATTGATTTTGTGCACTCAAATGGTCAAAGTGTTGAGGCTTTTCGTGATGGGTTTAAGAAGGATGCTCATAGTTGGTGCTAATTCCATGGCCAATTCTTCCAACACTTGTAACCCCTCGCAATCAAAGTTTTACAAGTAGGTTTAATAAATTTTTATTTTTTAGTCCTTAAAGTTTTAATAAATATAATGTATAACTTTAATTGTTTGCTTTGTCTTCATAGGTTGCTAGTTCATCTGCATCTGAGAGGAATTGGAACACATATTCTTTCATCCACTTAGCAAAGCACAATAGATTGCACTCCAAAAGAGCAAAGAACTTAGTATATGTGCATTCCAACTTGTGTCTCCTTTCGCACAAACAACATGACTACAAGGAAAGGGACACAAAGTTGTGGGATATAGAGTTAGAGCATACGGATTTGGTTACTTCCACTGCCCAACATATTGCATATGAGGATTTTGAAAGCCAAAACACTTTTAGTGCAAGTGGCACTGGCGCTACTTGTGGTTCATCTAATGTTCCTACATCATCTAATGTCAATGATGATTATTTAGAAAATCCATTTGATGATTAAAACTAGAAGTGTTGAACTTGATATTATTATTTTAATATTGAACGTGAAGTTTGAACGATGAATATTTATAATTTTATCATGCATGTTTTAAATGACATTTAAGTTTATGGTGGTTTTGTTTTTTAGTCTTTTATATGATGTTATGTGATATTCTAATCTTAATTCTATATATATGATTTTTACATTTTTTTTTGTATGGATGAACCCAAAATGAACCCAACCCCAAATTTTTTTAGCCGGTTCCACGAACCATGTCCACGATCCAAACCAAGATAGTACCAAAATCAACAACATAGGGTTTAAGTGTGATATCTTGGTTCAATAGGAAGCAAGTTGTAACATTAAGTGTAGCCAAGGAAAATATATATCAGCCGCTTTTGTTAGTTATGAGGCTATTTGGCTTCACAAATTTGATGGTACAAATTACCAATGAAATATTGGAGTCGACAATTGTTTTCTATGACAAGCAGTGTTGCACCAACTTCTCAGAGAATTTAGTGTTTCACGATCCTATAATAACCATCATGGACACTATGATTTTTTGATTTTTTAATTTATTTTTATCATAGCACCTAAAGTACTATCTTATATGGCCAAGCAACCTCTATGCAATGTAGAATAGTTGGCGTCATAATCTTACCAACCATAGTCATGGAAGCAACTTTATGCAGCAATCTTAGAAACTCGCACTAAATATGGTAAACTCCCAATCTCACGGTCATCCCTAAACCTAGACCTAAACCTCGAGGGTTCATTCATATTGGCTCTACTTGTGTATCCCTTTTGGAAGTTAGAGGCTGCGTAATTTGCACACAAATAATAGTGGATTCATCCTCTCCTTTGATATAAGATCCATAAACTTACTTTTATATATAGCCATTAATTGAGCTTAGCTTCTAATTCAATTCATATAGTGTTAGAGTAAAGCCAACATTAGTGCACAAACATACTCCAATCCATATAGTGATCAGCTCATACAAACTTTACGTGTTCACCCAGTAGCTAGCTCAAGAATGCATCATATATACTTAAAGTGACTAGCTTATGCTTTCACCACATATACATAATGAATCCTCATACACATCATCGGTAACATAGTGACTAGCTCATAAACACATCATAGGTACATATAGTGACTAGTTCAACCATACATCACATATACATAGTGTGACTAGCTCATATATACCTAATAGATGCACATAGTGACTCGATTACATGTGTTGTATATACACATTGTCAGTAATTCACACATGCCTTATATACACACAATGCATTGACTTGTGCTTGCATCAAATATACACAATGTGATTAGCTCATGCACCCAACACATATACACAAATGAATAACTTATGCATGCATCACATATACACATTGTGACTAACTTGGGCATAAATAAACACATATACACCATGGAAATAACTTATCAATCTCACAAGTACGTAATGACTAGTTATCAAAAAGGAAGTAGTTGGAACCTTACTACAAGCATCTTCATCTTCCCCTTCTCTTGGTTTACTGACACATAAGCCCTTAAGCACATCTCGACTAGAAAAAGGAATGTCAATGCATCCCATCTTTTTTCTTAGATCACTATTAATTGTGATGACAAGACACACCCATTTTGCTTCTTGCCATCATTGACAAGGGCACAAATGTAACAACACAACATTTGAGAGTATTAATATACATGTACACATAGTTATTGACTCACACATACAAGGTGACCAATTAGCAATAGAAAGTGGATGTAACCCTATTGCATGCATCTTCCCATAACTTGGTTCCCCAACACTAACCTTGTAAGTACATCCCAACCAAAAAAAGATATGTTGGTGCATCCCATACTATATTGTTTGTCTCATCCTTTTTTCTTGTTCATTGCTAGTTGTGATGATGAGCAAGCATCCCATACTATTTGTAGTCATCATTGGCTAAGGTGCAACAACACATCATATAAGATCATTAATAATATTTTCACAACTCGTTCAATTGTGGATCTTGACATCTATCCCCTCCATGCCATTGGCAAAAGTCCTACTTGGTATGGGGTAGATCTTAGCATCTATCACTTGCATGGTAATGGGAAAATCTGGCCAAGCCCTATCATACTATGGGTAGCTCCTAGCATCCATCACCTTTGTGCTATTGGCAATAGCTAGCTCAACCATAAGATACAACTATTAGCTTTTAGCATCCTTCACTTGCATGGTATTGATAACAACCAACTAAATTGCGCATGTGTCATAACATGGATAGCTCTTGGCATCTTCACCTCCATGCTATTGGTGGAAGCGAAGTAATCCTTAAGATATAACGAATAACATTTGGATTTGTTACGTGCATGATATTGGTGACAATCGGCTATCGAGATTTGTATCAGACTCAATTTTGACATGTGGGGTCATCTTGTAGGCAAGTACACACAATCCAAATATCACAATCATTCACAAATATTGGTCAAGTTGACCTAATTATATGCCACGTAAAGTGATTCATAAACCTACACAAAAGGTCCTATACTTGAGATCAGATTACCAACACACACATAACACATTGAATACACATGAGTTGGCCTTTATCCAAACACATATACATAAACAAATACCATATGATAAAGTAATCAAGTTCATTCACTTCATTCAATTGCTACTCGGAGACAGCCCAATTATTAGACATAAATTAAACCCACCATAGTAAACAATATCCTATTATGAGTACTTAACCTTTTTGTGTAATAACCAACCATAAAACTTAGCATACTGTTATCCACCCAACAAATATGAAATTAAACACCATACCATATTTGGTAATACTTATTGTTAGTTGCCCACATTTGGCAAAGACAATCAATGGAATTCCATCCTAAACTCAACACTGATCCAAACACATATTTATAGCAAGCAAATCATTCATAAAGATTAAGCATTGTTCACACCATTAAATCAGATTATCTTAATTTGGCATCATCATTAGATACAAAGCAAGCTTCCTTAACTCATTCATAGCTATGTCATGGCCAAATTATCATGCCCTTATTTCTTGGAAGAATAGACCTCACTAGTGCCTTGAGGCTAACATATATCTTCTTGTACTAATCATTAAGCCAAGACACAATACTATTGTGCTCAACGCACAAAATTCTGATTATATTAGTTTCAACAAATCTAGAGGCATTCTCATACATTCACATCAAAGACAAACCATGATGATAATGTCTCTAAAAGTTCATCCAAGATTGGAGTAGATTTTGGAATGGTAAATACCACAAACCTCATAGTAGGTAAGCTTGGTAATGATGGATTACCTTTTATTAGCTCAAACTTATATAGTGGGGGCATATAAATTGGAAGGTGAGATCACTGCCATCTAATCCAAGTTCAGCCTCAAGCTGAAGCATACTGAAAAGAGAGAAAATCAAGTTTAGGAATAACCCCAAACCTTAGAACTATTCTTTAAACCCTCCTCTACAAACTTGGGTCATAGGGGCACCCTTTGCCCAAGGATTGCCTACATACCTGCATCCAAATGGGATTGAAGTCCCATGTAGTTCTCTTAGGATTTTAATCACCAAGATGAGGACATGCATTTTCCCAGATTAAGATGACCTATATAGATACTAGAGATAGTGCCACCACGTGTCTCCTACATCAGCAAGGTATGGCCCTCTAGGGTTCCCAACCTTAATAGATAATTTCCCTAGAGAAGTTAGGAATAGCTTAACCAAGGATGATCATGGAAACTATTAAAAGCTCAACTATCTATGATTTTACTCAAATGAACTAGAGTAATATGTTAAAATGGGACATTACTAAGAACGAGGTTCTTGAACCACCTCCATCTACAATGGTCCCACTTATCAACTATTATATACTTAGTTAGGCATTAAAATATTACCCATCATAAAAAACACCTTGGACGATAGTATCATATAAGGACAAGTTGTTAGAATTAATCCAAGCCCCGTAATTAGGCATAACAACTTAATACAAAATAAACCAGCCAATAATAGAGCATAAGGTAGCAGCAGTTAGAATATCATCATCACATGCAACAATTATGCAAAAGCCCCTATAGGGTTCCCAATGATGACCTGCCATAAATGATTCAATTAGATCAAGTATCATAATCATATATGACATCCTCCTGGATGGAACACAACATGCATGAACAAGGCCACATAAAAATCCTCTGAACTTTGAAAGACCTGCCACAACAGTTATAAACTTGCTTTAAGCATGATCAATACCTGAGTCATCTTAAAGACAATTGGCAACACCACATCCATTAGATCTTCAAATAAATATCTATATATGTATATATGTCTATATATGTGTGTGTGTGTGTGTGTGTGTATACTCTATCATATTAGTGATAATAATATTCTTAACCTTTTCCAATTTCATTCACCTTATTGGACAGCCCCACATTCTTATAATAGTCCAGTTCAAGGACTAGATAATATTCACACTTGCCATTTATACTAAATATGACCTTAATGGTCAACAATAAGTGTTTCCACATGGCAGCAATAGGTTTGCAAACCAATCCTTATAGTCATATTTTGGTGGTGATAAGATGTAGAAACATCACAATTCATGACCCATCTTTCAATATCCTACATAATGTGACAAACAGCAACTAGACACAGCACAACATAGATGCAATGTCTTAAAATTCAATCAATAGTCATCACAATTTAGTACTCAATAATGGTATGATAATTTCTTTGTTCAAGCATTTTAGAACGATAGAGGCCATAAGGGGATCAGGCCCCAAATCAATAAATGATAATGGCAAGTTAAATCCATCACAAGCTTTCCCAAATTCCTACAGCTACAAGTTACCCTTAATGTTCTCTTGCAATCGTCTTGAACGATAGTGTAGGCATCCTAACTCAGCACCATCATTATTCTAAGCACATCCTACTAATATCATACCCATGACTAAGATATTATACTTACAACCTTACAAAACCCACTGTTCTTGCCTTACCAGACTAGTAGTTTAAACAAGATTTTTATCACAACATTCATTTACTAAAGTTGACAGTTCAAGTCAAAAGCTGAAGGCTGGCTACTCCATTTCTTAGTGTAGTTCCACTTAGCTTTTGTTTTTTCATATTAATTTAAATAAAATATGCAATGATGTTTGATTTCCAGTTCACCTAAGCATATGCTGCCTATGACACGCCACGAGGATGATAGCATATATATGTATTATAGTTATCTTGTCCTTTAAATATTGTCTTATTGTCAAAGACTAATCACTTTATATAAAATTTAACAGTATACATTAGCCATGCATCTCCCTCCATCAAACCATTTGCCATATCTTTAAATAGAGAACACCCAATATAAGGTATGAAGATAATTAATCAAAGTTTAAAATCATTCAAAGAGAACTTGTGCATAAACTATTTTTTATTAAATTCTGTGCATAAGTTTGTAAAGAGTCAAGACTATGGTGCAATGTGACCTTTAAACTACAACGGTTGACAAAAATTCATTATAGTTGGCTTCACTGGGCATCCTTACCCTTTTTCCAAGCTCCAATTTGGATGCAGGTAGGCAGAATGTGCTATTTTGAACTAAAAGTTTCTAAAGCCTTTTTAACAAACCCATTTTGAACAATCCTGCTATCAGGGCAGTCCCTTGGGCTGAATTTCTTTGAGGTATTTGTCAAACAGCTCTTGTGCCTTGTCTAAGCTTCCACATTTTACATACATGTTTACCATATGTTTGTAGGGGAAGAGAATTACTATTTCATTATTTGAGCTGTCACTTAATATTCCCTTACTGGCAACAGGTACAGGTAAACTATCATCTACATGTCCCATAGTCAGCCTAGCTTAATTACTTTTCAGCTGCAGGAGTGGATATCTCTGAACTCAATACTACTTTAGGAGAGTAGCTGTGAAGGACGAGTATACTTAGCTCTAGGAATGATGTTGAAGATATTTCTGATTTAGGCATGAAATCTGCCTTCCATTGCCTTGGATGCCCTTTTTATCTGCAAAACCATCATCTTCCTTTTCCTTGTAATTTAGGGATTGTGCTAGCCCTGACAGAGCCACTAGAGGGGCTGGCCAAGAATGTGGGCTTCTTGTTATGAGCAAGGTGCTTTTCTTCTTCTGAAACTGGTAGCCATACTGGCTGAACAGAAAAATGGCACATTGTCCTCCAGCTTGCCCAGCTTTCCTGTCCTCAGTCATGCCATTCCTCAGTCCCTTTCTGCAAAAATGACAAATGAGGAGTGGGGGACACCATTTCTCCATAATGGCATGGTGAATGGACCTCCCCCTTCTCTTCTTCAGGTGCCCATGCCTGCGCCTTAACTCTCTGTACTCCTTTTGTGGCATTCTGGTCAAAATAATTTAATAATTTAAATTATTAATTTAAGTTGCCCAGCAAGTTAATTTAATTTATTAATAGACAACTTAGATTTTATTATTAAATTAACAAAGCTCCTCAAAATAATATTATAAAGTGATTTTAGTCTCAAAGTCTTCGATTATGCTGAAAGGATATAGTTTTGAGATATGTTTGTAAGGTAAATCTATTGTGATTTGTAAACAAATAATAAATTTCTAGAGATTGTATGTTTTAATTTGGCTGGAGCAATATGGTTAGGATTTCTGAGTTTTTAATAGCTGGTCGCCCTATATTCTGGTCACTTCTTTGAGGGTTTTGAAGATATTCTGTGAATACCCTAGCCACACCAATGAAGATGGCTTAGTTTTGATTTTGTGAAAGAGGCGTAGCAATCTTTGGAGCTATTTTTGAAGGTAATAGCTCCAGGAAGAGAGTCACACCAATCTGGAGATTAAAAATCAGAGATAGAGGCACAGTGTGAGGTTTCTATTGAAGTAACATGTTGATGTAAGGGTTTGTGGGTCAAACATTCCAGCTGCCCTCTTGTTGTGTGGAAGAAGGATTGCGACTTCCGAGAAGACTTTGTCATACATGCCTGTAGCTTCTGCTAGTTGGCCGTCCAAGGCAATAATGTTCTGTTCTTTGTGCAAGGCGTGAGGAATCTAACAACATTCACTGCCCAGATTTGAATATTCAGGAACTTAATCATCAGCAACTCTTTCCTTGCAGACTTGTGTTCATTTCTGAGTATGTAACAGTGGTCTGAGGAGTAGGTAGAACTGAGCAATCAGCTACAGCAGTTTTGGGACAATTACAATCAGTAAAGAGGAATTTCTGAGCAGTACAAACATCACAGCAACCTTATAGGGTCAGAAAATCGTTTGTTTGTGGTCTGAAACAATACATATATATCTGATTTGTACTCACCTGTGTAAATCTTAAATTGATAAACAGTTAAATAATTTGATATATGATATCTATAACAGTTTAAATGCCGCTGTCATACATTTTATTGTGAATAAATCAGTTGATGAATTGTGATCAGTAGTTTCATTCTTATCGAACATTGGTAAATATTTCATTTGTGTTTTGGTAATTCATCACATCATTGTGGAAATATACATATATTCAGCTATCAGACCAATTGTTTGATGGAATACCTGTGTGCTTAAATTGAGGAAATTGCAAGTTTATTTGAGATATTTTGATAAGTGCAATGCAATGATATTAGGGCATGCATGATTATATATGACAATTGCAAAATTTTAGAAAGTATTCTAGTGTGGGATATTATAGTGGTATTAGAACAGTGTATCCTTCCAGCCAGTGGGGGTTTAAATAAACTTTTGCAAGCATAAATTTCTTATGTAGCCTGAAGGGACGCATTGATATTATTTTAGAAGAAGAGCAAATGATCCACCAGAGAATCCTGAGATTGCAAGTGAAGTTTGCATCACAGATTTATTTGAAGAGGAGTTTATAGGAAACATTGGGGATAGGGATGAAGGTAGTACAATACAATTCTTAATGATTTTGCTAGAGGACAACAATAATTAGTTCAATGGCTCACATGATGCAAAAATATGAATATAAATAGGGCAGATCAGAACAATGCAGGTCACAACGGTAACCAAGGAAATAACAGGGAAGCTATCAACACAAATATTCTAGCTAACAATAACACTTGAGTAGCTAGTGGAGCATTTTCTAGACCTCTGATGCCTACATTTTTGCAGAATGAAGTTACAACAAGAGGTAATCAGCAAAATGCAGAGGGAGGTCTGTGGATTGGTTACATGAGTATCAGTCATTAGATGAGGAATTTTATGCTGCCATGTCTCTTCCAGACTTTTCTCAATTCAAATTGAGAAATAGACCCAAGAGGGAGAGAGGGCATAATCAGGAATTATAGCATAAGGTGGGTAAGTTGACCCTACCTACTTTTGATGGATCTAGTAAATGCACTGCTAGATCATGGATTCAAAAACTTTGACACTTATTTTTCATTAAACCCTATGTTTGTGTTACCTCAGTTTTCGTCAACCCTTTGTGAGCCTTGTTAAATTCTAAAAAAGCTTCATCACTGGTCATCGGTTTCCAGTGCAGTTTTCAGAACCTTGTTGGATTCCAACAAAGTTATCATAACCATGTGTTATCTTGCTGCTTTCAAATTAAACGTTATCATGTCTTTTATATATCAGTTTTAACTTAAGTTCCACCAAACTCTATCGGCTCTCATAGAGGTATTCAGAACTTTGTTGGAACCCAACGGGGTTTTCACAACCTAGTCTAAAGCAGACAAATAGATAAAACAAGTTATGCATTTAATGGGAATTGGAGAAATTGCAAACATTTCAGAGTTTTTCAAAGGTTTCGAAACCGTTGTTGAATTTCGACAAAGTTTTGAAAACCTCATTGGCTTCCGACCGGGTATTCACAACTAATCCCAAAGCTCACACAATTGGAGAATTTTGGTTTTGATATGCATTATTGAGAAGATTTGAAGAATTTGAAAATAATGGAAAAGCATTTTGGAATTTCCTTGAGGTTATAAAACCTTTGTCGGAACCCAATGAAGTTTCCACAACCTCAATTAAGGTTGACGGAGTTACTTTTATAGGACTATTCTTCAGGGGGCGGTCTTAATAAAGTCCTACTGGGGATTGTAGAGGTTTCCAAACCTTTGTTGGAGTTCGACAAGGTTTTTGAAACCAATGATTTTTTCCCGACATAGTCTCATAGCCTTTCTTTTTCAAACTTTAAAAAGTGTTAGAAGTAAATGTTGGACAAGAAAGCTTACATGCGCCAAATTTAAGGCACACCGTTAATGCTCCTTCCTCGAATTAAATGCTCTAAGTTATAAATACATTGTTAAGAGCCATTTCAATAAGTAATCGGTAGTGACATGTTGAAGAAGGAACAGTGAAGAGTGCCATCGGGTCAATCAAGAATTGGAAGAAGAAGCAAATTTGGGGGAAGAAATTAGGAGGCTTTGTCATGGACAACAACTGTGTATTGTTGAGAGAATCGTTGCTATTCCCAAGGCTAGCAACATCAAGGTAACTGAATTGTAAAATTATTTCCGCAACTTGTTAACAATCACACTAGATCATAGGAGATATACCAAAGGCGAATGCAGTAGAGGTATAGTGGATCCTGTCTTTGAAAGTTTACAGAAAGGGATTTTTTAAATTCATCACCGCCAACCAGAAGGGTTAAGTCTCAAAGTAGACCTTCTTCTCCACCAAAGAATATCAATCACTCTCCAATCTGCCAAGTGCTTGTATTACACGGTATTGTTGTTCCTTTAACTATAAATTTTACTAATATTATGGCACACCAGCAGCCAATACCTTGGGGGCAACTATAGGACCTTTAAATTTGGGGAATCAATTACATGATCCTAAAGGCTCTAGAAAGAATCTCCCTAAGTTTAGGGGAGATGGAAAAATCTCTACAAACGAGCATATTAACACCTTTGTTGCATGTGGAGTATTGGGAGTACAACATGAAGATGTGGCCATTAGATTATTTGTGGAATCACTTTTAGAAGCTGCCGTTGAATGGTTTACCATCTATCGAACAACTTTGTCAATTCATGGGATGCAATGAGTAAATTTGAGGATAGGTTTAAGAGTGTTGAAGATGAGCACTCCTTATTAGCAAAATTGACACAATTGAAGAAAGAGGTCCACAAACCTAAGAGAGAATTTGTGGCAAAATTCAATAAGTTAGTAAATAAAATTGATACTGCAAAGAGGCCCACTCCTGAAAATCAAAAGTGCTTCTTTATTAATGCACAACCCCCTGATATCAGTTTTCATTTGAGAAGAGCAAGAGTTGCGACTTAGCTGCAGCTCAGAACATGGCAGTTGAATTAGAAGATGACCTCATTACTGTTGGGAAATGGAAAAAGGAACTTCAAACGAATAAACCTCAAGCCTCTACTTCTTTTGACCCAATGATCTAGAGGTTAGCAAACCACATCATTGCTTTAAAATGATAAATGCCAAAGAACACACAACTGCCACAACAATTGTACCAAGACTTATCCAGAAAGGGGTATGTATAGCCAGTAGTAGGACATTACCCCTACCTCCTTCATCGCAAAGATTTGCAATAGAGGCACCACTTGGTGGGAGCAAAGGTAACATGTGTAACTTTCATCTAACTACAAATTATGGAGCGAGTTGCCCAAAAATGAACAGGTTCATGCAAATGACTATGGGGAAAGAAGTCATTGAGGAGATATCTAATGAAGAAGACACTTCTGATCATTATGGCGACTTTGCAGTTAGCTTCCTCGAATATGATTCAGATTCTGAAAGAGGAGGTGATATTTACACTACGCTGGATGACTTGTCTTGTGCTATACTCACTAGTGGCAACAAAGCTCCATTCAAAAAGGTGCTTAGAACATCCCCAGGTTTTTGTTGACTAAATCCAATTCCTCATTAGGAATAGTTGTCCATCTCTCGGAGCTCAAAATTCTTTAGATGTTGTACATAATTTTTTTGACTTGTCATCTTTATAGAAATCCGCCAATCCTTTTGATACAATAGATTTTTGTAAGAATTCAAAGATACATATTTCACAAGCAGAATATCTAAGATTAAATCCTAGAGAATTGGATCGCTTGGTTAAATATGTCGAGTCTGAAAACTTTGAAGCCAACTTAACCACTGAAGATCAAATGGTTAATGCTGAAGAGTCCTCTTTCGATCTATCTTCTAGAAGAATTCCGCCTCCACTAGTTCGGAAGAGAAACCTAACCCGTTTTATGTGTCTCTTTACATCAATGGGTATAAGTTATGTAATTGTATCATTGACTTAGGGGCCTTCAACAATAGGGTGCTTGCCAAGGTTGCTCAAGCCTTAGGATTATCCTTGACAAAGACTTTTGGAAAGTGCTACTCTATGGAGTCTAAACTGTTGCCTTTAGTTGGGTAGATTAAAGATGCCCAAGTTTCTCAAGTGGCCCACCCAAATAAAAGGATCAATTTAACCATCTTGGTAGCAGATATTCTTACTAGTTATGGTATGCTATTAAGTAGAAGTTTCTGCAAAGACTTGGGTGGAGAGATACAAATGGATTGGTCTCACACATTGATCCCGTTAGGCAATATTAAAGTACGCCTAGATCCAGAACCTAAGGCTAAGTTCACAATTTTGAAATTAGAAGATCCTAGGTCCCAAATTTTGTTTGAAGAATTAGAGTTTGGAAATTATATACTTCTCTTAGAATCAGAGAGAAAGATATTGATCTTCTCAATCCAAACATTTCTTTAGAACCGTGGATGTTAGAGTTTGATGGAAGTTGTTCAAATTCGGGATTTGGAGCAGGTGTAGTTTTAATTTCTCCTACTGGAGACAAGTTTCCTTTCTCGTATAAACTGGGATTTAAAAATACTAATAATACAACAAAATATGAAGCTCTGCTGTTGGGTTTATCAATAATTAAAGAGAAAGGGATTAAAAATCTGAGAGCATTTGGGGATGCATAATTGATTGTCAAACAGGGGTGTGAAGTTTTCACAGTAAGCAATGAAAGATTGAGGCATTATAGAAATAAAGTTTGTAATGTCCCCCTTTTCAACGTGATCTTGTTTGCAGAGTGTTAGCCTATTTATTGGACCCTTGTGGGCTAGCTGGATTGGTTAGAGGGTCAGTGGTACTTTCTGGAGAGTTTGATCGTTCTGGTTTTCAGAGCCCAGTGACTGGTTCACAGCAGGCGTTGGCAGTGCAGGAGTCGACAGCTTCTGACGGCACAGGATTATATGGTGTTTTGAGTGAGTTATGGGTTTTAGTGATTTAAATATTAATTGATTTAATATTTAATTATAAAGTCAAATTGACTTTATATTTTTAAATCACTTAAATATTCTCTAAAAGTGATTTAATATTTTAAATCACTTAAATGGATAAAGTGCGCCCAAGTATTTATATTCATGACTATTGAGAATTAAATATATTTTTAAAGATTTTAATATCCAAAGTGGTGTATTTTCTTTGGGATCGTGCCTTTGCATAAAAGGGCATTTCTGGCAATGAGAAACTCACCTTTTGACAATTTCAACTTTGCCTTGTGCTATTTCCTGTGCATTCTCCTGTGATCAGGGTTTGAACAATTTTTCCATTGAAGAACGATAACTCTTCAGTGTTGAGCACTTTTGAGGCTGTGAGAGATCAGCTGAATTTGTGCAGTTTGTGAGAGCTTCATACAGAGGTTCTACTGGGCTTGAGCTGTGTTTCCTATTGGATTTCTTTATCAGTTTCAGAGGGTTTTGGGAGATGGCGCCTTCATTTCATCTGGCAGACATCATACTTCTTGGCCGTACCTTCTAAGTGAGAATTCAGGTTGTTTGCAGTGAAGTGTGTGGCTCTTGTGCAAGGGCGTTTGGGCATTTCTTGGAGAAACGCCTTCTTTTCTGAGGGTTTCTCTTCATCATTTTAGGCGTTTGGCTTGTACTCTTTATCTGCCACCGTTTTCAGGCTGGATTTTGCATTCTGTAGCTTTCTACACCAGATTTGGTCAGTTTTTCACCATCTTGGCTGGCAAACTGGACTACTTTCTTAAATAAATAATCTGGACACTTCCGGGTATGTTTATGAGTTCTAAATCCATTGTTGAGCATATTTATCATCTTCTGTATTGTCAATTCGCCTGAAATAACTCAGATTTACATTTTATATGCATTTATGCTGTGCGCCCCTTCTCTTCTGTCTATCAAACTTTCTCTAAAAAACTAAATAACACTAAAAAGACTTAAGAAATATTGGGGTTTGAGTTGAGAGCCAGCAGGGCTCATCACAGTGGTATCAGAGCTCTAATCTTGCCAGCTTGTGGGGTTAGAAAAAATTATGTGGTTACACCAGGACAAATTTGACAGGTACTGTTCACACAGGGGTTGAACAGCAAAGTGGTTATCATGGCTTCTAAATTTGTTGATGAAGTAATGGTTGCTTATGAGGAATATATAGCATCTCCAGATAAGATAAAAGATCACCTAGACTTCGAACAATATATGGAGCATCGGATGGTTTATAATAAGCAACGAAGCAACTCAAAGAAATGTGAGCAGAAAAATGTAGAGAGCATTTCAAATAATATTTAGCAGAAACCTATGCCATTACAACAAAGATTAGCTCGTAGCTTGCAGCAGTCTGAAGACTCCATTTCAAGACAAAGCTCATCACAAAACAAAAAGAAATTGAGTTTCCTTGATGTGTTGGGGTTAAAAAGGGATCAATCAGCAGTTAGTGACCAGCATACAGCTGATCTTATGGAGGACAAAAATCAGACTTACATAGAAGTAGATGTTGGGCACAGGACACTTCAGGATGAGCAAGTGTTGTATGAAGACAAACCAGTTGCCTTAGAACAGCCACAGGAAGATAAGGTTCCTTGTGATGCTTCATCAATTACTATGAAAGAAGAAGTGTACAAAAATATGGCTTCTACAACATCTTTTGAGACAACTTCTATTGAAGAGAAAGTTTTACACCATGATAGTGGTTTTGTTGAACCCCAGGAAGATATTATCAGCACTAACGGAGATGATATCAGCCTTGAGATCAATTCTGATTTTATGAACAGCAGTCCATTACTTTCACAAAATCATGAGGTGACGGATAAAGTACATAAAGATGGTCATGTTATGGAATCTCCTAACATTAGCATTGAAGTTTTGCATGTTGAGCTTGAAGAATGTTTGGTGGATTCAAGTCACAAACAGTCTGATTTTATATATCAGACCTTGGAAGATGTGAACAAAACTCAAGTTTTGTGTGATGGGTGGCTACAAAGGGCTAAGAAGGCAAAGATGTTGGCTGCTCAAGCAAAACAGCGTTTGCAAGAGGTCAAGGAACGCTGCAGCCAGCTAGATCAAGCAAAGAAACAAAGGGAGTCGCACCTTAGATCTCTAATTCTTCCAAGAGAAGAACATGTAAGAGGTGAGCATGCTATGGATGGACTTGCAGTGACTTTGGCAACAGAGGTGTGTGAGGATATTGTCATAACAGCAGCTTCTACCTTGCCAGTCGAGACATCCTATGAGGTACATAGCAGCAATACCTTAGAGGTTGATGACAACACACATGATGTTGCTGATTATGAGGTGAGTGATGCAGATTCAACTTCATGCTATAGTGCAGATTTGGATGGAGAACAGAAAGTGATTCAAGAGGGATTTTCCTCTCCTCAGTACAGTTATGACTTTTATGATCAGCAAGCTCCAATCTATGATACTGATGGAGAAGAATCAGAAAATGAGGCGGATGCTACATCTTCTTGTGATAATCCGCTCTTTGAGGTGGATGTTGATTCTACTCTTGACCCTGGTTTAAGGGTGAGCTTTGATCATAGTATCAGAGATTCCGTCAGTGCATCGGGATTTCAGACAGAGCTCGTTGAGGAGATTCCCAGTGTGTACATGGTCAGGAGTCTACACAGTTTCTTTCTCAGTCATCATGTACATGATCTGTTTCGGATGCACAATTCTAGTATGCACGTGTTAGACATGTGGGATGATAGCCTATCTCGTGCAGTCTTAGGGAGCACGTTTTGTCAGCAGTTTGACTTGCTTCCTTGTGAGTTTCTCTCTTCTGTATCTGATGGTGTTGAGATTGACAGGCTACAGTATGATGATCCAGCTGATCAGATTTGGGAGTTACAGGAGACTCATTCATCTAGGAGTTGCATATGGGATGACGATGGCGATCCAGTTTCTCTTCCTAGAGTAGATGGTATTCAGTATGATGATCCTCTCTTCGAGTTAGATATCGCTCGCACTCTGGACATGAGCATTGATCGTTGCGTTTGGGATCCTTCCAGTGTATTGGGATTTCAAATTAAGCTGGCAGAGGAGTTTTCGGAGGAGTACATGATGAGGGGTGCAGATAGTTCTACATTTGACCCTCACGATCTGGCAACTATCTACTTGTTGCTTGGTGATTTAATCTTCTTAGACTCTTCATTGATCGATGGTTGTCCTACTTGGAGTTGGCATGATTTGCAGAGTTGGGATTTAGGAGTTTCATTGCTAGATGGTTGGTTTCATGGGTTAACAGGTTATGGTGACATCATGGGTTCCAGCTACAGACAGAGATGTGTGTTGCGGATGCTTCCCGATATTCTTACTTTATTATGATGGATGGATGTGAGTACCGTTTATATTGGGATCCAGGTGGCGACAGGTTTGGTACTGTGTTTTGGATGAGTCCCATGCATTGGCTTCACCACTTTTGGCATGGTGAAGTTGAGATCAGTGTTGAGCAGCGGAAGACAGTTGATGATTGTAGGGACATTTCACAGCACTATCCTTGGGATCCTGGTGGAGTGGTTGATCCTTTGTTGTTGAGATTGCTTGCGGTCAAGCAATTTCAGGGAGGGCGGATTGTAATGTCCCCCTTTTCAACGTGATCTTGTTTGTAGAGTGTTAGCCTATTTATTGGACCCTTGTGGGCTAGCTGGATTGGTTAGAGGGTCAGTGGTACTTTCTGGAGAGTTTGATCGTTCTGGTTTTCAGAGCCAGTGACTGGTTCCAACGGTGTTGGCAGTGCGGAGTCGACAGCTTCTGACGGCACAGGATTATATGGTGTTTTGAGTGAGTTATGGGTTTTTTAGTGATTTAAATATTAATTGATTTAATATTTAATTATAAAGTCAAATTGACTTTATATTTTTAAATCACTTAAATATTCTCTAAAAGTGATTTAATATTTTAAATCACTTAAATGGATAAAGTGCGCCCAAGTATTTAATTCATATACTATTGAAATGAATTAAATATTATTTAAAAGATTTTAATATCCAAAAGTGGCGTATTTTCTTGGGATTCGTGCCTTTGCATAAAAGGGCATTTCTGGCAATGAGAAACTCACCTTTTGACAATTTCAACTTTGCCTTGTGCTATTTCCTGTGCATTCTCCTGTGATCAGGGTTTGAACAATTTTCCATTGAAGAACGATAACTCTTCAGTGTTGAGCACTTTGAGGTTGTGAGAGATCAGCTGAATTTGTGCAGTTTGTGAGAGCTTCATACAGAGGTTCTACTGGGCTTGAGCTGTGTTTCCTATTGGATTTCTTTATCAGTTTCAGAGGGTTTTGGGAGATGGCGCCTTCATTTCATCTGGCAGACATCATACTTCTTGGCCGTACCTTCTAAGTGAGAATTCAGGTTGTTTGCAGTGAAGTGTGTGGCTCTTGTGCAAGGGCGTTTGGGCATTTCTTGGAGAAACGCCTTCTTTTCTGAGGGTTTCTCTTCATCATTTTAGGCGTTTGGCTTGTACTCTTTATCTGCCACCGTTTTCAGGCTGGATTTTGCATTTGTAGCTTTCTACACCAGATTTGGTCAGTTTTTCACCATCTTGGCTGGCAAACTGGACTACTTTCTTAAATAAATAATCTGGACACTTCCGGGTATGTTTATGAGTTCTAAATCCATTGTTGAGCATATTTATCATCTTCTGTATTGTCAATTCGCCTGAAATAACTCAGATTTACGTTTTATATGCATTTATGCTGTGCGCCCCTTCTCTTCTATCTATCAAACTTTCTCTAAAAAACTAAATAACACTTAAAGACTTAAGAAAAATTGTGGTTTTGAGTTGAGAGCCAGCAGGGCTCATCACAAAGTTTGGGACAACTTTGAACATTTTTATGCCTTCTCCATTGAAGTGGTGCCTAGAGAGACAAATTCAAGAGCTGATTCATTGGCAGTGTCTGCATCTTTGTTATTGCCTCATCCGGATTTTAAAGAAAATTCATACCGAATTGAAATGATATATAGACCTAGCGTGCCAGATAATGCAAACCACAGGAAAGTTTTTGAAAATGACAAACAGATTCAAGCCTTCCTTGAAAGTGCAAAGATGTTTGCAAAATCTTACTTTGAAGGAAGCATAGTTGAATGCAAGGAATTTTGTTCGGACAATGTTACGGGACTTGGAAGAAAGTGTTATATCCAACTAAAAGGCAATAAAATTCCAAAAGGTATGGTTTCTTTGGAAAACTTGTGTGATAAACATGATAGAGCTATTAAAAATGAAATTGGTGAAGCTATTAATAGTTTAGGTGAGTATGAAGCGGTCAACATTGGAGAGCTTGACTGCCCAAAATTAGTATATATTGGCAAATGTTGTACACCAGAAGAGAAGGATAAGTCAATTGCCTTGTTAATCAAGTACAAAGAAGTTTTTGCTTGGTGCTATGATGATTTGAAGAACTTCATGAATGGGAGACTTCAACATCATATTCCTCTCAAACCAGGGACTTCTCCTTTCAAGTAGAAATAACAAACATACAATCTGAAAGTAGCTGATGCAATTTTCATAGAGGTGGATAAAATGTTAAAGGAAAGAATTATCTACCCCATACACCACTTGATTTGGGTAGCCAATATAGTTCTAATTCATAAGAAGAATGGTGAAATCAAAATCTGTGTTTATTTCAGAAACTTGAGCCAATCATCTTTAAAGGATAATTATCCGCTACCAATAATGGATCATGATTTGTAGATTGTTGCTGGGTCTGAAATGATGTCTAGGCTAGATGGTTTTTCAGGGTATAATCAAATAAGTGTTGCAGAAAAAGATCAACACAAGACAACATTTACTACTCCATGGGGAACCTTTGCTTACAATCACATGCCTTTTGGTTTGATCAATGTAGGTGCAACCTTTCAAAGAGCCATGTATCTTTCTTTTGATGATCTTATAAATAAAATCATTGTCATTTATCTTGATGATCTTATTGTGTTCTCAAAGAAAAGAGAAAATCATTTCAATAATCTGGAAAAGATCTTACATAGATGTAGAGAACATGGTATATCTTTGAACCCATAGAAATCAATTTTTGGAGTCATAGAAGGAAAGCTCCTCGGTCACATTGTTTCAAAAGAAGGTATTAGAATCGATCCTGATAGAGTCAAGGCCATCCCACATTTAAGCTGACTTTTGAATAGGATTGGAGTCAAGTCTTTCTTTAGGAAAGTTAATTTCTTAAAGAAATTTGTACCCGACTTCTCCGTAAGTATGAAACACATTGTGGATATGATGAAGGAAAGACAAGGCTTTAAATGGAATGAATTGGGTAAGCAGACACTCAAAGATATTAAGGAAGCCATCACACAGACTCTTGAACTAGTTTATCTTGATTTTGAGAAAGAATTTATCATCTATTGCTATGCATCTAAACACACTATGTCAGCTATTTTGTTACAAATCTATGAAGAGGGAATACAAGCATCCATAGCCTTTATGAGTGTTTCTCTTAAGAAGCATGAACTAAATTATTCTCAAATTGAAAAGCATGCTTTTGCTGTGGTGAAGGATGTTAAGGAATTTAGATTCTATATTTTGCATTCACATTTTATTGTTTACGTGCCTAATCGTGTAGTCAAAGGTATCCTTACACAACAAGAGATTGGCTGCAACAAAAGAGGAGTTTGGGTGGCAAAGGTGCAAGAGTATGATCTGGACATAAGACCCACTAAATTGGTTCGAGGTTGAGGGTTATGCAAATAAATAGTAGAAAATGAGCCAGAAGCAAAAAATGACATGCCTATGGTATTGCTAGTTAGTCTTCAAGTCGAATGGTTTTCAAATGTTGCCTTTTATCTTACGTATAGAGAATGCCCTGCTCACCTATCTCCGAGGGAGAAAAAGAACCTTAAACTCAAAGCATCTAAATACCTAATCTGGGGAAACACACTGTAATTTGGGGAGACACACTGTATAAAAGGGCATTGGATGGCACTTTCCTAAGATGTGTTGATAAAGATCAACAAAAGAAATTGCTTGAGCTATTTCATAATGAAGCTTGTGGTGGGCACTTCTCTTCATCAGTTACTGCTTTTAAGATATTAAGGTAGTGTTATTATTGGCTGGGCATGTTCAAGGACACATCTTTAAGTGACAAAATGCAAAAAATGCAAGAAGTTTGCTGGTAGGCCCCAGTTAGTGACTCTTCCCTTGAAACTTGTGGTAATCGAAGAACCATTTTAGTAGTGGGGTTTGGACTTCATCGGGCCTATTAACCTACATTCAACTACAAGACACACTCATATAATCACCACAATTGATTATTTTACCAAATGGGTAGAAGCTATACTAGTGAAGCATACCTCCTTAGAGGTAATTTGTGATTTTATTAAAGAGGATATTCTAGTTTGATTTGGTGTTCCATGGAAGTTGATAACATACAATGCAACTAACTTCTCATCAACTGAGATATCCCTATTTTTTTATGAGCTTGGAGTTACTTTAACCCATTCCCCAGATTACTATCCCCAAGTGAATGGACCGATTGAATCAAGTAACAAGAATATGGTTGTCATTATGAAAAAGTTAGTCGATGAAAATTAGAGGAATTGACACAAGAAGTTGTATGAAGCATTGTGGGCTAACATGATCACACCTAAGAGAGCAATAGGAATGTCCCCTTTTGAACTGGCATACGAAATAGATAGTGTCTTGCCTTTACCTTTGGAGGTATCAGCCAATAAATTGCAAACTACTATAGAAGATCAGGAATTTCAAAGCTCCTTGGAGGAGAGAATCGTGTACCTCAGCAAAATCGAGGAACAAAGGGAAGATATGGTGGATAAAATCGGCATGCATCAAGGCAAAGTCAAGAAATTTCATGGTTGGAGATTTGGTACTATTATGGGATAGGAGAAGAGAACCTAAAGGTGCACATAAAAAGTTTGATTCTTTATGGAAAGGCCCTTTCAAAATCACTCAAATGTGCAACACAAACACTTTCATGTTATCTTATCCTGATGGCACTACCTTGCCCTTTTGTACAATGGGGGAGATATAAAGCTTTATTAGATTTGAAGCAAATATGTTCCACTCCTGTAAATTTTAGGTTAGGTGTTTTGAGTTTTGTTTCTTTTTAGTTCCCTTCTTTCTTTTGAGTTGTTGGTGCTTCACAAGTGTTGACTCTATTACCCAATGGAAACACATTGATCCTATGTTTTGGGTCTTTCCACATCCTTCGTAGTGTTTGTCCCCAATTAGAGCCAATTGTTACCTCAATTTTTGTCAACCCTTTGTGAGCCTTGTTAAATTCCCGAAAGTGTTATCGTCACGACCGGCGAGTGCATTTAGCCGCGGACTCGAGGAGTGGAGTCAGGTTGAGACTCCCGGTGGGCTGGGTTTCGGTAGGTCACGAGGGTGATTTCGGGAGTCGACCCGGACTCTCTGCGGCGGCTGGAGTCATAAAGAGTAGGTTAAAACCCGTATTTTTTGTTTTACTCACTTATCAAAAAGCGAGGTCCTACAAATTTACTGGGAGTTGATTGAGCGGAGAATAGACTAAAGGTCAAAATAGAGCGAGGTAAGTGATCTAACAATTCTTTTTGTTTGTTTTCTTCAATTTTTTTGCATTCAAAATTTAAAAAATCAAGAAAAATAAGGGGAAATGCTGCCAAATTTTTTTCTATTTTCCTTAATAGCCTAATTCTTATTGTTTCTACTTTCTAGATTGGTTTTGCATTCTTTTTCTTTTGCAAATGTTTGAAACTTTGAAATTTTGAATCACATTTATTTGCTGATCTTTTAGCAAACCCTAGCTGATTTTTTTTTTCCATGTTGAACTTGAAACAACAATGCCGTCTTCAAATCCAAAGGGACTAAAAAAAGACCCTGCATGGAAGTATGGAATTCCAGGAAATAAAAAAGGTGAATTGACATGTAATGAATGCCAAAAATGGATGACAGGAGGAATAAACAGATTAAAATATCACCTTGCTAGAATACCTGGGCAAAATGTGGAGGGATGCAAGAATACTACTCTTGAGATTATTAGAGAGATGAAGGCCCTTCTTGCTGAATATGAGCTTAAAAAAGAGGAAAGACAAAAAACAAAGGATGCCCTAGTAGCATCGATGAGTGGATCCCAATCCCAATCTACACCCTCTATGCCCCATGGTGCTGCAAGTCCAAGCTTCCGTGCTCCACATTCATCTTTTGGTGAGAGTCCTGATGGTTCCTTTTCTACTGCTAGTGCTAGTCAAGGTCCTTCATCAGGACCAAATTATTTTATTCCACGTAATGTTCCAGGAGCACAACCTTCACTTGAAGGTACTGGTTGGAATAAAGAAAAGCATCAAGAAGCTAGGATGGCTGCTGCAAACTTTTGGTACTACAATAATCTACCTTTCAATGTTGCAAACAGCCCATTTTGGAAAGGTTTGGTGAACGCCCTTACAGTTGCAGGAAAGGGGTTTAAGACCCCATCATCTAAAGATTTGTGTGGGCCATTGCTAGAGGAAGCCGTAAAGAATACACGACTTGTGGTTGATGAGCAAAAGAAATTTTGGCGAAGAAAAGGTTGCAACATTTTTTATGGAGTGGGTGCGTTGAATGGGATGGATGAGAGATAGAGACTCTCATGGTTTGAGTGGCCTCTAATGGTGGGTTGAATTGTTTCCTAAAATCCAATGGGTCGCCTCCCATGAGTTAAAAATCTGGAACTTTATACAGGCTCCTATTCAGGTGGGTTGATGGGAGGTTGGAGTTCCATAGTGTTGTCTCAAATCCATCCACCGCGAGGACCAGCCTTGGCTGCATATAATATAGGCTGCGAATTGGAGCCTACTTGGAGGTATCCACGCAATTGCGTTATATGTGCTGCACATTGCTTAGACCTATTGCTAGAGGACATTGGGAAGATTTCATGGGTCAAAAGTGTGGTTGAAGGTTGAAGATGCAAAAAGTGTTACAAAATTTATCTACAACCATACTTGGGTGCTTTCTTTGATGAGGAAATTTACAAATGGCAAGGACCTTGTGCGACCTAGAGTGACACGATTTGCTAGCCACTTCCTCACATTGCAAAGCATTCTTGGTGCCATTGGTCATCTCAAGCAAATGTTCGTGTCCGATGCTTGGAAGGAGTCCTCATTTTCCAATAGACCTGAAGGGGAGAGGATTGTTGCCATAGTTTTTGATGAGACATTCATCAAAAATGGAGAGGAGTTGATGGGGGTAAGTAGCAATCACACAAAAAAAAATTATACATGATAATCTATTTGCTGTTTTTATTTTTTGAGGGGTTAATTTTGTTATGATTTAACATTTGTTTTCATTTTTTTAGGTGATAGAACCTTTGGTGAGGGTTCTTCGTATGGTGGATGGAGATGGCATGCCAATGGGGTTCATCTATGAGGCCATGGATAGGGCCAAAGAGGCCATATCACGTTACTATGGCGGAAACAAAAAGAAATATGAAATCATATGGCGCATCATTGATCGGAGATGGACACACCAACTCCACCAGCCGATCCATGCCTTTTCCTACTTCTTGAATCCGAAGTTCTACTTCTTGGACACATTTAAGGCGGATGAGGAGGTCATGGAAGGTCTTGTCATATGCATTGATAGGATGGTGCCTGATCCTGAGCTGAGAGATAAAGTGCTTGATGAGTTGGAGGTGAGATTTGTTACGTCTTATTTATGAATTTGCAATGTTGAGCCTTGACTATCTATGAATTTTCTATATTTGATTTACTTTTTCTTTTATCTATTCAAGGTCTACAAGGGTGCAGAGGGGAGACTCTTTTCCTCCCAACAAGCAATTGAAAGGAGAGGAAAACAACAACCAGGTAAAAAATGAAATTAGAAACTTGATTCTTACATATAGATTTTTTATTTTATTCTTATTTCTTAATATTTATATTTTAAAACATGTTTTTGTAGATCTATGTTGGGAGAACTATGGTGCTAACACACCAAATCTTCAAAAGCTAGCCATATGTGTTTTGTCACAGCCATGCAGTGCTTTTGGGTGTGAACGCAATTGGAGTTTATTTGAAAACATTCACACAAAGAAGAGAAACAGGTTGACTCAGCAACACCTAAATGATTTAGTTTTTGTTCGGTACAACCTTCGCCTTCGAACTAGAAAGGTGGAGGGTGTTTCACACGAGTCCATCAACTTGGATGACATTGATCCATATGGTGAATGGACTATTGATGAACAAAATGATGAGGCTGATGTCTTCCTTACTGATGAGGATCTTGCTGAATTAGAGAGAGCAGCAGCAGAAGAAGAAGCAGCAAGATTGGATGCCATGGAGGACGATGAAGACACATTCGAATATCATGTTTCCCCTTCTCGATCTCCTAGTCCTCGTTTGGATACTATAGCACGGGCACCTTCTAGTTCTAGGCCTCCAAAATTGAGTACCATTGGGAGGGGAAAAAGGAAGATGTAGATTACATGTGGTTGTTAATGTTTTCCTCTTTTTGACATGATTATATGTAAACATTTATAAACTTATGATGGTGTTATACATTGAAACTATGAGTCTGAATCATGAACTTTTCTTACTTAGTGTTTTTGATAAGTTGACATGTGTAATCTTTGAATTATGAGTGTTTGATAATCAAATTAGGCTCTTATGTTCTCTAAATGCATTAATTTGTTCTTGTTTTTTTGTAAAACTATGGTTTTTTTTTTTTTGCCGAGTCCTAGCCGAGTCTTTTTTGAGTCCGTGCCGAGTCCCGAGTCCGAGTCATATTTTTGGGCTGCCGAGTCCGAGTTTTCCAACATGGAATGAACTGCCCTAAACTACCTTAGGTTGTTTGACAGATTAAGAAGGGTGAGACAAGCTAAAAAGGAAGGGAAAACAAAATCTGTTTCCTTTCTGCTAATGAAAGGTGTTTTTGGAAGTCAGGTGAGCAGATTGCAAGGGTCTCAGAAAAAGACAAGATAGCTCTCTGTCTGAGGATGGCAGCACGGGAACAGGACTTCAGTGCATCGTGCTGGAGTCTCAGGGACGCTCTGGCATCCTGTACGGACAGAGGGTCAAATGACAGCCAAACACACTCAAGGTCTACTTCGAATATCAGAGTTTTAAAATTTGATAGCTTGATAGAAAAATATAGAAATAAACAATACAACAAGAAGAATACTGGAAAGGATTATTGTAATGACGAAAATGATAAGGAAAGAGTAAGAAAAGATACCTTTCACACACAATCCAATTCTAGCTGGCTTCGAGTGGATGAACCTACACCTACACACACAGAAAAGGAAAAGTGTTGGGTTGTGTTTTGAGGTCTGCCTCAGTCAGACCCATGTTTTGGTGTTCCCACCTCCACATACAACTAATATGCAACGATATAGGAAAAAGCGATAAAGGAGAGAATGGAAATGACACAAGAAGGTAAAGAGCAATGACAACCTGAATGCCACTCTACAAGACAATAGATGCAAGCAAATGAAAAGACACAATGTTACCTTCCCTGCTTAAGCACTCAAGGCCGATAGAGGAAGGGAGAGAACGACACCACCACGTCGAGGAGATAGAACTTCGTAAACTTGCAATGACGATGGTGTTGAAGCAAGAAGGCATTGTAGAGACCAAGTAAAATGCTGGTAGTAGCAAGATAGAGCTATGGAGAAGCAAGAATGATCAAGAAGTATGAGAGAATTGAGCTTGAGAAAATGAAGGAATGAGTTAGAGAATGTAAGAGAGTGAAAAGATGAGCTTGAATGGATAAAATGGAGGCAAGGAGTTGTTTTTCATCGGTCAAGACCCAACAAAGAACGTTACATTCATGACCAACCAGGAAACGTAACGCTTTTGCGGATCCTAAAGGCAGGAATTCGTCAAGATGATAGCGCGACAAGAAAATGTCCACATGGCGCACATGTGTCCTCAACAAATATTCCTCCACTGATGCAAAAAGACAAGGACACATGGGAAGATCAAGGAGACGGCGACAGGTTTATGCATCATCGTACTTGTAATATCTAAAGTAAGGGTAAATAAATGGGAAAGTTGCTTAGGGTGCAAATTTACACCATTACATTTTTCCCCCACTTTAGCGAGCATACATGCTTGTGCGTATGTGAGCTAAAGTAGAAAGAGCTAAAGTAGAAAGAGGTTGAAGAGAATATACCAATATCGTTGAGGAAGTAGATCTTTGATCTGGCGTACCTAGACGTGAAAGAGAGAGCTCCACCAAGATGTGAAGATGACACGGGTCTCCGATCCTATGAAGCTAGTTGTGACCTCACCACAAACATGTTAGGTTGCAAATAAAACATGTTACTCTACAAGATGATAGATGCAAGTAAATGAAAAGACACAAGTTACCTTCCTTGCTATAAGCACTCAAGGCCGATAGAGGAAGGGAGAGGATGGTGACACCATGCTTGAGGAGATAGAACTTCGTAAGATTGCAACGACGATGGTGTTGAAGCAAGAAGACACTGTAGAGACCAAGTAGAAAGCTGGTAGTAGCAAGATAGAGCTATCAAAAAGCAAGAATGACCAAGAAGTATGAGAGAATTGAGCTTGAGAGAATGAAGGAATGAGTTAGAGAATGTAAGAGAGTGAAAAGATGAGCTTGAATGGATAAAATGGAGGCAAGGAGTCATTTTTTGTCGGTCAAGACCCAACAACGTTTCATTCGCGACCGACTAGGAAACGTAACGCTTCTATGGATCCCAGAGGTAGGAATCTGTCAAGATGACAGCATGGCGTGTGGATGTCCACATGACGCGCACACGTCCTCGACAAATATTCCTCCAATGCAAAAAGACAAGGACACATGGGAAGATTAGGAAGACGGCGATAGGTTTATGCATCATTGTACTTGTAATTCTAAAGGGTAAATAAATGGGAAATTTGCCTAGGGTGCAAATTTATGCCATTACACATATCCATGTGTTATCCTGCTGCTTTCAAGTTAAAGTTTATCATGTCTTTTATGTATCAGTTTTAACTTAAGTTTTTCCAAACTTTGTCAACTCTCATAGAGGTATTCAAAACTTTGTCGGAACTCGACAAGGTTTTCACAACCTAGTCTAAAGCCGATAAATAAGTAAAACAAGTTATGTATTTAATTGGAATTGGAGAAATTGCAAGCATTTCAGAGCTTTTCAAAGGTTTTGAAACCTTTGTTGAATTTTGACAAAGTTTCAGAAACCTCATCAACTTCTAACTGAGTATTCATAACTAATGCCAAAGCTCACACAATTGGAGAATTTTGGTTCCAATATGTGTTTTCAAGAAGATTTGAAGAATTTGAAAATAATGGAAAAGACTTTCGAAATTTCCTTGAGGTTTCAAACCTTCATCGGAGCCCGATGAAGTTTCCACAACCTCAATTAAGGCTGACAGAGTTACTTTTGTAAGACTATATTCTTCTGGGGGTGGTCTTAATAAATTTTTGCAGGTGATTGTAGAGGTTTCGAAACCTTTGTTGGAGTTTGATGAGGTTTTCAAAACCAATGATTTTTTCTTGACACATTCTCATAGCCATTCTTTTTCAAACTTTCAAAAGTGTCATAAGCAAATGTTGGACAAGAAAGCTTACACATGTCAAATTTAAGGCACACCATTAATGCTCCTTCCTCGAATTAAAAGGTCTAAGTTATAAATACATTGTTAAGAGCCATTTCAATAAGTAATCGATAGTGAATTGTTGAAGAAGGAAGGGGAAAACATGAGGCTCACTGTATTGAATGTTATCGTGACGATTATTGCAAACAAAGTAAAGAGAACTCCACAAGTCAAAAATCTCAAAACTACCTCTTGGTTGTTAAATGACCCCTCCTCGGGGAAAATGTATGTTGAGGTTGCTCATACCTCTCTGCAAAAAGACGCAAGTCAAATGACTGAAAGAATTCAACATCACAAGAATTAATTTGGGACCCTCTACTAGGGATGGAGATATCCAAAATTTCCAAGTATTAGCTACAAGACTTGTAGAGAGGATAGAGAAAGACAAACAGAGTAAAGATCAGCTAAAGCAACAGGTTAATGCTCTTACAAGTTGTTTGAAATCCTTTGTTGATTTCTCTTCCTAGCCCACTGGCCAAATTGAAGTGGCTTTTGATCCCAAATCCGATAGTGGGAAATAAATGATTGATCAAATTCAAATTTATAAGCCTTATGCTAAAGCTACATAAGATTGGATTAAGGATATTATGGTAAGAGGAGCAAAATTCATCGTTGATATGAAAAATATTTGTGAAACATAGTCGTTTTAGATATTTAATCCGTTCAAGTTTCAAAATTATCTTTGGTTGATAAGTTCATCAATTTATGCTTTGTGGAATTCGATTAATTTGTGTCCTAATTGTTTTCTCACAAATTAAATCATACTCAATAAAAATTCATTGGTAACATTCATAAATCTTTGTTGTTTCAAGTATTTTAGCCTTTTTTGCTTTCTGGTTAAAAGCATACCCCTATTGAAGTTTAATTTACAAAAAATAATTTTCTTATCAGACGAGGGAGCTGTACCTCATAAAATTCAGAGGGAAATTAGAAATAATTTACCTAACTGTTGGTTATTGATTGTTTCTACCATTGGGCAATAGAGTAAGGATCAAGAATTTTAGATAGTGAATAATCCATTAACTAATAGTTTGAAAATGAAGTTATCAAGTATGCCACTTTACACTTGGAGGGGGGATGTAGACAAATGGTGGTGCCGTGGGTTTTTGACATAGGGCCATAGCCTCATTAACTCCTATGTAGAATTTAGCAAGAGACTTAAAGATACATTTGACAAGAAGGATCTAGAGTTGCACTTCCGAGAGTTAGCACAATTGAAATAGCATGGTGCAATTGATGCTTATGTATCAGAATTTCAAAGGCTTTCAATTATGGTAGTTGATGTTTTAGAGAAGAGGTTGATAGTATTTTTTATTGAAGGGTTGATAGAACCCCTACGTGGATGGGTAAAAGAATTTAACCCACCTACTCTAAATGATGCAATAGGAAGAGCACAAAACATGAAGTTTTCTACTCAAAATAAATTTAATTAAGAGGATTCACATACAAGACAACAAAAGAAACCCTTTCAAAAAGAAGAGGCTCATATTCAACCTCGAAGGAGCCTACCATCCAAAACAAGCAAGGAAGAAGAATCCAAGTAAGAACTTAGAAGGAAAAAACTATGTTTCCAATGCAAGGAACCTTGGATTCTAGGTCATAGATGCCTTGGAAAGGGAAAGATACATTGCGTCGAGATAGTTTTAGGAGAGGAAGAAACTATAGATCCAACAAGTTTTAGAAAGAATCAAGATCAACTTTTGGATCTTGAGGATAATGATACCAAAGGAGGTACACTTGCTTCTCTTTTTGGTGCACCAATGTATAATCCCTTTAGATTCCAAGGAGTGTTATGTGGATACGGGGTCATAGTACTTCTTGATGGTGGAGATACTCACAATTACATTGATGAGGGCTTAGTGGTTAAAAGGAACCTACATGTTGAAAAATTTGAAGGCTTTGATGTTATATTAGCTGATGGGTTTATCATCCCTTGCAAGAAGAAGATTAGTAAACTCAATTCCTTGTAGGCGAGCAGACAATTTGTTAGAATTTTTATGTTATTGGCCTAGGTGGGACTGACTTAGTTCTTGGAGTCCATTGGTTATATTCTCTTGGCAAAATTTCTCAAAATTATCAGACCTTGGAGTTAAGTTTCCAACATGAGGGGAAAGAGGTGACATTTAAGGGAATCCTTCACACTACCTCATCAAATTTTAGCTAAAAGAATGGAAGCTCTTAGCTCCAAATGTTCATTCATAGCCTTGGGTTAGAAGATAACTTCTCATAGGCAAAGTATAGGAAATGAATTTGTCGAGGATGTTAGTGGTTTGTTTTTGGATCAAGTACAGGATAGCCGATTTCCACATGGTCATGGCCATCAATTAGGGACTCTGAAAGTAAAAACAAAAAATATTTTGATGGGTTTTTCAGTGTTCATCAGAGTGGTGCAGCGGAAACAAGGTAGAGCAAAGCGAATGTATGGGAAATTTGTTGCATACTAGCAAAAGATTGCTGAAATTTTAGCTAGATGTTCGAAGAATATTCCATTTGCAAGTGTGATGCAGAATAGCACATCAAACAAGAAGATTCACAAACCTCTTAGGCTAATTTGGGATTTTGATATCTTAGAGAATTTTATCTTGGTTTAATTAGTGATTGAGTGGAGATTGCTTGAGGACAAGCAATCGTTTGGAAGGGAGGATTGTCATGTCCCCTTTTTAAACAATCAAAATAACTTAATAATTTAATTTAAGTTGCGTGCAAGTTAATTTGATTTATTAAAACTTGTATTTTATTATTTAAATTAACAAAGCTCTTCAAAATGATATATAAAGTGATTTTTGTAAAAATGACACTTTGGGGACTTGAGTGGAAAATAAAAGAAAAAAGAAAAGAAAATAAATTAATTTTCGCTCAAAAAAATATAAAAGAAGGTTTTGAGAAGAGAAAGAATTATTCAGAACATTTTATTGAACCCTATTTTCATTGTTAGATTTGTTCAATCTCAAACACCTTAGATGAAGCCTTAAGATAAGATTGGTTTTAGAAGTGAAAGATCTTCCCTAGCCAATTCTGTGTGATTCACTTAGAGTCACGGATCATGCTAAAAGGATACAATTTTGAGATTTGTTTTGTTGAAGCAGAATAATCATATTCGTATTGTGTTGTAACGTAAATTTATTGTGATTTGTAAACAAACAATAGATTTCTGGAGATTGTGTGTTTTAATTTGGCTGGAGCATTGTGGTTAGGTTTCTGAGTTTTTAATAGTTGGTCACCCTATATTCTGGTCACTTATTTGAGGGTTTTGAAAATATTCTGTGAATATCCTAGCCACACCAATGAAGATGGCTTAGTTTTGATATTGTGAAAGCGGTGTAGCAGTCTTTGGAGCTGTTTTTGAAGGTAATACCTCAAGGAAGAGTCACACCAATCTGGAAGATAAATCAGAGATAGAGGCATAGCGTGAGATTTCTATTGGAGGAACATTTTGATGTAAGGGTTTGTGGGTCAAACATTCCAGCCGACCCTCTTCTTGTGTGGAAGAAGGATTTTGAATTTTGAGAAGACTTTGTTATACATGCCTGTAGCTTCTGCTAGTTGGCCGCCCAAGGCAATAATGTTCTGTTCTGTGTGCAAGGCGTGAGGAATCTAATGACATTCGCTGCCCAGATTTGAGTACTCAGAAACTTATTCATCAGCAACTCTTTTCTAGCAGACTTGTGTTCATTTCTGAGTATGTTACAGTGATCTGAGGAGTGGGTAGAACTGAGCAATCAGCTACAGCAGTTTTGGGACAATTACAATCAGTAAAGAGGAATTTCTGAGCAGTACAGACATCACAGCAACCTTATTAGGTTAGAAAATTGTTTGTTTGTGGTCTGAAACAATACATACATATCTGATTTGTACTCAACCGTGTAAATGATAAATTGATAACCAGTTTCATAATTTGATATATGATATCTATAAAAGTTAAAATACTTATTATGATTGAATATCAGTTGATGAATTTTGATCTTCATTCTTATCAAACACTGGCAAATAGTTCATTTATCTTTTGGTAATTCATCACATCATTGTGGAAATACACACATATTCAGCTATCCCACCAATTGTTTGACGAAATGCCCATGTGCTTAAATTGAGGAAATTGCAAGTTTATTTGAGAAATTTTGATAAGCACAATACAATGATATCAGCACATGCATGATTATTTATGACAATTGCAAAATTTTAGAAAATATTCCACGTGGGATATTACAGTTGCCCACATGGGGGATGTGAAAGATCACTCCAAGCATATAGACATTTGGTACCATTTCCCTAAGACAGATTACAGACAAGAGCAGTGGTTCTTAAGTATGTTACGTCAGATTTGCATGTTGTAGATACTTTGAGAAAGAGGCCTTAGCAAAAGGGAAGTCTGAGAGACTGGGTTTGATGAGAAGTGAGAACGCATTCCTTATAAAAAGGAGTGCTAGTTTTTCTATAGCTGTTGCTTGGCAGCTGTTCTGCATTCATATGTTTTCCCTATGTTTAGTTGGGCACCGATCTCTTCTGCTTTTTCTTAAGAGCATGTAGTTTGCATTTGTTTGAGAGAAGCTGCTATTCTTATTTTAGAACAAGGCACTTTTCTGCTTTAATTTTTTATTTTTTCTCCTAGCCTACGTGCACCATTAAGATGGGGATGTTCATTGTCTCTTTTTTAATAAAAGCGATCAAGACACCAAACTGAAATAAGAGATAGAGAGAACAGACATAAATTGCATTTTTGAGTTTTGAACTAGTGCAGTGTAATTCTTTTCAGTTCTAATAAAAAGATATATGCAGTTTTGAGAGTTAAGATTTGTGCATCTTTGCTTTCATATTTTCAACAGTGTGTGTGTGATTGCATGCTAAGATCTTCTGTGTGATTGAAGTTTTGTGAGTATCTATTTTCATATTTACAGTAGTCAGTGTTTGTAGATTGTTATATTGGGAAAATGTGTCTCAACCTTGCAATTATATAAATGTTATTGTTGATAGGATGTATATCCTAGATATACCGATAGGTGTAATATACAATGGCATGAAGGGGGAGGAGTGGGATGCGTGTAAACAATTTTTTGTAACATTTTCAGAAAACTACTAAAATAGCCAACATACATTAGATAAATGATACAATGTAAATCTAAACCATTAATTATTAGGTTTTGGATCTAATGGTGGATATTTTGTTGGCCTGTCTTGCCCTAGAATGTAACCCTATTTTATGAGGGCGTTGTAGTAGAGAGAAAGTGATGTATTCTGAGAGTCTGATAGCAATTGTGTTGTCTCTTGATCTTTGAGTGGTGATACTCTTGTGAGAAGCTTGCTTTGCAAGTATATTGTAATCTTTGTGATTTATTGAATGATATATTGGGCGGCTTTTGGAGTGTGGGGTTTTTTTCTCCCGAAAGGGTTTTCTCCACGTCAATCACTGTGTCGTAGTATGCATGATATTTATGTTTATTTCTGTTTAAGTTTTTGTAATTGTTAAAGATTTGTAATATCCCTTGCTACTTCTGATCTAAATTTTTCCCTCAAGGAATATCATAAGGGTTACCAAAATGCAAAACAAAGATCTTGGTTACTATGACCTTCTAACACTTTAGGATTTTTCACCTAAAGGAGAGGAAATAGACCAAAATGTCAATGTTCACACTTCTTAAACCACTGTAGAAATTCCTTACAAAATCTGACCTAGGTTTACTTCAAGTAATATTGTCAAACACTTCACTTGCAATCTCTCAACTAGCTGGTTCTGAGTTTCAGTTTGTTTGCTTGTCTTCAAATGGCTTCAATTGAAAGCTAGTAGCTTGCAAATTAACTCTACAAAGTCTATATAAAGAACTAGATACAAATGCAACCTCTTTTTGGCTTTTTAGATGCAAATACATGACCTTTACATGAAAAACATACTCCTATAGCCAACTCACATTTTAACAAAGAGTTGGCATACAAACTTATATGCTGGAAATGAATGCTTTAAAAATCGACATTACATCTAATATATTGTATGCAACTTATGACTCCTTTATTCAAATGTTCTTTCCAATACAATGCTGATACACTAGCCAAGACTCTTGGCTTCACAATAGAAATGCAATACAATGCCAAAGTCTGATTTCTGAAGACACCTACAACAACCACTCTAAAATGACTAAAATGACAATGAAATCTACTACAAATCACAAAAGAACCTGGTAATAGAAGCGCTTGAGGTTGATGAAGAAATAGCATCAAATAACCATCTAAAAAATCTCCTCTTTAGCACAAATCGAATACTTCTCCTAGCCGTCCCTGTTCTTGTTTAAATGTTGATGAATGAATTAATTCGCTGCCCTTGACACCTCAGATCAGCATCTAAAATAATCTTCGGCCCTTCTAGAATGGAGTGCTCCAAGCCTCCAATGAAATCGTTGCAAAAAGAAACCTCTAAGTACAAATTCATGGCTCTAGCTAACTGAAAATGAGACTGCAAATTAAATCAGAAAATGCCCAATGCAAATCGCCCCTAGATGGAAAATTCGATGAAGACTCTAAGTACAAATATGTTCTCCACATAGTTGCCGCGAGACTGGTACTGGTATTGGTACGAGAGACTGGTACCGGTACCGGTACGACATTTTTTTGAAAATAGGAGATGTGGGTACTTGGAGACGCCATTTTTTTTTTAATATAAAAATTAATAATATATAGAAAATTTGAAAATATAATGACATTGAACTTTCAAAACAATAGTAGTAATAAAGTTTAAGAATGAACATTAACTTTAAATACACAATTCAAATCCAAATGTCATTGTCACATTGTGTCAAAGAGTCGAAGAGTTCATACTTCAAATTTCATAATCATTAATCATAGTTCTAACTTCTAAGTTCACATTTGACATTACATATTCGATTACATATTGAAATTCAAAAATATTGATAGTTTGATTGGCTGATAGCTTGATATGCAAACAAAAAAGTAAAAACAAAAATAAAAAATCTATCTGATATCTCATAATATCATATCATCTATAGCACATCAATATCATCCATGTCAAGGTCCTTAGTTATGAGGCTCTCCAAATACTCATCACTCTCTAACTCAGGTTCCTCTGCTGGTAGTAGAATTGGGAGTAAATCAATAAGGCCATCTGGTTCAACCACTTCATCCACTATGGCTGCAACATCTTCATCAGGTGAAATTTGGTCCCATTTTGCTGAAGGACCCTCATTGTATGCAGGATCTACACGAGAGAGAAGGCGAAGTGAGCTATGAATGTACACCAGGTTCTCTGCTTTCTTTGACCCCAATCGGTTCCTCTTTAGTGAATGAATAAAACCATAAGTACTCCAATTTCTCTCACAAGATGAAGAGCTAGCTACTTGTGAGAGTAATCTTATTGCAAATGATTGCAATTCAGGTGTTTCACCTCCATGGTTCCACCACCACTCTATAGGGTCTTTCTTTGCTCGCATATCATATAAAGCTTCCACGGAAGAAAAGTCACCATGCCCACGTGAAAACTTATTCCATTGACTCCTTATAATTGATGCTTCCTCACCTCGGCCATATATCTTTTTTATTGCAGCCCAAAACCCCTTCATTACCTCTCTATCCTCATATGGAGCCCTCTTATTGGTCTCTTGTATATTATGCCATTTAGGATTTAAGGCATAGGCAACACAATGAAGAGGTGTGTTAAGTTTGTTCCATCTTCCATGTAACTTATCTTCTATCAAAGGATATAGTGAAGGATCTTTTGCATTTGTTATTTGCTTAATTCTTTCACACATGGAATCTATTTCTTCATAAATTTCCCCCAAACATGGCTTGTCTGAATCTGCAAATTTGATCACCTCACATATGGGCTGAATAAAGTCCACAACAAATTTAACATCAGCCCAAAAATGGTCATCAAGGATCATACCTCTCACCTCAACTGCATCATTTGATGTAGATTGCCTCCAAGCTGCCCATGCATCACTAACAACCGTGGAACACAAAGCACCTTTCACTTCACAAAGACGGTGAAGAAGAATAAAATAAGAAGCAAACCTTGTATCAGCTGGTTTGAGAAGCTCCACCTTGGCAAATTTTCGATAAATAGCTTGTGTTTGGTGATGGTTGCATATAAACATTTGAATTTTTCTGCCCTTTTCTATGAGAGCTGAAACCCACTCAAACTTGCCAATATCTTTGAGTGCATTATTCAACGAATGCACACAACATGGTGTCCAAAATATATGCTTGTATTTCTTTTGCACCAACATGCCTGCTGCTTTACAAACAGGGGCAGCATCTGTAACAATTTGGACTACATGTGATGCCCCTACCTCCTCAATGCCGTCACATAGCTGGTTATAAAGATACTCTGCATTTTTTTCATGCCCCGAACAATCCAATGCCTTCAAAAAATAAGGCCCTTTGCTGCATGTTACCATGATATTAAGTAGTGGATGGTTTCTAGTATCCGTCCACCCATCCATCACAATGCTGCATCCTTCTGAAACCCACACTCTTTTCAATGGTGCAGTTTGTTGCTCTAATCAAATTTTTTCTTTATCAATTAGAGTAGTGCGAAGCTTTTCATACATAGGTGGTCTATATCCAGCTGGTGCATTGTGATTGCTTGGACCATCTTTGTATAGAAAGGTGATCGAGCAACATTAAATGGTATTCCATTGGCATAAAAGAAGCGTGCAATTGCTGCATCAACCGCTTCTCGACCTTGCACATCAAATAATCTGCCAATGGGGTTTGAGCTACCAATGTGTGGCCTCTTGTGAGAACTTTCTGCTGCTACATCTCTTGAAGACACATCCACCTCTGCCTCTCTATTGATATTCTGATTTTGATTTGCATCAGTGTTTGTTGAAGCGTGAGAGCTCATATTAGAAACTTTACCATTAGCCCTTTCTTCATCCCTCACAGCCTCATATCGTTCCACCTCATTTATACAAGGATCAACACCTTTTCCAGGTATGTGAAGAAAATGAGCCCTCACCCTCGTGTAAGTACCTTGCCATGACATTGGGCATAATTTGCATGAGATCGTGGCTGTTCCACCTGAACCCTTTGGCCCCTTAACACAATCAACATACTTCCACAATGGATACAAGCCTTGTTTGTTTCCCCCACTTGACATTCTTGATTCAATGATTCAAATTCTACACAAAAAAAAAAAAAAGACATTATGATTAGAAATCAAATGACTGTAGCTAAAGTTATGAAAAAGGAAACAGAAAAAAAATAAAAATTTGAAATGGCTGTAGCTAAAGTTATGAAAAATAAAAAAAGAAACAGAAAAAGACATGTCTTTGAGGAAATTATTTAAATGAATCATGATTCAGATTGCACAATGCACACAGCATGAGCACACTCAAAATGAATCAGGAAGGCCATAAAAATTTAAAATGGTACATGCTTTTTGTGTAGGAGACAAATCACATCCACAAACCAGTAATCTCCAGGCAGCATACTCATAAGTCCATGACTCGGCCATTAATATTATTATAGTGCAACCCTATTTTAAAATTTTTAATTTTTCAGATTGCTTTATTTAGCATCACTAGTAATCTCGACAAGGGCATTGCCCCTGTTTAAAATCGTGGAATATAGATTCCATGATTTTAAATAGGGGCAATGCCCTTGTGGAGATTATTGGTGATACTAATAACGGATATCGATAACCAGTAATCTCCACAAGGGCATTGCCCCTGTTTAAAATCGTGGAATTTGTATTCCACGATTTTAAACAGGGGCAATGCCCTTGTGGAGATTACTGGTGATGCTAAAAAAAAAATCCGAAAAACCAATACCGAATGGCGAATACTAAATGAATACGCATACAAAAAAATGAAAATAAGAAAAAAACATATAAACTTTTAAGTTTTAACTTACTGTTTAATCTTCATACTTCGATTCTTCAGTCTTCTTTGCCGTCACCCTCTGCAATCTCCTTAGTCGCGTGCTTGCACTTATAAAAAATATGTTTGATGTATTTTTAATAGTCTTTTACCTTTAAAATGCGTGGGACCTGACGGGAGATGCGGGAGACTTCGCGGGAGACGCGATTTTTTGGATGCGGAGACGTGGGAAACGACGGGAGACTTATGAAAAGTTTCCAAAGTGAAAATGGCGTCTCTGGGTACTGGTGTGGTGTCGGAGACGCGTCTCTGTCTTTGAGATGCGTCTCAGAGGGGGGGACACGTCTCCCAGCAACTATGGTTCTCCAAATCGTTCTTGACAAAATTGGCCTTTGGCCACAAATTTTGGCACAAGTGAAAGGACTGATTTATCCTCTCCAATTTGCGACCCTTCAGAGGATATTTCACCACCTCAATTATGCTATCAATGAAAGTTTTTCGTTTCCAATGATCAATAGATGTAACTGTAGAAACCCTAGGCTTCACAATGGACAAATTAAATCAATATCAATTTCTCTAGATGATAAAAAATGAGCCCTTAATATCCTTTCATACTTTTCCTGGAGGAGCTCACACTTTCCTTGCCAATGTGGGATAAAAGAAATATTTTCCCTTTAGCATACATATCTCCACATACTTTAATTTAATTTAATTTTATATTTAATATTTTATTTTTGCACTTTATTATAATATCAAAATATAATTCATTAAGTGCAAACATGATATCAAACATTTGGTTTCCCAACATCCAGATAACACAACATGTTCTCCAACATCCGGAAAACAACATTATGTTTTCCAACACGTTATGTTTTCCAACATTTAGCATAACATAGGAAACCCCCTTATAACTACTGAATCCAGGAGAAGAAGCCAACCACTGACTAGGTAACTGCCTCCAAAAGACCCTCTAACCAAGCTCCTTAGCCTACGAGAGCCAGGAATAGGCTAAACCCTTTGCAAAATGATGCTCACGAAAATGGGGACATTATAGTCCGCACTTCTTGAAATTGCTTGTCCCCAAGCAATCTCCACTGTAAAGAAACTCCACTCTTTAGATGGCCCAAAAGAGGAACTATGAAATGTCCCACACAATTCCAACTAACTCTTGTAGCACCAACAACCACAACTGCACAAAAATAGATAACCGACCAACTGTCCAATCCATGCGCACTGTAATTGTGCATCGAACCCAACTCATGTACATGAGAACTTGAAGTGGAGTTGTAAATGTACCACACCATGTACATGCATCAACTCCCCAGTGAACCTAGACCAGAAACCTGATGCACACAAAGGAACCCTCAACATTTTGGAGAGTGTCCAACATAATATACTTGGATCCCAAATCCGGAATAGAAGTCTGCCATGTAAAACACCCTCAGATTTCCGCTGCCCAACACTGATCTCAACTTCACCATGCCAGATGTGGTGAAGCCAACCCATTGGACCCATCCAAATTGTAACATTAACTTTGTCACCACTTGGATCCCAATACAATTTGAACGCACATCCATCTGTCATGCAAAAATAAGAGGATCTGGAAGTATCTGCTAATCCCTCCTGGATGTGATAACTACCCAAGCCATCATGCCCATAGACACCAGAATCTTCCTAAAACCATGTATCCATATGAAATCTCTGTGACATAAGAGTAGCAAACCCTTTCGGATACATTAGCATATGGATAGTTGATTGCAGACCCTGCAAGTAATTCCCCACACACAACTGAATCGGGTACTTGCAGCCTCTAGTCCCATCTTCTAAAGATGGAAACTCACCATCCCACAGTGGATGGTATAAGCCCTCCGTCAATCCACACGGACGTATCAACAATTCCTCTGAATGTGGACTAAAAGAAGAGTGATAGGCACTCCTCACTATGCAGTCAAGGTAAAAAGCACCAACCTCTGTCAACGGTTGAATGATAGTCTTGAATCAAGTGATAATCATCATGATAGAACAAGGTAGAAGACTTGCCAAACTCAGAATCATCAGCCGAGGTCGGAAACAAGTCATACCAAAGCTGACTAGAACACCCCTTATTCAACCCACCTCTCTGTGCCATCGTCAAATTTTGTGTATGTGGGCTGAAAGTGAACTGATGAGCACACCTCAAAATGCAATTGGAATGATACTCCTCTGACTGCGCCAAGGAAAAACCCAAATAGTCATGTGCACTCCCTCTTGTACTGGCAGTGTTTGAAGAAGACTCACAACTCACTGCAGCCATGTCATCTAGTCCTCCCTCGGAAAGTAACTGCAAATGCCCTGACTCACTATTAGAAGTGAGAAGAATACCATCATGAATACCATCTACTCCCTAGAAAGAGGCTAAACCAACACCAACATCCAACGTGCAAGTCCTAGAAGAAATCATCTCCTCTTGATAAGGCTGTCCCAACTCAAACTCGCCATTAGGTGTTGCAGGAGTATGAGCTTCAAAAGGAAGCATCTCAAAAGTCTGCTCGTATTTGCTTCCAATCTCTGTGCAAGGTAAGTTATCATACAAGCTGTCCATCACATGCGCCACTGAACTGTGCATCTGAAATAAATCATGTACATGAGGATCAATTGAAAAGCTGTATGCACTCCTCACTAGGTACACCTCTGAAATCTCCTCCGTGAGCCTTGTTTGGAATCTTGATGCACTGGAAAGATCCCAAACACTGCGATCAACGCTTAACCCTGAACTAGCATCAGGAGTGTGATCGGCCTCCAACTCGAAGAGTGGATTATCATAGGTCGAACCACCATCAAACTCAAATAACGGATTATTCACAAACTGCACAATCACTCTGTTCTGATCTGAATCATCCATCTTTGAGTCCCTGGAACAATAAATTGAATCATACTCCTGAATTAGCTCAATAGACTGCCGATCATAAACAACTACATGGGATGAAATGACTGATTTGTTTCCAGGAGAGGGAAACAAATCAACATAAGAACCAATATCCCAACTAGATGATACTCTGCATATCTCTTGTGAAGAATATGAAGTAGCGTCGTGTTCTGTCACACAACTTTCTGGAGAATCGACTACTATGTCACAAGAGCTATCAATAACCTGCCCTGCATCATCTGTCATGGGACTAACCTCAAGAGAACTTGATGCAACATGTGGTTCTCTGCAACTCTCAACCAATGCACTCATCCCATTTGTATCAATTGCACTTGTATCTGTGATTGATGTAATCACATTCTCAACCTGCTCACAACTGCAATTTGTGGATATATGCTCCTCATCAACTGCTGCCATAGAAACCTGAGCTGAATCTGTAGATGGTGAAAACTGTGCCAAACCCAACTCCATGGTAAGCTCTTCTATCCATGACTATGACTCTTGGAGGGCCAACTGGGCACTCTTCAACGAGTCCATAATCACCCCAAGCTCATGAGTGAGCTCGTTAACCTCCTCTTCCTTTCCCTTTAGTGCATCATAACAAGTACAATTCCGCTCTAGAAGATAGTCCCTATTTGCAAGTAACTGCAAATAATTTTGTTTCATTATCCCAATAGCTTCTCGAAGTGTATAAAATTCTAGAAGGGAAAAACCACTATCACAGTGCTCATCTGTCACGAGAGTACTCCCACCATAAGTTGCCAACATCTGACAAGCTACATCAAAGTGTTCTAATGTTATAGCAATCTTATCATCACCAACCTTCAACTGCCTAGCCAGATGATGATACCCCTGTGACTCATATGAGGCTGAATCAACATCACTCACCTCATGATCAGTAGCCACATGTGTGCTATCATTAGTGCACACATCAACATCTAAGGTACTGTTGCTATGTAGCTCATAGGATGTCTCAAAAAACATTGTAGAAGCCACATCTTCGTACACTTCTTCCATAGTAACTGCATATCCATCCAAAGCATTACCCTAAGATTCATTGCCATCAAATGTATTTTCTGTTTTGTTTCCTAAGATTTGATTTGAAAAAATTAGATTCATCATGACATAAATCCGTATCACGTAATGCGCCACGAGTACTCAATTCTTGAGTCTCTTCATGTGACAACTCAGTAGGATCATTTTACACATGTGAAGTCACAATTGTTTCATGCTGATGCAAAGTTTTATCACTGCGGTCATGAAATCAGAACTGTTAGCAGTGTTGATAACAACTTTTGGAATGCTATGAATATCATTCTGTGGCTCCACCATATTATTATCATGTAAAATTTCCTTGTCAATAACCACTTCATTTTCAACATGATCTATGCCAACCTTTAAAGTAGAAGCCTCTTGAGAAGCCTCTTGCAAGGATGATGTAGATAAATCATTACCCATAGCTGTCACAATGTCTCCTTGAGTCAAATCAGCATGTTTATCAAATTCATCATATAAGTTTCTGCATACCTTATTGGAACTTGAAGACACCACATCATTCTCATGATGAATTGTATCAACCTTATGTGTAGATTCCCTATCCATTTCATGTGGAAACAATTCATGAGCTATAGTGTAATATTTCTTCCTCGCAAACTCAGTTTTATGGCAAAGATTCGGGTGTAAGTCTATGTAACACTTGAAGGAACAGTTCTTCTCAACTCATTGAGTAAGAGTGCTATACTCCTCAAACATGCTAATCACTTCCTCTTCTTTGTTTTGTGATGTAGACCTCTTAAAAATGGAAGCCATATACCGTGCTGCTCTATTTAGGTATGCAGGGTCTGAAATCAATTCATTTATCCTTTTCTGATTTTCATCCAACTTTTTCAAACTTTGTTTCAGTTTCTCCATATTCTTGTCCCATTGCTTCTAAGTACGTGAAGTAACCATGATTAACTAGCTGATTCAATGTCCAATCTACCCAATAGGATGGCAGGTCAATGGCTTTGATACCACTGTAATATCCCTTGCTATTTCTGATCTAAATTTTTGCCCTTAAGGAATATCATAAGGGTTACCAAAATGCAAAACAAAGATCTTGGTTACTATGACCTTCTAACACTTTAGGACTTTTCACCTAAAGGAGAGGAAATAGACCAAAATGTCAATGTTCACACTTCTTAAACCACTATAGAAATTCCTTACAAAATCTGGCCTATGTTTACTTCAAGGAATATTGTCGAACACTTCACTTGCAATCTCTCAACGAGTTGGTTCTGAGTTTCAGTTTGTTTGCTTGTCTTCAAATGGCTTCAATTGAAAGCTAGTAGCTTGCAAATTAACTCTACAAAGTCTATATAAAGAACTAGATACAAATGCAATCTCTTTTGGCTTTTTAGATGCAAATACATGATCTCTACATGAAGAACATACTCCTACAGCCAACTGACATTTTAACAAAGAGTTGGCATACAAACTTATATGCTGGAAATGTATGCTTTAAAAATTGACATTACATCTAATATATTGTATGTAACTTATGACTCCTTTATTCAAATGTTCTTTCCAATACAATGCTGATACACTAGCCAAGACTCTTGGCTTCACAATAGAAATGCAATACAATGCCAAAGTCCAATTTCTGAAGACACCTACAACAACCACTCTAAAATGACTAAAATGACAATGAAATCTACTACAAATCACAAAAGAACCTGGTAATAGAAGCTCTTGAGGTTGATGAAGAAATAGCATCAAATAACCATCCAAAAAACCTCCTCTTTAGCACAAATCGAATACTTCTCCTAGCCACCCCTATTCTTGTTTAAATGCTGATGAATGAATTAATTTGCTGCCCTTGACACCTTAGATCAGCATCTAAAATAATATTCTGCCCTTCTAGAATGGAGCGCTCCAAGCCTCCAATGAAATTGTTGCAAAAAGAAACCTCTAAGTACAAATTCATGGCTCTAGCTAACTAAAAATTGATGACTGAAAATGGGACTGCAAATTAAATCAGAAAATGCCTGATGCAAATTGCCCCTAGATGGAAAATTCGATGAAGACTCCAAGTACAAATATGTTCTCCAAATCGTTCTTGACAAAATTGGCCTTTGGCCACAAATTTTGGCACAAGTGAAAGGACTGATTTATCCTCTCCAATCTGCAACCCTTCGGAGGATATTTCACCACATCAGTTATGCTATGAATGGAAGTTTTCATTTCCAATGATCAATAGATGTAACTGCAGAAACCCTAGGGTCTACAATGGACAAATTAAATCAATATCAATTTCTCTGGATGATAAAAAATGAGCCCTTAATATCCTTTTATACTTTTCTTGGAGGAGCTCACACACTTTCCTTGCACTTTAATTTAATTTAATTTTATATTTGCACTTTATTATAATATTAAAATATAATTCGTTAAGTGCAAGCATGATTTCAAACATCTGGTTTCCCAACATCCAGATAACACATGTTCTCCAACATCCAGAAAACAACATTATGTTTTCCAACATTCAGCATAACATAGGAAACCCCCTTATAAGTATAACTACTGAATCCAAGAGAAGAAGCCAACCACTAACTAGGTAACTGCCTCCAAAAGACTCTCTAACTAAGCTCCTTAGCCTACGAGAGTCAAGAATAGGCTAAACCCTCTACAAACTGATGCTCACAAAAATGGGGACATTACAAGATTTGTAAAAGTTTTGCATTATTCTCCTCTCAAGATTAGTGTAGAAAGTTATTCCGCTACCTTAGCTTCCTTACAAGTGGTATCAGAGCCTGATCACCTTTGGTTTCAGTTGTGGGTTGTTGGGATTTTTGAACTAATCCAGATTTGAGTGGGAGCTATTGTAGAAGATACTTTGTGATCTTGTTGTAGGAATTTTAAGATGGCAAGTTCATCAGGGCGAATAGAGGTGGAGAATTTTTTTGGAAATAATTTTGAAATGTGGAAGCTAGAGATGGAGGATTTGTTGATAGATAAAGATTTGTGGAATGTTATTGATGAGAATGTTTTAAGGCCTGTAGATCCTACTTAGGTTGCTCAATATGATGTTATGGACCATAAAGCCAAGGGTCTAATCAAAATGTGTTTGGTACTATGTTTTAATTAATGTCCATGAGGAGACCTCTGCACAAAATTATGGAAGAAGCTTAGTGAGATGTATCAGGCCAAATCTTTAGTGAACAAGATTTTCTTGAGGAAGAAATTGTATTCCTTGAGAATGGAAAAGGGTGGACGAATTATAGACCACCTAGAAGCATTCAATATGTTGGTGGCTCAATTGGCATCAGTTGGTGTCAAAATGGATGAGGAAAAATGTCAAATCTTACATTGTTCTTTGCTTGATTTGTGGGATTCTCTTATTGTGTCTATTGGGAGTACTTCTGCAATTTTGAAGACTGAAGATGTGGTGGTTTCTTTGCATTCTGAAGAGATGAGGAGGAAGGTATCCATCACTGCCATGGAGGCCCTAAATGTTCATGGAAGACCTAAGGAAAGAGACAAGAAGAATGAGAAGTGTGACAAATCCAAGTCTAGGAAGAAATCTAAATCTCTTGGAAAGTCCAAAGTTATTTGCTGGAACTGCGGTAATGTTGGGTAATCCCTTTTCAATAGATTACACAACTTGATTTCAACCACAGCTGTGTGAGATATGATCTCTCCTCTCAGAAAGGGGAGGCACCCTTCTTACTGCTGACTGAAACTAAAGTAAAACTAATTAAATATTCACAAAATGTACACTACAATTACGATATGGGGGTGTGTCACATTCATACTTCTCTTTTTTTTCAGAGAATATGTTTTACAATGCTTCACGGTTGATAGTTCTGATTCGATACAACTTTAAACTAAAAACAAAGCAGTAATTCCAATATCTCTATCTTGTCAAAGCAAAGCTTAGAGATACTAGCATGATAATAATACACAATAAAATAAGAAAGAAAAGCTCATGAAGGCACAAAGTCATTCCGTAGCTTTTCACCGATGGATCCTTAAGAGATGTAACGTTTGTCATATTAGAAGCACAAAATCTTCTTAGATACAACAATTCCATAAACAACATGAACAATTACAAGCACAAAGTCTTGTAGATAATCCACCAATAGTTATCCAAACATAAACACAAATCCGAATAAAGAGTGCAACATAAAGTCTACACAGATTTATTCAAAGCCCTTAGATCTCACACACTAATCACCACCAATTTGATCAAACCATAAGAGAATCGATTCCAACACTAAGTCTGGTATGCAACTTTCTTGTTTATTTGATCAGATTCAGATTCACAAAGATGAACACAAAGTTTCATACATTTGTTTCAAAATGAGTAGCACTTCGTTGCAAGAGATAAAAGATCAAGATTACAATAGAATTCCCTCTTATTTATAAAAGAGAGGGAAGAGAAAATCTAGGAAATTAGATGAGCAAAATTAGGAAAGTTAGGTGAGCTAAATTAGGAAAATCTCACCTAACTTTCTCTTAGTCAAAAATGTTGTCCATCTTTTTGGGAAAACATCTCTGTTTTTACATGCAATTACATTTGCTCAAAAGACATTTAAGATGTTGAAAACTATTTACAAAATGTGTAAAGGAAAGCATAAAAGTATTCAACACTGGAGAAAAGAAGCCTTCATGGTTCCTTGCTTTGGGTGTGGAAGTCTTCATATCTCTTTCTTGTCTCCAGGACGAATGCCTCATCTGGACCAACAGTGTAATCCACAATGGTGTGAACTTTGGTGATTGATCTTTTAGCAGATGAGTGAATCTTCTTGCATTTGTCAAGATGCGTCTTGAGATTATCAAGAGTTAGCCGTATATCACAAATGACATGCATGGAGGTCTTTGAAAAGTTTGCATCCTCCACTCGCTTCATGACGGCTTCCTTGTAGATCTGGGAAAGTTCATTGGCCGGGAGGAAAATATGATCTTTGTCAAGGAGCTTACTTGGTAACTCCTTAATTCCATTTTCAAGGATAGTACAATGTCCTTTGACATCTCTTGCACTTGGTGGAGATCTTTAAGAAGAGACTTGATCACTTGGATGCGGTGCTTGAGTGATTCTCTTACCTCCACATATTTCTCCTTGTTGGGAATTACCCCAACTTCCACCAACTTACTGAGCTTTGCCTGCTTCATTTGTGACCAAAATGATAGGCATTTTTCCATTTCTTTTTGCTCTTGGGAAAGAATACTTTCTTCTTTATCAAGCTCTGATTTGAGCTTGGCTATCTGAGTGGATTTCTCATCTGTAGCAATTATAACCTTTGAACCATGTTCTATAATTTCATCAATGAAATCATACAACACTTTACCTTTAGAGGCAAACTTCTCTGCCTTTTTCACAGCTGGGTCCTCAGCGCTTATCATAGCCAAAGGTTGTACATTGCCTGAAGATCCAACAAGTCTCCTCAAAACAGCTGCATAATGCTTGGCCTTTTGCTTATACATGTTTCAGGCTTGTTCCATTTTATCAAGCCTTCCTTCCAACGCATCTAGGACTACTTGTGCATCTGCCTTGGCACTTTTATTTGTCACTTTGCCAAGTTGGCCTCTAGTGATAGTGTAGTCCTCCATGTTTACATCTCCTTCCTCTTGTGGCGGTATACCAATCTCCACAAACTTATGACTAGTCTTGTCAACATGAAGCTTTGAATGTACTTTGACCTTTTTCTTCCCCTTAGCTTTTGGAGGGGCTATCTCTTCAAGATCAAGCTCTTCTGGAGAGATTATTTGTTTCTTTCGCTTTGATACTTGAGATACCAACCAAGGGGGAAGATAGGAAGTATACGCTTCTAAACTGACCGTCAACTCTTGTGTCACAATTGCTTCTATAGAAATGATTGGTATGGTGACAATTGGAGTAGTATCTGCAATGACTGCTCCAATAGATTGCACACCAAGTTGACCTTGCAAAGATTCATTCATAAATCTGTAGAATTCAGCTTCAGAAGTGATGTCATAAGATGGAGATGACAAACTGGGGATGGATGATGGAGAGCTTGACAAGATATCAACAATTTGTATATTTGAAACTGCAGGAGGAGTGGCAAGCATGGTTGATACTATAGGCAGATGAGAAATGTCCACTGCATGTAGGGTAGATGTAGGAGGAGGTGAAGTAGGAGGAGGTGGAGTGGTAGGATTAGGTGTATGAGGAACATTTGTAGTAACGGGCGATGACATTTGGGGAAGATTTTTGACAACATTCTAATGTGGAGATAGAGTTTGTTCTTCATCATGCCTGTGTTCCTGTTTATCACCTTCTTCAACTTCTTGTTCACCTTCTTCTTCTTCAAACTCTTGTTCTTCTGCAAAATCTTCTTCCTCAACATCTTCTTCTTCAACAAATTCCTCACTTTCATTTCCTTCTTCTTCAGAATCTACCTCTTTAGAAGTAGGCCCTTTTCCTTTTGCATGAGATGACAGATTCCATGGCCTCTTCTTCAACTGCCCGTGTATCCTTCTTTCCAACAGTGAACTTGATTCTAGGGCCTCTTCGGGAAGAAGGGGGAGTAGCCGCATGCTTGTATTTTGTGCGAAGTTCCTATTGTTGGCTGGCTTCTGCTCCAGGTTCTTCTCCTTCTGACTTTGTCCTGAAGGCTTTAATCTAGAAACCATGTTTGTGCAACCGTTCTGCTGTGTTGGCCAATATGGGAGCAAGCCTTTCCCTGATGGAGACACTTTCCTTTATAGACCATTGTATTGCAAGCAAAGGTCTCCTAGAAATTTCATTTTCATCATAGTTAGCGTTCATGATGTCGCCAGGATCTTTGAAACCCTCTGGTAGGTCAGCAACACCAAGATCCCTAATTTGCTTTATGGTTAGCCTGCAATAATCCATTTTGCAGATGTCCTCTTCATCTCTGCATTCAACCCATATGTCTTCGAAGCGGTACTTGTGTCTATGACCCTTCTTCAATTTCCTATTCACATTCCGGTAATTAAAGTCAAATCTGTATTTGTATGTCCTTATTGTCATGATCTACATTTCCGCATAGACTGATTTGGCCTTTTGTACACTATGAATGGTATATCTACCAATCGTTAGTGGAAACTTGAAACTTGGTTTGTGAATTCTCATTTGTTCCTTGTGAACTGAGATAAGCTGTTTGCATAGCTCCATAAGTATCCACTTATCTGAGGGATATCTGGGCAACATGTAAGGACACCCAGTATAGCAACCTACCCTCATGTAGGTGAAAGTTGGAAATTGCAAAAAGATACACCCGACCTTACTCACCACCACTTTGTAGGCCTCATCAGATACTCTCTTCTTTTCGAAAGTTGGGTCAAAACTGAAAAGCAGAGGTGCAAAGAAGGCATCTGTGACCCTCCTGAAATGATGAAGACTTTCTTTCAGCTCCAACTAATAGAAATACTTGTTTATGTGTTTTTCGTGACTACACCAACGCAGAATAAAGTTGCCAACGGCTACCCTATTCTCTCTTGATCAAAGTATCCAGCACGCTAAGATTGCGAGAGAGTTCGTGCGTTCAACTCCAAGGTTCCTTCAATGCAAATAGTCTCAATTGGCTTGATGTGATTTGCTGGTATTTCAAGGGGACTTACGAAATTGTTCGGCAACGGAGAAAGGAATTCGAATGCTCGAAAGGTTTGTCTATAAAGTTCTTGTTTCAGAAGGTATCGAATGTAAATGGTGTAGGGTTAAGAAGGCTCTAATCTACTCTAAGGCGTGGGACATGGCGATCAATTCTCACAAGCTTCAACCAGGCTTTGCTTTGCCTTGCTTCGGACAGCCTCCACAGAACCGGTGCAATCTTCAGAGGAGTAGCTCAAGGTGTTCAGATCACAACTTAGCATGAAAATACCATCACAACGACGCATATAAACATACAAATCATGATCGAAGTTGAGTGCATGATATTCTAGTTGACCACACAAGGCGCATTCACCATCAGCGAACACACTAGTGGTATGGATAGACGAAGTTTGCTCAAATTGAAGACCACATTCCACACTATCACCTACATACATGAAATGAAACTTATTCTACTTTAAATCACTACTTGAATCAGAAGGACGAAAAACCTTGCTAGCTACTCACAACAAAAGACGAAATTCATCATCACTGAAAATTCTTTTTATTGGGAGAGTGTTCACAACAATTTCTTACAAAGTTTTAAAGGAAAGAATTTCCTTCTTCTTCAAACTACTCTATAAATCTATGCTATGCTACTTCTAAGCTATCACCTAGATGTCTCTCTATTCTAATATCTACTGTCTAACTAGTACAAATGAGGGGGGATGCCCCTTTTATAGCTGGCCAAGTCCAACGGACGGCTCAGATTACAATCAGCTGGATGGCCCAGATTGTGCCACCTCAGCCCTAAACAAGATTCACCCTAAAAACCGCCACCAAGAGGAGTGGGGTAATAAATAAGCCATTAATGTCCATCATTCTTCTAGAAGATTCCTGTTCATAGATGCGTTCGCACTGTTCTTGTCTGACTGCGGACTTGATCAAACAACTTCAACTTCTGGCATGGCAGGCATGTCCTCGGTCTGACTCCAAGGCTGTAACTTTTAAACTTGTTTGCATTGATTTTCCTCCTTGATGTTGTTCTTCAACTTTGAAGTACTAGCTTTGGGTTTCCATTTTCTCTCCATCCTAAGCTTTGAAAACATTTATTCTTTGTCACTTGAGCTGGGCACATACTAAGTCTCAACACTTAGCCATTTTCTCCACATATTCGTTTCATCTTTCCATCATCTTGGACTATTTACTTCAACACCGCCTGGTCTCGACGTTCCTCCTGCAAAACAAGCAAGGAGAAGAGAATCAGAACACTTCATAATATAAATTTACTTCACTCACCTGATTTCCATGCTTTAACCTCCAAGGGTTCATCGTTTTCTCTAGCCAACTTTGCTTTCTTCGTGATTTTTCAACATCTGTGGGCTGGGGCATATAACACCTGTACATCATATTTCAATTCCTTAGACAAATTTCATGCATTTTTAAAATCATCCCTTGAGAGTGTTAACCTCAACTGTATCTTCTTCAAGAAATTTATTTCATCAACTGAGGCATTGACGACTTGATCTTATTCATCTCTGACTTGAGAAGATTTGACTTCGTGAAGAAAATTGAGCAAATTCACCTAGGCAATCACTTCAAATTCATCATTCAAGGCATTTTATCTTCAACAAAACATTTATTCCTTGCCTTAGAAAATTTCTCAAACTTTTACTTAGGAAATTCATTATTCTAGTGCCCATCAAAAAATCTCCATCCTGAAAGCCTTGGCGAAGTGTGGAAGATTTTAAAATCCATTCCTCATTGCAAACGTCCAGTACCCAGAAGAAATTTTTCTTCAGAACGTGTCGAATTCATGGGTATGCAACGAACGGGTTCATTTAATTTTTTTTGAATTTTGAACCTTAGAAAATAATTTTCAACAAATTTATTCTTGTTCTTTGATCTTGAAGTATTTCTTTGCTCTGACTTGAAGATTTTCATCAACCTCGCGAAGCTGGCACCCTTTGATTTATTATCAATTTTATCCATGCCTTAGCAAATTTCTTCATTCCCCAGCCAACTTAGGCATATTTTCTTCTAGAGGTGGAATTTAAATATTTATACTCAGAAAAATACTCTATCATTTCATCACTAGCTTGGGCGCATTTGAGCTCTTGTCCTGCCACTTGCAAACACTTAGAAAATATTTCTTGGCTTCCTTCTCATCTTGGGCGCAATTCATGGGTAGTGCTTCCATTTTGTTACTTAGAAAATCCTTCAAGCACTTCTCTTCAAGGTAGGGCGCATTTAGCATAGTGGGCTTTCAATTGTCCACACTTAGAATATTTCCAAAGCTCTCTCCAAGTTAGGGGCGCATTTCACCCCCTCTACTCCAAGTTTCAAGTACTTACAAAATTTTCCTATCATCTCCTTCCTCAAGGGCGCATTTGAGCCTTCATACTTTGAGTTTACATGCCTTAGTAAAAATTCCCTCATCAAAATCCTCTTGGGCGCAAACAGGGGTGTCTACTCCAAGTTTTGAACACTTAAACACTTTCCAATTCTTCCTACAAGTCAAGGGCGCATTTCAAGGTGTGCACTTTGAGTTTCAATGCCTTAAGAAATATTTTTGTGCCATTATGCAAGTTGGGTGCATTTAGGTGTTGATGCTTCAAATTTCCAATACTTAACCAAATTTCCACCTTTCTCTCTTCTCCAGGCGCATATGAGGGAGTCTACTTTCAATTTATTCATACTTAGAAACTTTCAGCCATCTTCCTCTTCTTGGGCGCAAATGACCCCTGCTAGTTTCATTTTTGAAGACTTAGAAAATTTCTATACCCCCTCTCAAGGTTAGGCGCATTTAGGGTAGTGAACTTTCAGTTGTGGACACTTAGGCAAATTTTATCAAATTTCCAAGTCAAGGCGCATCTAGGGGCTTGAGCTTCAAATTTAAGTGCCTTAGAATATTTTCACCTTCATCTTCTCTTCAAGGGTGCATTTGACCCCTTGTACTTTCATTTTGTTGAACACTTAAACAATTTTCTAACCTCCCCTGCTTGGGCGCATTTTAGAGGGGATACTTCCACTTTTTCATACTTAGAAACTTTTCTATCCATCCTCCTCTTCAAGGGCGCATTTTACCCATGGAGCTTCTAATTTTAACCACTTAGTAGAATTTCCAAGCATCTCCTCAAAGCTAGGCGCATTCTGGGGGTACAGCTTCAAATTTTCAACACTTAGTAACATTTCTAGCTTCCCTCTCCAAACTAAGGCGCATTTTAGCATGTGAGCTTCCATTTTTCATGCCCTAGAGAAATTTCTAACTCCCCCTTCAAGTTTAGGCGCATTTTGGAGGGTGTGCTTTCATTTTTCATACTTAGAATATTTTTCAAGCTATCTCCTCCCAAGGGCACATTTTGGGGGTACAACTTCAAATTTTCAAGCACTTGAAAACTTTCATGATCTTCCTCTTCTTCCCAAGGTGCCTTTCAAGGGTCAAGCTTCAAGTTTTGAGGACTTAGTGAAATTTTCATCTCCCCCACTTTGACCTTGGGAGCATATGCTAGGCTGAGCTTGAAGTTTCATTGCCTTAGTAGAATTTTCATCTGTCTTTAGCTTTTTAAGGCGAATTTTGATGCTGGACTTGAAAATTTATCAAACTTGGTGGATTTCATGCCCTTTTGCCAAATTTAGAGTGATTCATCCATGCTAACCCTAGCTTGCCCTAACTTTCTATTTTTAAAAGTTCTCCACATTTTGTGCTTTGAACTGCTTCCTGACTCCGAAAGACTTGATTTTTGCCTTGTTCTGAATCTCGGGATGCATTTGTGCTGTTGATGCCTGATATCTGTCTGTACCTGCTAGTTTTAGCAACTTACTAAAAATAGCAATTGCTCGGAATGAGTTCAAATTTCACATGCTGATTGCCTGAAAAATGTTGATCGTGGTTGAATACTGCTCCTGCCTGACTGCCATGTTCTGCCCTTGAATTTAGGAAACCCTAATTCCTTTGTACCAGCCTGCTAAAAATAGTAAGTGCTTGATTTTTTGAATCTCCGTAGCTCTGTTTGACTTGAAATTTGCACCATGGGGTCCTCATGACCTACTTAGCCCGTTCACACTGCCATCCTGAGCTGACCTGCTACTTATAGCACGTTTCTGAAGGTAGTTTACTATTTATAGCAAATGCTCGATTTCATGACTTCCACAACTCCGTTTGGCTTGAAATTTGGATGTTGTGATCCTCATCGGGTGACTTGCCCATTCACATTGCCGCCTGCTGCTGATTTACTATTTTTAGCCAGTTTCTGGAACGCCTTACTATAAATAGTAAGTACTCCGATTGCCTTCAAATTTTACAGGTGGATAGCTCGAAAGATGCTGATTGCAGTGGTATACACTAGTTTTTGAAAATTCTGGCATCTGACCCCTCATTTTGGGTCCCGAAGCTTGAAACCCTAATTCATCTTGCATGTCTATCAAATGACCTCCGTTTAACCTCGTTTCTGTTGCATGTCGATCAATTTGTGATTCTGAAGTGCTGGGAGGGGGCTGCCAGAGTGGATTTGCTAAAAATAGTAAGTTGCTGAAAAAGTGATCATCTCGCCTTGCATGTCACACCACTGTGAAGCCCTCGAAAAACCCACAAAGAATATGCCGACATGCGAAGAAAATCTCAACATGCAAACCCTAAAAATAGCCTTTGAAGGCTGAATTCTGAAAGTCATCGTCTCATTTTGCATGTTATATCACTGCGTAGGTTTCAAAAAACCCAGAAGGAATCTCTAGACATGCATTGAAGAACTTCACATATAAACCCTAAAATCTGCTCTGGAAGCTGAATTTGCTAAAGATAGACAGTTGTCCGTTCTGGCTCAAAACTTGCATATGAGCAGCTTGACATGTTTTGGATGCGGTGTGACGATCGAAACTTCAAAAGTGCTGAGAGAACGCCCTGAATTGCACACTTACTAAAAATAGTAAGTTGCCAGAACTTGATGAAACTTTGCTGAGAACCTGCTAGAAGCATGCTGACAACAACGTTAGTCCTAGTTTTCAATTTATTCACTCCATTTGACTTCAGATTGACCAGAAAAGTGCAAACCCTAATTCTATAGACTTGGCCAAAATTTCATGTTTAAGCTCACAGACGGGCACATCCCCGAAAAGCGGACAGCAGAAAGAGACAGAAAGAGAGAGAGAGAGAGAACAGGAAAACTAACTAAAATCAAGCCAAAAGTTCGAGACAAAGCAAAAATTAGGGGGTCCCCATTTGCAATGGGGCGATGTGTGAAAAAGGTCACAACAATACTTATACACAGGTACAGAGTGTCGGTTTCCCTTTGTAGATAACCCTGGCAATTGCCTCATCACGGCTGCAGCATACACCAAATAAGAAGTCATATAGAACTTCAAAGTGGTTGGCACATTTATCAGTTGCTCATGAATTTTGTCATTGATTTGTGTTCCCTAATCAATATGAGCTTTCTGTCTCCTCATGATCCGAATGTATTCATACATCCACTCCTAAAAATGAGATGATTCGGGAAATCCTTTAACCCTGCTCAGGAGAGTAATCATGTCCTTGACATCCTCTTTGAAGTCACTTCGCGGAAGCCCCTTCGGCCATCTCAAGATAGTGGGCCTAGGTATTTTCAACCATTGGCTGTTAATCAAATTTTTTAGCCTTAGTTGGATCTGCATCATAAACCTCCTGTGCTTGTTGCATTGAAATCTCGGTGTATTTTTCCATGTGTGGAACTCTAAAAACAATGTCAAAGAATTCAGGGTCTAGTCTCATCATTTGTCCAGAGGAATCTATTACACTTCTACTCTCTTGGATGTAGTGGGATGCAACCTGGAGAACGAACTCTGTATGATGAGCAGATGTCAGGATTGTGAACACCAGATGCAGATTGCTATGGACGATAGCTCTCAAACTGTCTTCCAAGGGCTTTTGTTCAATTATTTTAACAAAGTCTTCAAAGTCCTGATGACCAACTTCGGTGTTCTTTATTTCGTCCACCTTTGAGATCACCATTGTAGGCGGAAAGACACCTTGGTATTTATATTTCATCTTGCCCTCTTTCTTAAAAGATGATGGATGCTTCTTTGCTATCATCTAGAAGAACTAGGATCAAAGGATATCACCTTTGAGATCACTTGACGAGATCTGGAGAGAAACTGCAAGGATTGTGAATCAACAGATGTTAGGCGAAAATGAAGCATTAAGGAGCATAAGGCGAGCAAGCAACACGAAGCAAGTGGAAACGAGCAATTTGGCATGGAAAACGGAGCATGGGCGAAGAAACGAGGTTTAGAGTGAAAGTGGAGCGTTTTCAGAGCTTAAGGAGAGAAAACTGCCATTTATGTAGGAGCGCTGAAAATTAGCACTCCTACATGTTTCTGCATGTGGGAATGTCAAAAGTGTCAAGGCGCTGAAAAATCAGCGCCTTGACATGTTTTCTCACTTGGAAAAAGATTGAAGTGTAGAGGTGGGAAAAAATAACGCTTGAGCATTGAGGTAAGTTTAGTTTGATGCTCAGGCGTTGATTTTTAGCACTCGAGCATTTCGTCATGACTTGAAAAAAGATTGAGTGCATGGGCGGGCTTTTTCAGCGCCGTAGCATTTTAAAGACCAGGCACTCCATGTAGGAGCGGTGATTTTCACCGCTCCTACATTTGGAGTAAGTGAAAATCTCCGGTGTAAGGGCGAACAAAAACACCGCTTTATCATTTGAACACAAGGAAGATCATGGTGTAATAACGGTGATTTTTATTGCTTTGACATTGAAGGGCTCGGTGACTTGGTGTTCGAGCAGTAATTTTTAACGCTCAAACAATCGAAGTTAGTGATAATCACGATTTGATTTCACTTGAAGACTTCGACGTATCTATTCTTACAAACAAATTCACCGCTTGGACAATGGAGACTTGGATGGAAATAAGTGGAAAAACACTCAATGTAATGCATGTGTTTATCTTTAAAAACCTAGGGCACAAAAGAAAAGAAGAACGTGGAGAAGGTCAAGAAAACATAGGGCATGATTTGAAGAGAGGGAAACAAATTCGAAAAGTGAAGAGAAGATGCAAAACCCTAACAAAGAAAAAAAGTTTCTGACAAGATTGAATCAAAACTTGTAGAGATCCTAAAACGAATAGAAAGAAGAAACGCAATGAAGAGAAAAACGACATACCTGGTAAAAGACGCGACGGAATAGCTCAAAACTTGAGAAAGATCTTCAAACGCAGATTGGCTTTGGGCTTTGAGAACGTCCAATACACAAAGGAGGAGGTAAATGAAGATTAGAGTGAAAAGGATTAGATAAAAATTACTTTTAAGTCACTTTAAAAGAGACAATAAATGCAACTTAAGTTGCATTAAATATGGCAGACAAAGTGGCGAAAAATATGCATGAGTGGTGAAAATCACCGCTCTTGCATATTTTGACTCGGTGGAACATAAAGTGCACAAGTGCTGATTTTCAACGCTTGTGCATATTACAACTTGGACAAAGTGTAGGAGTGCTGAAAATCAGCGCTCCAACACTTGGAGTAAAATTTAGCTAAGGTAATATGTAGGAGTGCTGATTTTCAGCGCTTTAACATATTTCACAATTTTGACTAACTTTCAACTTTGAGGGTTCACGGAGATATTCGTTTTGAAGGTCTTCGAGAGACGAACGAGGGAAAACACTCAAACGAACAGTTTGAGATTTTGGACCGCGCATCGACATGAATTGAGATTCACCTCGTTTTGCATGTTTGAACATCACAAAAACTATGAAAAGAACAAGTTTCGTAGGGGGGTTATCCGTGGATCGAGCACTGCTAGATTCCATGATAACAGGTAAGCCTAGACATGTTCATAAGGAATGCAAAGAAGAAAAAAAAAATGATTTTGTTTCCGAGTCCGAGAAGGAAGATGGTGACACATTGATTGCAACTTTGGCAACTCGTGCAGGTAATGATGCATGGTTAATTGACTCAGGTGCATCTTTCCATATGACCTTTAATAGAGATTGGTTTTCTGAATATGAAAAATTTGATGGAGGTAAGGTGTACTTGGGTGATGATTCTCATTTAGACATTGTTCGCTGTGGTAAAGTTAAAATCAGGTTTCCTGATGGTAGAATAAAAATGATTAATGGTGTGTTGTATATCCCTGGTTTAGCATGAAATCTGTTATCTGTGAGCAAACTAATAGATGCAGGTGTGTAGGTAGTATTTTTTGATGCAAGATGCAAGATGGTTAGAGGTGCTATGGTGATTGCTAGAGGTGTCAGATATGGGACATTGTATAAGCTTGACGCATGCATTGTTGAGTGCAATAGTATTTCTGTGAAAACCAAGTCTATGGAAGAAGTGAGGGTTTCACCTTCAACAGATGGTCATGGCTTTTGGGTACCCAAGGGTGCTCTTTGTTTTGAGACAAAGTTACCTGTAGAGAAAACCATGTTATGGCACTAGAGCATTGGCCACATTGGAGAAAAGGGTCTAAGGACCTTGAAAATTAAAAACCTTGTTGAAGGTTTGTTTGCTTGTAATCTTGAATTTGATTTCTGTGAGCATTGCATTATGGAAAACAAAACCGCATTTAGTTTTACTCAAGTTCTCATAAATCTTGTGGTGTGTTTGATTTTATTCATTCTGATGTGATTGGTCCTGTAGATGTTCCTTAGATTGGTAAATCCACATATTATGTTTTATTTATTGATGATTATAGTAGGACATGGGTATATTTTCTAAAGAGTAAATCTGAAGTTTTCAGTCGATTTAAAGAATTTAAAGCAACGGTTGAGTTTCAAATTGGAAAGAAAATAAAATGTTTAAGGATTGATAATGGCGGTGAATTTTTCTCTAATGATTTTGATAGATTCTTTAAAGATTGTGGTATTCATAGATAGAAGACAACTCCATATTCTCCACAATAGAATGGAGTTGTAGAAAGAATGAACAAGACATTGATGGAAAAGGCTAGGAGCATGTTGAGTGGTGCTGGCCTAGAACAAAGGTTTTGGGCTGAAGTTGTTGCCACTACCTGTTACTTGATTAACAAATCTCCTACATTAGTTGATAAGACGCCTATAGAGGTATGGTCGGGTCGGAAGGCTTCATTAAGACATCTTAGAGTTTTTGGTTGCGAGGCATATGCACAAGTGCCAAAGGAGAAGCGAACAAAGTTGGAGAACAAGGTTATGAAATTTATCTTCAACGGATACAGTTATGGTGTGAAAAGATACAAACTTTGGGAACCTATTGCACAAAAAGTAATATATAGTAGAAGTGTTATTTTTAGAGAAACTAAGCCTTTTTCTATTTCATTGCAGCTAGAATGAAGTAAACAGGAAGATGTGATTCAATTTCTTTTTACACCAGAGAAAGTTGAATCGAGGCCCAAGGATAGACAAGAAGTTGAGGAGAGCTCATCTAGCTCTGGATCTTTAGAAGAGGAGGAAGAACCTCCAACTCAACTTGTTCGTAGGTCTACAAGGAATAGACAACCACCTGAAAGGTATACACCTGATGATTGGAGATGTATTTTTGCTTTGAATACTAACATGGATGAACCCAGATCTGTAGAGGAGGCATTAGGTATGAATGATGCAGAATCCTAGAAGATTGCTATGGATGAAGAATTGGCATCTTTGAAAAAGAATGATACATGGGATCTTGTACCATTGTCTGAAGGACGAAAACCTGTTGGTTGCAAATGGGTGTTCAAGAAAAAGATTGGTTTAGATGGAGGTATTGAGAAGTACAAAGCAAGGTTGGTTGTGAAAGGTTACTCTCAAGTTGAGGGTGTTGATTATGGTGAGATATTCTCTCCTATTGCAAAAATCACATCCATTAGATTTTTGCTTTCTATTACTGCTGCTTATGATTTAGAGGTTGAGCAAATGGATGTGAAAACTGCTTTCCTTCATAGTAATTTGGAGGAGGATATTTATGACACAGCCAGAGCACTATGTGGTGAAAGCTAAAAGTAAATTGGTTTGCAAATTGAAGAAATCTTTGTATGGATTAAAACAGAGTCTTAGGATGTGGTACCAAAATTTTGATACATGTGTTGAGTTTGGGATTTGAGCATTCTAAATTAGATCATTGTGTTTATTATAAAACCAATGATGATTATTTCCTATTTATTGCATTATATGTTGATGATATGTTAATTATTGGCAAAGGGAAAGGTATGATTTTAGAACTGAAATCTCAACTTGCTGCTAAATTTGAAATGAAAGACCTTGGTGCAGCTAGACACATTCTTGGGATGGAAATTAAAAGAGATAGAGTGAACAGAAAGCTATGGCTTGGCCAAAGTAAGTATGTCAACTCAATTTTACAGAGATTTAACATGCAAGATTGTAGACCATTGTGTGTTCCTGTTTTAGTTGGAACAAAGTTATCTATTTTAGATTGTCCAACATCTCCATCAGAGATGGAAGACATGAGCAAAGTGCCTTACTAGAGTACAGTTGGAAGTTTGATGTATGCTATGGTTTATACTAGACCAGGCATTGCCCAAGCAGTGGGAGTTCTTCCCAGATATATGTCTAATCCTGGTAGAGTTCATTGGGATGCAGTTAAAAGAGTCTTCAGATATTTGTGCGGTACCTCAGATTATTCCTTGTGTTATCATAGTAATGTGACAAAAGACAAGATTTCTCTTGATATTCATAGGTTATGTGGATTTAGACTGGGCAGGTGATATTGATAGCAGATGATCACCCATATGCTTATGTGTTTACATTATTCGGTGGTGCAATCAGTTGGATGAGCAAGCGATAGGTTCTGGTTGCTTTGTCCACTACTAAAGCAGAGTATATGGCAGCTACTCATGCTTGTAAAAAATCCATTTGGCTTAATCTGTTACCTGATTAACAGATCTCCTACATCAACTCTTGTTGATAAGACGCTTATAGAGGCATGGTCGGGTTGCAAGCCTTTATTAAGACATCTTAGATTTTTTGGTTGCGAGGCATATGCACATGTGCCAAAGGAGAAGCAAACAAAGTTGGAGAACAAGGCTATGAAATGTATCTTCATCAGATACAGTTATGGTGTGAAAGGATACAAGCTTTGGGAACCTATTGCATAAAAGATAATATATAGTAGAACTGTTATTTTTAGAGAAACTAAGCCTTCTTCTGTTACATTGCAGCCAAAACACAGTAAACAGGAAGATGTGATTCAATTTCCTTTTACACTTGAGAAAGTTGAATCAAGGCCCAAGGATAGACAAGAAGTTGAGGAGAGCTCATCTAGCACTAGATTTTCAGAAGAGGAGGAAAAACCTCCAACTCAACTATAGGTCTACAAGGAATAGACAACCACCTGAAAGGTATACATTTGATGAGTGGAGATGTATTTTTTCTTTGATTACCAACATGGATGAACCCATATCTGTAGAGGAGGCATTAGGTATGAATGATGCAAAATCTTGGAAGATTGCTATGGATGAAGAAATAGCATCTTTGAAAAAGAATGATACATAGGATCTTGTACCATTGCCTGAAGGAGGAAAACCTTTTGGTTGCAAATTGGTGTTCATTATGGTGAGATATTGAGGTATTGAGAAGTATGAAGCAAGGTTGGTTGTGAAAGGTTACTCTCAAGTTGAGGGTGTTGATTATAGTGAGATATTCTCTTCTGTTGTAAAAATGACATCCATTAGATTTTTGTTTTCTATAACTGCTACTTATGATTTAGAGGTTGAGGAAATGGATGTGAAAACTGCTTTCCTTCATGGTGATTTGAAGGAGGATATTTATATGACACAACCAGAGCACTATGTGGTGAAAGGTAAAAGTAAATTGGTTTGCAAATTGAAGAAATCTTTGTATGGATTAAAAGAGTCCTAGGATGTGGTACAAAAAAATTGATACATATGTGTTGAGTTTGGGATTTGAGCTTTCTAAATTAAATCATTGTGTTTATTATAAAACTGATGGTGATCATTTCTTGTATATTGCATTATATGTTGATGATATGTTATTTATTGGCAAAGGGAAAGGTATGATTTCAGAATTGAAATCTCAACTTGCTTCTAAATTTGAAATGAAAGACCTTGGTGCAGCTAGACACATTCTTGGGATGGAAATTAAAAGAGATAGAGTGAACAGAAAGCTATGGCTTGGCCAAAGTAAGTATGTCAATTCAATTTTACAGAGATTTAACATGTAGGATTGTAGACCATTGTGTGCTCCTGTTTTAGTTGGAACAAAGTTATCTATTTCAGATTGTCCAACATCTCCATCAGAGATGGAAGACATGAGTAGAGTGCCTTACCAGAGTGCAATTGGAAGTTTGATGTATGCTATGGTTTGTACTAGACCAAACATTGTCCAAGTAGTGGGAGTTCTTTCGAGATATATGTCTAATCGTAGTAGAGTTCATTAGGATGCAGTTAAAAGAGTTTTCAGATATTTGTGCGGTACCTCAAATTATTCCTTGTGTTATCATAGTAATGTGACAAAAGACGAGATTTCTCTTGATATTCATGGTTATGTGGATTTAGACTGGGCAAGTGATATTGATAGCAGATGATCCACCAGTGCTTATGTGTTTACATTATTCGGTGGTGCAATCAGTTGAATGAGCAAGCGACAAATTGTGGTTGCTTTGTCCACTACTGAAGTAGAGTATATGGCAGCTACTCATGCTTGTAAAAAAGCCATTTGACTTAAGAGACTGTGTTCAGATATTGGAATAAAACAAGGTGTAGTGACAATTTATTGCGACAATCAGAGTGTGATATGTCTAGTTAAGAGCCCGACATTTCATGCTAGGACCAAGCACATTGATGTACAATATCATTTTGTTCGAGATATGGTTGAAGATGGCAGGGTAAAGTTGGTTAAGGTAGAGACTTTGATGAATATTGCTGATTCTTTAACTAAGCCTGTGAGCACAGAGAAGTTCAGATGGTGTTCAAAGATTATGGTCCTTTCGGCCCCTAGCAATTAAGAGACAATGTTTACTCCCTCTTGTTACTCTTGCAAGGTGTTCGACAAGTGGGAGATTTGTTGGGAAAATGTGTCTCAACCTTGCAATTATATAAAAGTTATTGTATATATATATATATCCTAGTTACACCGATAAGTGTAATATACAATGGCATCAAGGGGGAGGAGTGGAATGCGTGTAAACAATTTTTTGTTAACTTTTTTAGGAAACTACTAAAATGGCCGACATACATTAGATAAATGTACAATGTAAATATAGATCATTAATTATTAGGTTTTAGATCTAATGGTGGATATTTTGTTGGCCTGTCTTGCCCTAGAATGTAACTCTATTTTATGAGGGCATTGTATTACGGCTGTAGTAGAGAGACGGTGACGTATTCTAAGAGTCTGATAGCATTCGTGTTGTCTCTTGATCTCTGAGTGTTGATACTCCTGTGAGAAGCTTGCTTTGCAAGTATATTGTAATCTTTGTGATTTACTGGATAATATATTAGACGTCTTTTGGAGTGTGGGGTTTTTTCTCCCAAAAGAGTTTTTCTCATGTAAATCACTGTGTCGTGGTATGCATGATATTTATGTTTATTTCTGTTTAAGTTTCTGTAATTGTTAAAGATCTGTAAAACTTTTGCATTATTCTCCTCTCAAGATTAGTGTAGGAAGTTGTTCTGCTATCTTAGCTTCCTTACATGTTATGCTCAGGTCTGCTGTTCTGATTGAAGTTTTCATTTGAAGTTACTTTGGTGCAGAATCTGCTTACCATGGCCCAAAAATTTAGCATCTATTTCATTTCCACCTCAAAGTGGAGTTGTGGTTAGTAAGAGTAGATCTTCAAAACTGCTATATGGAAGTTGCAAAATACTATATACTGTAGAAGATTCTGGATGAAACTTCATGACATTCTTTTCCCTAGTGAGAAGATTTCATAAAATACTATGCACTGGTAAAATCAACTAAATATAACTATTAGATTACCAAAAAATATTTAATAGAGGTAATAACCAATGCAACTGTTTTTCAAAGGATAACCTATCATTTCCAACACCATATCCCAATTTGCACCTTTTAAGGATGATATGACAGGAAAGCATCAGCTGTATACTCAAGGGTGTCCTTTATTGAGAATAATTATACCAACAAGTAATTATAAGATGTTTGATGACAATACTGTCAGATGTGTTGGAAGGTTACAGTTTGTGCAGATAGACTATAATTCTGCCAAGATTGAACTGCTTATCGGTATGTCTTTGTATCCTTAATAAATATTCTAGTGTGATAAGTCTATAGGATTGGACCTCACGAAAGTATGCAAAATGGACGTCAATATAAGGTGGTATCCTTTCTAGATTCAACATATTGTGTTAATATGTGATGACATGAGCTATACAATTTTGACAGCAAACCGAACTTTTATGCCATGAAATTGCTTTTATGGCACCACTTTATTTGCATGAAGGTCCATGAAGTCAAGGTGAAGCTGTATTTCTGTGATGTGTTTGAGTTCTTTACAAAAAAGTCTAATGTAACAGAATGGTAGGGGCTATGAAATATCATTGGATTTTCAATAGAGGATTCTTGTGGGGTTTTGTTTTATCTCTGCAGATCTCTTAATTGGGAGCAGTTATATGTCCAGGTGTGAGTCTAAAGTAGGAATCTATTTATTTGGAAAGATGCACATTTTGTAGGATGATTTTAATTTATTTTGTTGTTGGAATATAAGAGTTGTTTTGTGTATTATACAATAGCTTTTAGAGCATTAGAGTGAAAAAAGAGTGTAGAATATTGGTACCTGTACAGGCATATAGTTTGCTGAGTGCAGAGTCATAGTCAACGAATCAGGCCATTGCTTCTTTTACCAACTTATTTTAAAATTCTATGTGCTGTCTGTTCTGGTTGATTATAATTGGAAATTTGGGCAAAAATCTGGTTGTTACTTATTGTTTTAAAGTTTATTACTTTATATCATAAAAATACATAGTAATTTCATTATTGCAATTCATTAATGCTTTTTCAATTCTATTCTGCTATGTGCTTTCATTTAAGCCCTTTAAAGAATATTTTTTTCCTGGTTCTGGTATTGTACCAATGCCTCCAACACTGGCATTCAATAATGAAAGAGCATGAAAGTGAATGTGGATAGTGAAATACTATTTATCTAGAAGAATATTAAGGGAGACCCTATGGAGTTTGGACTATTTGAGTCCTTACATCGTTGAAATTTGGAAATCAATAGAAATGGTGAAATATGGGAGTCATCTGGTGTTTCTCTGTGCTGTCTGGTCTGGTTGCTGATAATTGGAAATGTAAGTAACTGATTGCATATTGATTAAAAAGTTCATTTATTTATATCATTATTAGAACAGTTATTTTCAGTACAATTTGTTCATTCTTTCGAAGGCTTATCGATGACTTTGATGCATTTATTTAAGCTTCAAAGAATCTTTTATTCTTGGTTTTGCTATTAGGCCAATACTTGAACACACACATTAAACGTCAAAGAGCCTTGAAGTGAGTATGAATAATGAAATACTATTATCCAGAAGAATGACATGGGAGACCCTTTGTACAATTTGAGCACTTGATATATTTAGAAGTTTGGCAACCGATAGAAATGGTGAACTATGGTCAAAACTGAATTGGCAAGTTTATTTGATCAGTAAATTAATTTGAATTCTAACAAAGCTGAAAGACTTTGAGCTGTTTATCAAGTCTGAAGATCATATGCTCTTGTGAATGAATTACTAGACTTTTATGCCTTGCAGGTGGATGATTTCTGTAAGACAACTTATTTATTTCAAAGATCTAAAGTTGGAGCTTATGAGATCAAGGCAAGGTATAATTCAATCTTTCGTCTTAAAGCTGAAGGCATCTTCCTCAATTTTGGGAAGTCCAAGGCAACAGTGAACATGGTAATGAACTGGCATTAAGTACTTACCCCTGTTGTGGACAGACTGGGAGCTCAATGGTTGGGATGATAGTTTGAGAGTGGCTATATGTGAACCATGGGTCAGAAGAGAAGTTACCTCTTCAGTGCGGATCTAAGTTGCCGAATTGAAATCAGAATCAGAATCAGGTACGTGGGTAAAGTATGTTGGTACGACATTTTTTTGGGCGGGCATGTCCGTACAAAAAAAATATTTTAATAAATATATACATATTTCATAATAATATAATATACTAATAATATAATAATATACAAATTTAAAATATAATAATATAATATCACAAAGTATCAAATAATATAATATATAATAATTATATAATATACAAATTTAAAATAATATAATTTCATAATTATATTTCCCATGCCTCCTTACAATAGCATGGCCAGTCTTAATTGATGTCTAGAGTGGAAGAGGCCAATCGTTGTAGCAGTGCAGTTTGTGAGATCTTCACATCCACTTGTTGAGAATGAAGGTGATAGAGAAGCCATGAAATGCACACAACCGCTTTGCAAACTCAGCTAATGGAAGGAAATGCCCCATGAAGTCGGGGGGGAAAATGGCAATATGTGGCTTCTCCATCAAAAGTAGAGTAAGGCAACCATTACAGATACTAGATTTATGTATTGCAATTGCAAGTAATAGACTCTCGCTAAGATGCAGGGTTCATACCCATAGGCCCCAAACCCAGTTCGGGTATGCACCCGGTTCGGGTTCGTCTACGGGTACGTGCTGGGTGCGCACAAGGTGCGCGCCCAACATTGTGGGTTCGCTAGGGTGCACACACCTGCACACCCATGTGAACCCACAGTGCTGGGTGTGCACCCAACATGAAACCGGGCAAACCCACGACCCAAATTTCATTCGTTTTTTTGGATTTTATGCTTAGTGTTGCTTTCTATATTGGTTTTAGTGCGATAAATAAATTGAGACAGTTTACTGAAATAACTAGTGAATTGTTTATTTAGTATTCTGTGATATTTTTTGTTCTTTATCAGATATGCCATAAATGGCTGCTCCAGTTTTTGAAGATGAGACCTATGAACAAGAAGAGGAATATTAGTCTTATTGGATGGTCAGAATCATCAGGCTCTTAATTTGTTTCAAATTCTTTGCTGGACACCTCTTGGAATAATGTGTCATGTAGTTTGAAAAAAGCTAATAAATGGTGGTCAAATAATAGATACATAATCATGGGTGATATTATCTAAAATTATATGTCCAGTTATTTCCTTGTACTGTGCTTTTGTTTTGCTTTCATGTTGTCATCTAGTCGAAGCTAATCTTCACTACAATAAATTGACTTTTATGTCTTTGTTGAATATGATCGAATATTGAACATAACATTCTTATCTTTGCACATCCAATTGAAGGAGAACAAGCTGATTGACTATGTTTTTATTGTTTGTTCTTCTCTTATATTCTTTTGGATTCCACTGACCTTTGGTCTTTCTTTATTCTTTATATAATTGATTATGTTGTTTCCATTCTCTAAATGCTACCAATTTGTCATATTTTTGTATCATACTATGAAATGATTTAGTTTTACAATTCTATATATTTCTCTTATTTTTTGTATATATAATACATACATATACATACATACATACATACATACATACATACATACATACATACATACATACATACATACACACACACACACACATACACGTATCCAAACCCCTAGATTTTTTTTTTCACGTACCCACATATTGGGTTCTTGTACCCACACCAGTCCCCAAACCCGAACCCTAATTTGAAGATAATTTGATTGGAAAATGGATCAGTAACTTAGCGTAGCCAACTAACTTCATCACATAAACTTCAAAAAACTCATCCTTATACATCTTGCTCTTAAGATAACTCATTTAAGCAAGAAGCTAACTGAAACAAAGTTGCAGAAATGAGATTGCCAAAGCATAGAAGAGACATATTTGTTCTGAGTGATCTAGATGTTAGTGTTGTAGTGGTAGGAGATATTTTCTCCTTAATATATTCTTGATCAAGGCAGGTTGGCCTTTCTTTTTTATAAATAAAACTTGCATTTCCTAGGTCGGCCCTAGAAAGGTGGGCGCCTAGTTGGGTATATAAAGAGGATAGAGTCCTCTCATTCAAGCATCAATTCATTCACTCTCCAATTCACATTTTCAGCAACAACAACAGTTCGCCTACTAGCAACAGATTTGATCCTAAGAAGAAGTGTCATCATTTGTATTTCGCTTCAAGGAGAAGTGTCTCTATTCATTGTATTATATTCGGCCTTGTGTAGGGCCTGATTTGTATGTAGTTTCTGCGCTTATTCATTTAATATATAAGAGATCATTTTGTTGGGTTTTTCTCCCTCAAGTAGGAGGGTTTTCCCAGGGTAAATTGTTGTGTTCATTGATCTGTGTGGTATTTCTGCTTATTTACATTTCTGATCTAAAAACTAACATGGTATTAGAGCGGGTCTAAGAAAAGATCTGATCAGATTTGTTTAAGCAATCAAGACAAAATTTCATTCTCAGTTCGAAGGGGTGCAAATTCTACCAAGATGGAGATTGAATTTCTAGTGAAAAGAAGGTATCGAATTCTCCATTAGTGGAGCATCAAGACAACTGGGAAAATCATGATTTCTAGAGTAAGGAAAGCGCTGCAATCAAGAGGTTGATTTTGGCCTCTTTGGTACAACAAGTGATCAAGGCGTCTTGGGGATTATAGGTGTCATTGATGAATAGTAGTGATGGGCTAATTTGTAGTCCTTCCACCATTAGGTCACTGTCCTCCAAGCAAGAGATTCTTTATTAAAGACGAATGAATGATTGTTGGCATCAACCATTCAGGAAGGCATTATTGATTGCTATGAGCATGTGATCTGAATGTTTATATGCTATGGGCTGTTCTAATGGCTAGATTTATATCTCTTCACTATTAAACAGTTTTGACATAGCTAGCGATGAAACTTCCATCGACTCTTCATATACAACTTGGAGATATCACATTTATTTGTAATAATGCTTATTTACAAAGAACGACATTCACAAATTCTCATAACGGATTGATATTCAAAACAAATATTGGTGGTGATGGGAATTGGTATAATCGTGATTGAAAGATCTCCCGACTCAATAAAGGAAACGCGTGGAGGATATCGTAATATAAGCTTCAAATTATTTCCACCAATTTATTGGAAGTTATTAGGTTTCATCAGATATTTAGAAGTCGCCAAGTATTATTAATGGGACAAACATTGCTATTTGGAGTCGTTTTGATGTATCTGTGCATATGTATTGCTAGGCGGGAGTATTGACTAGAGTATTGTGAATATATCCTTAGTGCTAGAGACAAATCCTAAGGAGAGTTCGCGTGGCATCTTCATCAGTATTTGAATGCGGGAGAACATACAAAATGTTCTTATATCCATTGCTATCGATATTGTGTTGACAGACTATTTGGAGGCCTATTTGAAGCCCTTGTGTTCTTCTATTCAAAGGATTCTTAAATTAGGATTAAGATATGGTAGTGATCGTTATGCATAGAATGGATATGATCGCGATGGTACTTCTGCTAGGGGAAGTGACCACTATGTCAGAGGTTATGTAGTTATTTCAAATAAAAAAATTAAAATCTATGATTGAATATGACCATTATGACTCTTGCAGTCTATGTAGCCGTGTCTTTGAATTTCTATAGAGGGATGGCCTAAAGGAGCCTATGATAGGAATTCGTGAAGCCTAAAGGCATAACTGGCATAGGAGATATGTGTCTTCTAGCAATTCAATATTTTGATAGAGAAGGAATTGTTGTTTCTGAAGGTTGTACTAAGCAGAGTCAGCATTCAGGAGAAAAATTAATGCTAGATATGAGTAGATCTAAGGGAAATATAAGAGCAGATCTGAAGAGGGTTTAAGTGCAACACTTAAGGAGATTATGATTTCAACAAGATAAGTTCTATTATTCCTTCACATTGTTCTATCTAATGATATTTTCCATATGACTACATGCTTCATTTGTATCAGGGGTAGTTTGATTTTATGAACTATTATTAATCTCCCTAAAATGCAGGATGGATCGAAGAGCAAAAGGATGATGGATTAATTATCCGAGATTGCATAAGGAATTCAAAGGGAGGAAGAGCTTGAGGCATCCTGTGAGGAAGTCATGCCGGCTGGAGAAATGATTCTTCACTAAAGACATCTCTCGAGGGCACAAGGTTGGGTCAGCCTTGGATGGAGAGTTTGCATCATCAAAGAAGATTGAGAAAGATGAAGACACTAAACAACGAAGAACCTATACAGATTGTCATTGCGATCAGCTACTTCGAAGAGGAGGAAATGACATTCAGAGGGAGTTAAATTCCAAGAATTCAAGGCAGGAGTTGAGAGCATGTCCGGGAAAAGGATTAAGGTTCTGAGATCAGTTAATGGAGGGGAGTTCACTTCTAGAGGATTTCTTTGCAATCTCTAAGGCATAGATCAAGAGGGAGTTCTGTGACTCATTGAGAAGAAGTGAAGGTGTTAGCTAAGTGGGTTGTAGTGTTGCAAGGCCAAGTGCTAAAGCCCTTGTTGTGTATATTTCTCTGAGATGAAGAAATATGAGGTGAAGCCCTTATAGTGTATATTTCTCAGAGACAAAGAAATATGAGGTGCAAGCCCTTGTTCATCTCTGAGACTAAGATGAGACGTCATGTTGAGAGACTGTGATGAACCCTTGTACATCTCTGAGACTGAGATGTGTTTCTTTCCACACATGGGAGTAGCCATTGTGGACTTGAGAGACTCCATGATGACATCACGTTGAGAGATTCCGTGATGAACCCTTGTACATCTCTAAGACTGAAAAGTGTTTCTTTCCACACATGGGAGTAGCCATTGTGGACATCATGTTGAGAGACTCCATGACGATGTGTTTCTTTCCACAAACAGGAGTAGCCATTGTGGACATCACATTGAGAGACTTGTGATGAACTCTTGGACATCTCTGAGACTAAGATGTGGTTTTCTACAAATGGGTGTAGCCATTGTGGGCGTCATGTTGAGAGACTCCATGACGAGGATATCTGGAAAATACCTCCCTAGCTAAGAGGGAGTGTTAATGTTGTAGCGGTGAGAGATATTTTCTCCTTAATATATTCTTGATCAAGGCAGGTCGGCCTTTATTTTTTATAAATAAAACTTGCATTTTCTAGGTTGGCCCTAGAAAGGTGGGTGCCTAGTTGGGTATATAAAGAGGATAGAGTCCTCTCATTCAAGCATCAATTCATTCACTCTCCAATTCACATTTTCAGTAGCAACAACAGTTCACCTCCTAGCAGCAGATTCAATCCTAAGAAGTGTCATCATTTGTATTTCGCTTCAAGGAGAAGTGTCTCCATTCATTGTATTAGATTCAACCTTGTGTAGGGCCTAATTTGTATGTAGTTTCTGCACTTATTCATCTGATATATAAGAGATCATTTTGCTGGGTTTTTCTCCCACAAGTAAGAGGGTTTCCCAGGGCAAATTGTTGTGTTCATTGATTTGTGTGTTGTATTTCTGCTTATTTACATTTCTGATCTAAAAACTAACACCAGACACTCAGGGTGTTGAAGTCAGACATGAACGGGGCATTGATGAAAGGGTTGACATCGGTCAAACTTGTTCAATGGGTTCAACCTTAGTTGATCTCATCCTATGAGGTAACAGTTGATAGAAAGGGATTCCACTACTGCAAGTTTGTTCCCAATAGGACAATGGCATTTTGAGAAGCTAGTATATTCAAGCTCCCTCAGTTTTAGTTACAACTTTTTGTTATGCAACTTGAAGAGAAGTCATTCGGGCAAGTATTTTGCAATGTTGTGTATGCTATTAATAGTATTTTTGAATGGTTGATGTGAATAAGAAATGGGATTCATACATATTTTGGTTTGCCAAAAATATTATGTGAGTTCGGAGTTCATGTATCTCATTGATTTATTCCTATATTCTTTGTACATTTTTATTATTATTAATATTTGCTCTACATGTCCTAGATGTGGCACTTTTTCCCCCAACATACTCTGTTCATTCAATTTCCAGATGTTGGTATCCAAGTTTGGTGGCTCTTGGAGGGACCTTTTGTTTAATTAGTCTCAAGAAGTTAAACTGATTAGTTGTAGAAAAACAAGGGGCAAGTGAGGTGTGGGGTGAGGTTTGTGTGAGATTAATAAATTATTGTGATAGCTACTTTGGAGATCTTTGCTAGAAAGAGTTACTCTAGTATAGTAAACGTATTCAATGGTGAAGGTTTGGCTACATGGAGAAGAAAAATGGAGATCTTTGAAAGGGGAAGGAGTGTTTGGTTTTTATGGATGGTACTGGGAAGATGCTAATTTCCATTGATTTCCCTTGGCTCTACCATCATTGGATCCGCGCTTAGGGATTAAAAAAATTAATAAGGACACAAGGAACTTTTGGTTAAGAAATTTGAGAAGTCAAGCTTTGAGGTGATCTCTGCAAGACGTGGAAAAGAATATTGAGTGACATTTGCCTAAAAATCATTTTCTGGTTTTGCTGGAATTGAACATAATACCTCAGGATATCCTCAAGTATTAACATAATATAAGGCATGTAACTGTCATTCTATACTTCAAATACAATTTTTCTCAACAAGGAAATTTGAATTTTCAATTGTCTATTTTCACAATGCTTTATCAAGAAACCCAAAGAACTCAAGCAGTCATCAATATTGAAGCAACAACAAAGTAAAGCAAAATTTTCTCCAAGAAAACTAGAGTGTATGTCAGAAGCAAAGGAATGTACAGAAGAAAAGCCACCAAGAAGTGGACAGTTAGGCTTATAGTCAACATCTTGGAAATAAGCCATGTAAAAAGATTATAAAGTGCAATTATTGTCATTTGTCAGGTTTAGGGCACAAAAAAAGATATTGCTAGTAAAGGAAAATCAACAATCTAGTCTTGCCATGCTTTTAAAATCAACATCAAGCACATCATGTTGTCATGCATAAATTATTAGGTTCAAATGAATCTTCTAGTTAGTGGTTCCATTGGGAGAAACCACCTAAATTATTCTATGTGTGTTACTAAGAAAATTTAGCAACTTTTTACAATCAGTCAATCCAAAGAAAAATAGGAAAAGTTAAATTTTTGTTGAGAATTTTCAGGAAATCAATGGTTCCATAATTTAGTTAAAAACAGTAATACTGTAATAAAAAAGGAATAAATGAATCCAGTGAGTACCTTCCATTAATGCCACAAGGATAAAAAACCCCTAAATTGATGGAGGAAATTCTTAGCCTCATCCTACGTACAACTACTAAAAATTTGAGAGCTAAAAATAAGGGTTTCTATTTTCTAATAGCATTTTTTCCCCTCATAATAGAAATTTTGACTTAATTATAGATCTCAAAGCCCTCTCCATGGTACTGCTTCCTTAAGCTATGAATCACTCAATGCATGACAAATAATGAGGTGGCTAAATATAGTCCATGATGTATAACAAGAGATGACTATATATACTCGATTGCAAATAATGAGAAAAAGGTAAATATAACTAGGGCATATAATGAGAAATGATTGAATCCATGACAAATGGGATTGCCTAGTTCTTAGATGAGAGGTGATATTAATTAACTTAGAGAGTTGGAGGTTCTACTTGCGGGAGGTAGAACTGCTAAGCTAACCCTAGCCAATTATACATTTGGCAAAAAAAATTGTTGTGTAGCAAAACTAACAAAGTTTGGTTTGAGGGTTGGATTGAATTGAGAAATTTTGAGGAAAAAAGGTAAGTTGGGAACACTTTTCTTTGATCTTGTGGAGAAGATCATTTATAGGTTATGAAATTAACATTAGGGCCTACTTGATTTGTTGTAGGGAATAGTTTGAATTTATGGCATCCAGAGTTTGGCTATGTTTAAATGCCAAAACCTTGCTTGAAATGGAAAAGGGACATCATAAGTGGTCTAAGATTGTCAAATGATTCTGATATTAGGAGTGTGTGGATACTTACATATACACACGCCTTACACATCAACCAACATACAAAGTGCATGTGGCACAATACAATATCATAGAATATATCTCAATACACTGTAATTAATTACATAATAATCATAACAAACATTTAATATAAATAACACTCACTCAAAATACATAAAGAACATTGTAAATAAAAGAAAACAAAGATATCTAACTCTATACCATAGAAGACTATACAACACCTCCAAATGAATACTACTCACATCACATACTAGAAGCATACAATGTTGTACATCTTAACCATCCATGCAATCTTAAGGTAGAATAACATTCATCCCATACTACATGTATTCTTTATTTCCTTAGCCCAACTCTTGCTAACCACATAGATCAAATTAATATAATTACAAGAATTCACACACTAATAAACAAGAAATACAAGAATACACTAAAACCAAGAAGAATCATGAATACAAGACATATATAACCAAGTAAATACAAGGAAAAAACACAAACATGTACATAATAATATGAATTCAGATATATCAAGTTTGTATTTATGACAAGAACAAGTACAAAGGAAGGTGGAACTAGGTTTGGTTTATGAAGTGTGATAAAACTATAACCCATGATTTTGAAGCAATTATCTGTTTGAATGAATTAAATAAGATAATTGAATCAATTAGAACTAAGAATTAAATGAATATACTTATTTAATGATACACAAATATACAAATCTGATGTACATATTTAAAAATCAACATTACTTTATAATTTTTTTTTATCAAGGAACCATACAGGTTTGCTCTACTCTTTATTGTGTCAAGTATCGCCTCATGGTCAAGATCATGAACCTTCCACAAGTTCTTGTTCAATGGTCTACCCCCATATTTGATCAAATGAACATTTGATGCCACAACAAGGTTTGAGTATTGAAGAATTTTATGATGCGTGTCAGTCCTAAAAGAATCAGACATCAAACATCTTAATTGGGTACCTTCTAAGCCATGTTCCAGTAACAACCATTGACCTTGTAGGATACTTGATGTTTTCTCCATCTACAACAGGGCCTCCAATTTCTTTTTTTCCTCAACACAACGACACAAATAATCTATTCCCTCTTCATCATCTTCATCTGCAATAACTACATAAACATGTCTTGCATTGATATGTGCATCCAATTAGATGAATTTAGTCAACATTACAAAATTCTATACCTTAGACCCTCAACCCTAAACCCTATATCCAATACACTTAACCTTAAACACTATACCCTCAACCCTATACCTTTAAACCCTACACCCTTAACCTTCAACCCCATACCTTATACCCTAAAGCCTAAACACTATACCCTCAACCCTAAACCTATACCATATACCCTCAACCGTAAACCCAATACCCTCAAATCTAAACCCTATACACTTAACCCTATACCCTCAACCCTAAACACTATCCCTCAATTGTAGGCCCTAAAGCCTATACCTTAAACCCTACACTCTCATCCCTCAACTCTATACCTTATACCCTCAATTGTAAACCCTAAACCCTATACCTTATACCCTAAACCCTATGCCTTATACCCAATACTGTCAACCCTAAAGGCTAAACTCCATACTCTCAACCTTAAAGCATAAACCCTATACCCTCAACTATATACCCAAAACCCTATACCCTAGACCCTCAACCCTATACCTTATACTTTCAATCGTAAGCCCTATAACTATGTCTTATACCCTAAAGCCTAAACCCTATACCCTCAACCCTAAAGCCTAAACCCTATGCACTTAACCCTCAACGCTCAATCCTATACCTTAAACCCTAAACCCTACACCTTATTAAACCCTATTACCTTATATCCTCAACCATAAAACCTATATCCAATACCTTATACCTAATACCACCAACCTTAAAGCCTAAACCCTATACCCTCAACCCTAAATCCTAAATCCTAAATCCTATACCCTATATCCTAGATCCCCTCAACCCTAAACCCTATACCTTATAACCTCAACCCTAAATCCAATACCCTCAACCCTATACCCAATATTTTCAACCCTAAAACCTATACCCTATACACTCAACCCTATACCCTCAACCCTCAACCCTATACCTTAAACCCTAAACGCCACACCCTCAACCCTCAAACCTATACCTTATACCCTCAATCGTAAACCCTAAACCCTATACCTTATAGCCAATGCCATCAACCCTAAAGCCTAAACCCTATGCCCTCAACCCTAAAGCCTAAACCATATACTTGCAAATCTAAACCCTATACCTTATATCCTCAAATGTAAACCCAATATCCTCAAACCTATACCCAATATCCTCAATCCTAAACCCTCAAACCTCAACCCTATACCTTAAACTATAAACCCTACACCCTCAACCCTCAACCCTATACCTTATACCCTCAACTGTAAACTCTATACCCTATACCTTATACCTAATACTATCAACCTTAAATCCTAAATCCTATACCCTCAACCCTAAAGCTTAAACTCTATACCCTCAACCCTCAACCCTATACCTTATACCCTCAACTGTAAACCCAATACCCTCGACCCTATACCCAATATCCTCAATTCTAAACCCTAGACCCTATACACTCAATCTTATACCCTAAACCCTCAACCCTATGCCTTAAAAACTAAATTGTACACCCTAAACCTCAAGAACCCTATACCTTATAACCTCAACCATAAACCCTATACCCTCAAACCTCAACCCTATACCTTAAACTGTAAACCCTACACCCTCAACCCTCAACCCTATACCTTATACCCTCAACTGTAAACTTTGTACCCTATACCTTATCCCCAATACTATCAACCTTAAATCCTAAATCCTATACCCTCAACCCTAAAGCTTAAACTCTATACCCTCAACCCTCAACCCTATACCTTATACCCTCAACTGTAAACCCAATACCCTCGACCCTATACCCAATATCCTCAATCCTAAACCCTATACCCTATACACTCAATCTTATACCCTAAACCTTCAACCCTATGCCTTAAAAACTAAATCGTACACCCTAAACCTTGAACCCTATACCTTATACCCTCAACCATAAACCCTATACCCTATACCTTATACCCAATATCATCAAACCTAAATCCTAAAGCCTAAACCCTCAACATTATACCCTCAACCGTAAAACTAATACCCTTGACTCTATACCTAATATCCTCAACCCTAAACCTGATACCTTATACACTCAACCCTATACCCTCAACCCTAGACATTATCCCTCAACCATAGGTCCTAAAGCCTATACACTAAACCCTCAACCCTAAATCCTATACCCTTGACCTTATACCTTATACCCTAAACCTTAAACCCTACACATTGAACCCTATAACTCATACCCTCAACCTAGAAGTGCTACTTGAAGAATATAAGGAAATCCTAGTCCACACATAGATGTGGGTGAATGTGAAGGATCTTCAATTCATTTTTAAAAGTGGAAGTAAAAAACGTTAGACATTTGCTAATTTTTTAAGAGATTGAACCTATAGACACCACTTCACCCACAACAATAGTCCATGGGATGAGTGAGCTAAAGGTAAAATATTTAGGTAGGTAGATAAGTTCAGTGAATAGAAGTATCAAATAGTAGAAATAAATTGGGTGAATAGAAGTATCCAACTCCTTGCATTGATGACCTCTTTGATCAAATTTGGGGGGTTAATTTTTTCACTATAGATTGGGTACCACCAAGTTGCCATTGAGTCATTATAAGTGTGAAATAATACCTTCAAATCCAAATGGATTTTTCAAATGGGTACACCAGTCCTTTGAAATTGAGGTTGATGCCTCCAAATATGCACTTGGAGTAGTTTTGGTCCTTAATGTGGCAATTTAATTTCCTAACATGCAGTGAGATTTTATCTAATGTTATGTATAGACACCATGTATGGCAAGGAGTTATATACATTGTTCAAGCCTACAAATAACATGGGATTACTATATCTTGGGGAAAGACATTGTTATTTGCATAGATCATTAACCCCTCAAATTTATATAAATATAAGATTTTTTTTAGAATGATCAACATCAAAGGTGGTCTAATTACCTCCAATGTTTTCATCTCAACATTCTTCATAAGAAGGAAGAACAAATAAATTTTCAAACTAATTGGGTTGGTTTCAAATGCATAACCTTGAGAACTATGTTGGATTCTTGTGAACACTACACAAAATATTAGCCTCAACTATATTAATCCTATTAGTTGATATTTATCCACAAAGACTCAAATGATAGATAAGCCCTTTATTGGTATATGTAAGATAAAATCCTCTATCACATAATGCACATATGTACCTATATACAAACTCAACCTTATACCCTCCATCGTAAACCTTATAGCCTTGATCCTATACCCAATAACCTCAACCATAAACCCTATACTCTATACCCTATACACTCAACTCTATACCCTCAACCCTAAACACCATCTTCAAGCCTAGGTCCTAAAGACTATAGGATAAACCCTCAACCATAAACTCCATACCCTAAACCCTATACCCTATACCCTTGACCCAATACCTTATACCCTAACCTGTAAACCCTATACCCTTGACACTATACCTAATACCCTCAACCCTTAAACCTATACCCTATATCCTATACCTTATACCCAATACTGTACACCCATACCCTCAACCCTAAACCCTACACTCTTAACCCTATACCTTATACCCTCCACTATAAACCCTATACCCTTGAACCTATACCGAATACCCTATACCCTATAAACTCAACCCTATAGAGAGAATTATTGAGATCCTTAGATGAGATATTTGAAAGGTTTGCAAGTGAGAGGAAGGGCACACATCTCCAGGGACCTCATGATGGTTGTATGCCATCGTTGGGTTTTATTTCTTCCCTGTGTCGCCCTCCTTCTGCCTTGGTCTTTTCAACGTTAATAGTTTAGAGTGCATCATTATTCTGTATGATAAACATTGTGCATTGTTTCCATAGTTATTTTTCCCTAGATCTCCCATGTGGGTCAAGGGCTAGGGCATCATTTTTCTAACCTCTCTATCTCCCCATGGATCCACCATCGTGTTTCTGTAGTGTGGTGGATGTACACCAATCGTAATGGGAGATTTGGGAAATCATGGGGAAGAACCCCCTGGTGTCGTGGATGCAAATCTTAAGAAACCTACATTGGAGGACATGACCGGCAAGACACATTCCTTCAAAGACATTGTTGCAGGAGAAAGCAAGATGGTGATTCTGAGAGAAGCGGATTTCATTAATGTGGAAGATGGAGCCATCTATGAAGAAGTGTAGCCCGAAGGAGAAGGTAAGAAGCCCTCCAAGTTCCTTAAACAAGCTCTTCTAATTCCTAATGATGACATGGTTGTGGCAATGAATAGCGAAGAGCATAAATATAGAAATATTGCCATTTATTTCTCTACTCTTGATGTAAATAAAACCTCGTTGATAAAGTTTTTTGATCAATGGATAAGAAATGTGTGGAATAAAACATTAGGGATCTAGTAAATTTTTTGTAGAATGATACAAAAGGTCTATTTTTAATGTTGTTTCAAACAAAGGAAATGCAAGTTAATGTTGTTAAGAAAGAGTTCTAGTTTGTGGGTAGCGCAATCTTTAGGGATATCCTGTGGTCCATAAATTTTCTCTATGATGAGGTGGCAGCCCTGGCCTACCCACGGTGGATTACCCTAAAAAATATCCCTCTCCTTCTGCGGTCATTCATCCCTCGTCTTGTCACCTAGTTTGGAAGGGTCTTAAAAATTGAAGAAACCAAAACCCCCCTCCCACACATGTATGCAAGGGTACTTGTTTCCATTTCGCCAGGGGTGGATATTTTAGAGGAAGTAGAAGTAGAAATCAAAACTACCATTATGGCCTATAAAATAGAGGTCCTTGGGGGAATCAATGTATGTTTCCTTTGAAAAAAAGAGGGACACTTTAGGAAGAATTGTCCAATTCTATGAAGTCACGAGCAAGGAAAAAATAATAATGGTGGGAAGGGGTCTACTACTAACCCTAGTTCTTTGCATCCCCTTGTGTTAGTTTTCAACAACAATATTCGGAGGGGAAATGATGCCCCCGTTTCGAATGCAACGGTTGATGAGATACTCGATGAGGCCAAAGCAAGTGACTATGATAGGAGTGAGGTTTCCCTACCCATAAGTGAGAAAGGATTTGATAATTCAAACCTAGACCTTTCCCCCAAGGAAGAAACCCTAGTACTGGGAAAATACAATCTCTTCAATAGCATTGTCGATAAGGACCCATGGAACCCGTGCTAGAACCGAACCCTGTGACCGTGGTTAAAAAAGGTTGTGTTTGAAACCATATTCCAAGAGAATGGGTTGGGGGCACCTAGGGAAATCACCCCCATTAATCCTGACCAAGAAAAGAATGCTCAAGAACTTGCCATGGATAGAATTAAAAAGAGCATTGAAGATAATAAAAAAAATAAAATAGAATTGGGGCCCTATTGATGGATGGATGTGGGGTAGAAAATACATATATGAAAAGCATCACCTCTCTAGGCCGAGCCAGAAAAGTAATAAGAAGACTAATTTAAATGAAGATGACAAGAATAACCTACCAAATAAAAATGCTAACTCCAAGGAACATGTTTCTCCTTGAGTAATCTATATTGCAAATATTGAAGGTGAAAATAAAGTTAGTCCCTCGACCATAATCCAGGAATCTCGAGGGGAGGATATTAGCCTAGGTATTACCCTCAAGGAAGTTGATTTAGAATAGCTAAAGCAAATTCTTAGTAAAGATGGGAACCTTGCAGGTGATAAGGGGATAGTAGGAAAACAAAAGGCCAACATAGGGGTAGATACCTAAGGGAAGGAAACTCCTAAATATGACACTTAAAAAGAATCTTGTGCCAAGGAAATGTTGGGTCAAAAAAGAAGGGGAATAAGATGAAAGATAAAAGAAGAGTCCATCACATATCTTCAGGGAAGTGCTAAAAAGTTAGAACTACAAAAATGCTTTGAAGGATTTAGGAGTATAGAAGAGGAAACCCAAGATATGGATGCAAATGACTCTTAGCTACATTTCATGGAATATCAAGGGCTAGAGTCCCCATATAGAAAATATAGTGTTAGAAGGCTCCTTATGTAGGAAAAGCATTAAGATTTTGTGATGTTATAGGAAGTAAAAGCTGTTGGATTCACTCTGCAAACCAACCTTAGATTTATTTGGAAGGACTCAAGTTGCCTTACTTCTAATCATGAGAAATGAAAGGGCGGAATTTCCTTGTTAGTATCTAATAAGTGGAGTAAATGGGTGAAGGAACATGGATCTTCCTTGTGTAATAGAGTTGTCTCAATACACATAGAAAAGGAGTATCTAAAATTTGGAGTATGTTTCATTTACGCTCCAAATGAATACATAGCAAGATGTGAGCTATGCGATTGGCTTAGAAAGCTTCCTAAGATACCATGGATAATAGGGGGAGACTTTAACATGATATAAAGTATTGACGATAAAACTGGGGGAGCAGATATGGGGTGGAAAGGGAATGAAAGATACTTTTGGTACAAGATGAAAAACTGCTTTAGAATATTTGATCCCCTAGAAGGTACAAAAAAGGAAAATAAATCCATCTGGCATACTCGGTGCAATGCACAATAGGGAAATAGAAGAATCTACTGCAGACTTGATAGATTATATGCCAGTAGAGATAGCTTTCTCTATGATCAGGTTGATGGGGCTGATAGCAGAGTCAAGGTGAAACCCTGGAAACTTTTTGACCATCACTCCATCATGGTACAAATCTATATAAATAAAGAGGATGAAAGACCTCAAAAAAGGGAGCAAAATTCATCCTCAACTCGAGTCTACTAAAACTTGATGATAGCATCAATGCTATCTTCACTTTAAGAGAGATCAACAGGGGCCTATATGCAAGAATAAGCCCCATTGATAGATGAAATTTAAATGTTAAAAGCTGGAAAAGAATATTCCAAACAATAGGCGAGCAGAGGGCCAAGGAAAATAGGAGAGTTGAGAATCAACTCTAGAAATCTTTGCTAAAAACCGAGGGCAAAATGCAGAATGCCTCTGACGATGTAGAAGCTAATAATGAGCTAATATACATTAAGGGGCAGCTAAGGAAGATCTAAGTCTACAAAGATCAAGGCCTAAAAAAGAGAGAAAAAATGAACTGGTTATCCTAGGGGGATAGAGGCTCAAAATTATTCTTCAGGTGCCTCAAATCAAAGGAGGCCAAAGAGTCCATTGGGTGTATCTAGGATGAAGGGGTTATGTCCAAGGACCTGGGTTCCATTAAGGAAAAGTTCCATTAGTTTTATAAAAATCTTTTCACTGCAGAATGCCTGGGTCAAAAAGGAGAGGAAGCAAGGGAATTGTGTAAAAAAAATTATCCCAAAGAAGATCTCTAGGGAAGAACACTCCAAACGAAACAAGCAGATAACAAAAAAAGAAACAAAAAATGCAATCCTATCAATGAGTAATGAAAAGTCACTTGGGGAAGATGGTTTGAATGTAGATTTCTACAAGAAAAATATGGATTGGATAAGTGATGACCTCCTCCAAGTCTACATGGAAGCCATTGAGAAAGGTTCACTTGGCAAAGATATAAACCATGGAATAATAAAGCCGATTCCTAAAGACGGGGACAAATCTCTCCTAAAAAACTGGAGGCCCATAACCCTACTCAATGTATCCTATAAAGTTCTAGTGAGGAAAATTTCTAGGAGATTAACTGACATCCTCCCAAGGATAATCAACAACACCCAAACTAGATTTATTGAAGGCAGGTATATATTGGAAAATTTGATTACTAGTTGGGAAGCCACAAAATGGAGCATAAACACCAATCAGGAAGTGGGGATGTTGCTTTTGGAATTTGAAAAAGAATACGATAGGATTGAATTTCCTTTCATAATGATGGTACTTGAGGCCTTTAGTTTCCCTAATCTCTTTTGTCAAAAGATTAAAACACTCATGAATATTGAAGCCACATCACAGGTTGAGGTGAATGGGGAACTAACATAGGAGTTTCAGCTATAGAGATCTATAAGGCAAGGCTGCCCACTGGCTCCCTCTCTATTTGTGATTGTAGTCTATGCCCTCCATTACATTTTAAGTGACCAATCTATAAGCCCAAAAGTACAAGTGGTCATTCTACCAAACAAAGAAGAGCTTGTGAACATATAATTTTTTGATGATACAACTTTGTTTATACAACTTAATGGAAAAAATGGAGCTTTTCAATCAAGCTTCTAGAGAAAAAATATCAAAGGGAAAATCGATTATGTTTTCATGGAACAAAAAGTAGCCTGAGTTTCTTAAGGAACATGAATTCCAGTGGGGAGGGCGTAACAAAATGGTGAGATACCTAGGCACCCCATTTGCAATTGAACCCAATCTAAAAGAGATGTGGGAGTGGATGAATGGAAAAATAATTAAAAATCTAGAAGCTTGGAACAAACAATATTTGTCCATACTTGAGAGAGCTCAGATCTACCAAAAAGTATTGGCCTTGTACAATATTTACTATCCCTCAGTGTGGCTGTTTAATAGCTACCAAATTGAGGAAATCCAAAAGAGGATAAGACATTTTCTCTAGTCAGATGGCAAAGGAAATAAGAAGAGACATGCAGTCAAATGGGAAATTGTTGCATTGAGAGAAAAATGGGAGGCTTAGGTCTCAAAGATCTAAAAAAATAAGGTATAGACCTTGCAGTGAAATGGATCTGTAGGAGCCTAAAAGGAAGCGAGCCATGTAAGATTTTGGTCAGGAAAAATATAAAAAATGAAGTCTCCAAAAAATCCAAAGCCTGGAAGAATCTACCCATGTGTGATCTTTTGTTTGGCCAATTCCCCATATCTCTTGCAAGGTCCAATGTCTTCAAGAGCTTGTGGAAGTCTTGGGAAATGAGCAAATAAGTCATTTTGAATCAATTCCCAGTGGATAAGGATCTAGACAATATTCTCCCCTTGAGATCCATCTGGTGGAACACCTTTCACAATAACAAGCCCCTTGCTCTCCTTCAAGGGTGTTTTGTTAAGGATTGGAATAGGAAGGGTATCTCTATCTTTAAGGATATAACCTACAATGGCCACTGCTGAGTTGGGAAGAGATTTGTTTAAAGTTTGATATACCCTTAACTTAGAAAAGAACCTTTGAAAGATTAAAGCAGATAAGGGGAAGAATGCTAAATCATAAAAAAGAAATCAAAAGCAATAATTAGGAATTTGATTGGATAAGTAATGAGAATCTAATAAAAATCAAATCAAAAGAAATCTACAAACTTGTGGCACCCCTAATCTTGCGGAATAACTAAATTTCTGTTGGAATTTCAATCTTAACCAAAATGACTAGAACAGGGTCTTCTCAGAGATATGGTACCTTTGATCCTAAAGGTAGTACTAGCATACGTGAAATTTGTAAGCAGACTGAAAGCTTCTCTCATTTATTTTTTTATTGCTTTTTTGCTAAGGAGGCCTGGAACCTTTTTCTAATTGATGTTATAGGATATGGTGATGCAAAGGAAAAAATAAAAAAAAGGAAATTGTTCTTGGAAAAATTGTAGGGTTAGGAAAAAGGAAATAATATGTATTGGTTATTGCTAACAATTGAAATATTGTAGTTTCTTTGGAATGCTAGGAATTGCGAAAAGTACAAGGGCATTAGGAGGGTGCTTACTGAGTCTAATAGAAGAATCACTTTGTTCAATGTCTTCTTGTAGGTCTCCCTGATGGTGGAGGTCACCAAAGCCAAATTCCAAAGGTTGATGGAGAAAGGAAAATTAGAAATCACCAAAGAGGAGGTAATAAGTGCAAATCGGTGGTTGTATCTGAACCTAGATCTGAAGAAGCTCATTGGGAAAGATCCTAGAAACAACAACAATAAGCACAAGGTTGGAACCAAAGAAAAAGAGGACTAAAAGATGGTGCTACAAGAAATAGTTTTGGCATACTAACAACAAGCATATAAAAACAACAATCTGGTAGAAGCAAGAATCATTATATGTTAAATAATTAATCTTTTTTGTAAACCATTTTTGTAACAAGATAGATACACTAAGAGTTAAAAGTATTCGGCCTTGCAAGGCCACTCATGAATAGGGGTCCCATGACTCATTTTTTAAATTTTTTTACAATGTAATTTTTTGTTTACGATCATGAATATAAAAAAATTCTCAACCCTGTACCCTTGTTGGTGTAAATAAAGTTTTGTACCTAGTTAATTCATTACTAGGGGACTTATTTACACATGTTAAGTTTACTTAGGTCCTAGGAAGGAATATTTCTAGAAGATGTTAGTTTCCATTAGTTGTTATCTTATCTTTTGAATTGTACTACATGTGAACCTAGGTAAGTGTGATTAGTTTTCTCATGTCATATGATTAAGACACTTATCATAATCCTATAACATCTTGTATCTCACATTGGCTATATAACCAAGGGGTCTCTCATCACAAAAACATCTCATATCATTGAATCATATTGATAAGAATATAGTTTATTCTTGTCACATTCCATTCTCTCTTCTTGTGCTTTCCATTTGGTCTCAAGATCTTGGAAGCCATAGCCAATTCTAACATGGTATCAGATCTATATTTCAATTCTCACATGGTATCAGAGCGGGTTGGGTGCCATTAGAGAGTCTTTTTCTGAAGAGAGATACCAGAATTGGGGTGTTCCATTTTTGGCTCTTTATTGCAGGTTCAAATCAAAGCTTGCTGGTGCAAATCTAAGCTCACCATTACGTTCGTAAGGTTCGAGAAACTCGATTTTTCCTTTTGTTTCGTCTAAATCGAACATATGAGGCCAAATCTATGAGGGTTTGAAGCTGAAGTGTGGCTGCCAAATCCATAAGGTAGCTGCAATTTTTGAGAATTTTGGGTCAAATCCGACCCTACCATCGTGTCCAGAAGGGCCAAAAACCCTAAGATCGACTACCAATTCGTCAAATTTAGAGTAGTTGTCCGGTGAGGCAAAATTTGTTTGCCTAGGGAGTCGTACGCCCCTAGGTCACCATCCTTGTGTCAGTGGTATGATTTAAACAAAATATATTATATATTTCTTTCAAAATTTTTTCTAATTTTTTTTTAAAAATTAATAAAGTTTTTTTTGAAAAATATTCAAAAGTTTTTATTATTAAAAATCAAAAAGGAAAAGTAGAAGAGTTTTTATGTAAACATAAGTACTGTAGGCGTACACGCAACTGTAGGTATGGGTAGTCACATGCCCCATCGTGTAGGCCAAAAAGGAAAAGTAGAAGAGTTTTTCTGTAAACATAAGTACTGTAGGCGTACACGCAACTGTAGGTATGGGTAGTCACATGCCCCATCGTGTAGGCCACATGGCCACACGTTAGTGGGCCATGCAAGCCCCTGTCCCTACAATACCTACCAGCCACCTACAATATAAAATTCGATTGCTTCATAAAATTTTTGGTGGTTAGTCTAAAACAGCGGTGGTTAAATAATCCAAAATATGACCACTACAAATAGAAAATAGATGGTTAAATCTACAATCGGCTGGTCAACATAAAATTTGGTAGAAATTTTAGAATATTCTTCAAGAATATTTTGGGCAGGACATTCATCGGGAAGAAGGAATATACCGATAGCATTTACCGACGGAGTGAGTTTTCCGTTGACAGGTGGAAAACTGTCAAATTTAATCACATAAAGTGATGACGTCAGCACCGTGTCAGCGTTGACGTTAGTGCCTTTAAAATATTTTTCCTCCCTCACCGTTGGACTTTTTGCATTTTGCAATTTGACTTTGAAGCTGCATATCTTGCTCATTTTTTGAGTCCTTTTTTCAAGCAATTTTTTTGATTTGGGCTAATTTTTCATGCTCTACATGGTGGTGTAATCAGGTTTTGGTTTTTCCAGAATTTGTAGATTCTCACAGGTGTTGCTGCTTCGTCCTCATTTTGGGAACTTCAGGAGCTCATATCTTGCTCCTATAATAACATTTTTGGGTGTAGTTTTTTTGAAAGTGCATAATTTTTCGTGTACTTTTTAGTGGTATGATCAGATTGATCTCATTTTGTACCAAAAATTGTACTTGATTATGTGGCCTATTTTTGCATCTATAAGAACTAAGATCAAGTCTAGCTTGCCTTTTTTGGCATCTAGCAACTGTAATCATACTAAATATAAAGTGCCAAATTAGATATTGCTTGGGGATTTTCTTGATTGAGTGATTTGCTGGGGGGGTCTCTTGGTGCATTGCTTTGATCTGTTTGCTTGTGCTCTCTCGTTTTCATGGATCATTCTAAGGTTCCTTTGCTCACATCATATAATTATTCAACATGGCATGAAAATGCATGGAGTATTCTAATGACAGAAGGTCACTCTCTATATGTTGAAAATAAGGTACCTGAACCTACAAATGCAGATAAAAAGTTAAAATGGATGATCAAACTTACCAAAGCTCTTGGGTGTCTTCGTAGACTAGTTTCTCAAGATTTGTTGTTCCAAATTGAATCATGTAAAAATTCTCATGAAGCTTGGAACAAATTGAAAACATTGTATGGTACTACAAATGAAGTAAGAGGCTATCAAATTGATAATGAGTTGATGAGCCTTGATCCTAAGAACTTTGACAATATCCAAGACTACATCACTAAGGTTAATGATCTAAGAGAGAAATGTAAAGCATGTGGAATTGATAAGAAGGACATCCAGTTGGTCTACAACACAATGAACAAACTTGGCCTTGATTATGCTTCTTTTGTTTCTAGCTTTCATACTCGTAGATTGACTATGGGGTCTGCATATACTACACCTTCATTTGCATCATTTTCTGAGATGTTGATACATGAGCAACACAAGCTTATCTCAATGGGTCTCATCAAGACTTCTAAATCTCAGGCATTGTTGGTTAGTCAGGTGAAAGAATTAGAATCAGATAAGAAACATAAGAAAACAAAGAATAATCCACAGTCAGATCAAGCAAAGAAAAAATCCTCTTCTAACGGGGAATCATCTAAAAAGGAGAGGCCTTTTTGTGCATATTGTAAAAAGGATGGACATGAAGAACACTATTGTTATAAGAAGGATATTGATGAGTTGAAAAATATTCTCAAAAAGAATCACATTGATTTTCCTTCTAGAATGTCTAAATCACCTCCTTCTTCAAAATAGTCTAAAAAGGACAAAGGTCAAGCATCTACATTAGAATATAAAGGACAAGCTCTTTATGCTCTTTCAGGTCCAGGATTAGGGAGATGACTTCTAGATTCAGGAGAATCTCATCATATGGCATCTTCATAGTCTATATTCTCTTTATTTCAGTCTTGTACTATGTCTCCTATCTTGATGGGAAACAATGCATACATGAGTGTAATTGGGAAGGGATCTATTAGTTTTGGGGACAACGCCTTTCAGGATGGTTTGTGTGTTCCTCATTTGACGAACAATATTCTTTCCATATATCAGATTACACATGGTGGAGATGGGAGAATTGTGGAGTTCACACCTGATTCAGTCATCATTTGAGACTTGGAGAGTAGGGTAAGTGCAAGAAGTTGAGTCCACTTCTAGTGGAAGTGTCATTTTACAACTTTAAAATAGGTAGTCATTCATTTTTTAGAATAGGTACCCATTTTAAAGTAGGTACTCATTCCAAAAGGTTTAAAAATCACAATTCATATTTCTCATTTGGATTTAGGCTTAGAAAATGCATGGTAACCCAACCCTTAGCCTTAGACCTACAAGTACAAGGTCATGTCCAATATCGAGATAAAAAATGACTATGCCAATATGGTTGATGGGGTTTTTTTTGAGAATTATCTTATGAAATTAAAACCCATTTTAGATGAGGTTGTGTAGATTCTAAATATATATATATTTCCAATTAGATTTTTTTTCTATTTTTTCATTAATTTTTGATGAAACATGTCCATAAACTTGAATTATCAGGGTTTTTTAGTATTTTAATAACCTTTTATTAAAATAATATTTTGAATTTTTTTTAATGAAAGCGTACTTCAAACAATTCTTTTCAATTTGAAAAAAAAAGTTTCAAAAATCATAAGTTTAGGCCATCTTATGTGTGACGTACACGATGATTTTTCAAATCACTAGATATAGCAAATAAAAAATTAACAAAAAAAATAGAAAGCATGGTTAAGTGAGTTACAAATATTTTCCTAAAAGGATTTATAAAAATATGATTATTTAGGTCAAAATATGGATGACGTACACATGCATGGTATAGTAAAAAAAGTGACTTTTAAACAATGGTTTTTAGAAATGCCTATTGAAAATCAATTTTTGTCATCTGGGTATTAAAATAAATTACATATTTGGAAACTAGACTCTAAGTGCTACATTTTATGATTAGTGACATTTTTTAAGATTCCATATCTAAGTGATTCAAATTTTAAGGTCAAATGTGACAAATTTTGAAAATTAGGGAAAAACACTTCCACTTTTTGGCCAAAAAGTGGACTCAACTTCTTGCCAGCACCCAGTGGAGGGATGATTGCTACTGGGGTGGTTGATCATTCATCTCGGTTGTATACCTTTGCAGATTTTTCATTTGATGGTGACATTGTTCCTTTGACTATTGATCATATGAACCATGATTCAGAGGAGACTTTTGTTCTTCTTGAACTTGGGAGTTCTCACATCAAATCCAGTTCTTGAGTCATGCATTTTATCTCCTCCATCTATTGTTGTAGTTGATGATGCTTGTGATTCCATAGTTTGGGTTCCTTGTGATTCAGTGCAGCAAGACATACCTCATTGTCTTTCAGATTTGGATACTTTGGATGGCTTCTTAATAGGTATTTCAGACTTGTTTGTGTAGTCTCATCTAGCCGATTTGGGAGACATCATCGATAACATTCATCTTCTCTTTGATGAAGATGCTCCTTCTTCAATTGTTGTGAGGGAACACTCTAACCCTCTTGTTCATTCTCTACATGATCATTCTTTGCAGTTTGATGTGACTGTGGATACTTTTGGACAACATTTGGAGGAGGCTTCTTTGTCTTCAGAGGGGATATCTTTGTCTTTGGATTATGTTCTACATTAATCTCTACTAGAGTCCTCTTTAGCAACGTGGCCTAGAATGCCTATTTGGAGTGTTTCAGCTTTTGACATCAACATGGAGACACTTGAGCATGCTTTTGAGACATCACACATCATCCATATTCTTGACATCCTACATGCATCCATGGTTTTGTTTCTTCCTAAGGGGAGGAATGTTGTTCAATGCTTTTGGATCATCTTTAGCATTCAATGTCGAGCTTCTACCATCATTGCAGGAGACTCAAATTTGAGCGGGGATACCTTGCCTCTCTTCTACTTCTCTCTCATTGGGGGGTCTTTTAACTCACATGGGGTTTTTACCTTCTCATTCTTCATTGAGAGCATTTCTGTTTTGTATTTCATCTCTCTTTTGGGGAGGAGTTTTGTCCCACTGGGTTTTCTGCTTTGCTCTGTTTGTGAGAGATTTCTTTGTCATTTCATTTGCATATGTACATGGGTACCTTACATGGCCTAGTAGTCAGGACCCATCTTTGTGTCATTTGCATAATAATCTGCTACTCCCTAAGTTGCACTTAAGGGGGGGTGTTGGTGTAAATAAAGTCTTGTACCTAGTCAATTCATTACTAGGGGACTTATTTACACATGTTAAGTTTACTTAGATCATAGGAAGAAATCTTTTTAGAAGATGTTAGTTGTCATTATTTGTTATTTTATCTTTTGACTTGTACTACATGTGAACCTAGGTAAGTGTGATTAGCTGTCTCATGTCATATGATTAAGACACTTATCATAATCTTATGACATCTTCTATCTCACCTTGGCTATATAACCAAGGGGTCTCTAATCACAAAACATCTCATATCATTGAATCATATTGATAAGAATACATTTTATTCTTGTCACATTCCATTCTCTCTTCTTGTGCTTTCCATTTGGTCTCAAGATCTTGGCAGCCATAGCCAATTCTAACATGGTATTAGAGCTAAATCTTAGTTCTCACAACCCTAGAGCTTAAACACTATCCATTAAAACTAGGCCTAAAGCCTATACACTAAAACCTCAACCCTACACTTGCTCAACCCTAAATCTTATACCCTCAACCATAAAACTTATACCCTTAATCATAATATCTTTACCCTCAATCGAAAAATTAAGAGGTAACAACCTAAAGAGGGGTGAGAATGGAGGGAGAGGTAGAGACAAGGAGACCTAAAGAGGGGAGAGAGAGATCAAAGGGATGGATAGTGTAAGACCCCGTTTCACATGTGATTAATGCTTAACCTAATTTGTGATATGATTTTCTTAAATTGATGATAGATATATTGTGGATGATAAATAAGGTGATCTTTTGGCAAAATCCTTGTAATTTCATTTTTGAAATTATGTTCTATTGTCACTACCATGAAGGTGGAATACACTAGTATACTATGGAATGCAGATTGAAATTTAAATGGATTATTATATGGTTAAAGTTTAGAATATTTAGCTAATAGATTAATGTGATATACAATGTTACTTATGATCATGTTGGTAATGTGCAGGAAGGTAACAGTGTTAGCATGAGTAAGGAGGACCATCAAGAGCAAATCAAAAGACATCTTCTTGAGGATATAAAGTTAATATGTTGATAGATTAAGAGGTGAAGGTTAATATTAAAGGTATAATTTATTTTGGTTTGTGAGAATATTTAATTATGTGAGTTAGGGGTTGGGAACCCTTACCCAAGTGTGAAACTCGGATGGATCTTTAAGTGGGTCTTTAAAGAGGCTTGTTGGTCAATTTCCTTGGTTGGGATACAAAAATAAACCCCCTAGGGTCTATACCTTAGTGGTAGGGGTCAAGTGGGCATGCAATAGGGTCCCAAGGACATGATTTGACTCTTGAAAAGTCCCCATAATGAAGAGTGACGAATTTTGAGGAGAGGATGGGAGGTGAAAAGATTTGGGGTTTTCCAAGTGCATGCTACCTCTTTAATGAGAAAAGAATCTCATTGAAGAAGGGAGGTACACTCCACACCTCCCCATTCAAAAGGTTGCAAGTGGAAACTCCTATATAGTTGGAGAGGAAGAATGAGTAGGGTGTTACCCACTTCTCCTTTTTGGAGAATTCTGTTGGAGATTGGAGAAGAAGAGGATAGAGGAGTGGAGATATGCTGCTTAGGAGATCGTTTTCAAGATAGTTTGTTTGAAGAGGAGAGGATGGTAGAAGAGGGTAATCCCATTACCTAAAAGAAAAGATAAGTATTCCTCCTCCTTTCCTCCTTTATCTTGTGTTGTAAGATGGTGTCTTTTTTTTGTTTGTATCATTGTTGAAAGTGGTGAGTGAAGAGCCTATATGTTCATGTAATTGTATGTTAGGCTATTTCTACTACCCCTTTTGTAAAATTTGAGTAGACTCCATTCATCATCTTGGAGTTAAAATATTTCCTTGCTCGGGGGTATGGCTAGAGCCCACGAGGCTCCATGATACCATTATGGTAGGGTGGAGAGCAAGCTCTTTTCAATTGTGTGTCAATGAGTGTACTTTTTACAATTAGATATAAATTGGAGAGTTATGGTTTTGTTGTAACATGAAAGAAAATGGGAAAAGAGAAAACCTTGTTCATTGAGCATGTATTCTTATGAAGTTTGATCTAAAGATGTTTTTGAAGTTTATCACTTAATGCCTCCACTTGAAAACTCTTGTTTATAAAAAGAAAGGATTTGGTATTTCATTATCATGAAAATGATAAGTGTCAGATTTATATTTTAAGGGAAGGTGTTTTGTATTTTGAAGCCATGAGTATAACAAATTATGTTCAACCCTAACAAAAAAAGAAAAAGAAATGTCTTAAGAGTAATCTTTTATCATTGGTTGGATAATCATTCAAAATAATATTTTGCTTCCTTTAGAAAAATGTTGTAACTAAGACTCCCTGGATGCTTAGCTAAGATCTGTAACAATTTTCTTGAACCCATGAAACAAATAGTATGTTCAACTAGAGTAGCAAGGGGAAAGAGATTGAATACGTTAAAATCTCGACTAATGAATGAAAGATTATTGGTCACTTGCTTAACACAGACAAAATAAAAATAAAATTAATCGCCCTCTATTCCCTGTAATAGGATAAGGCCTGAAGTTCTTTACAGTCTTAACAAGTACATATGCTTGTTTCTCCATTAGATAATTTAAGAGGAGTAAAATACTCAAAACATGTAAATTTAGTGTCTTCTATCTTGTTGAAAATAGTTTCTTATATCTAGAAAAACAAACAAACAAATAATTAACAGGGAGAACTCTGCCTGTGACTATTCAATCTCCTACAGACTGCACTTTTGTGCTAGAAACTGTGAATGTAGAGGTTTAGAAAAACTAAGGAGAGAAGGTTGGGGTGTGGCCTTGTAGCTTGCACGATCTCTCATGCCATCTTTCCTCCAAATGAAAACCCTCTGCCCTCTTTTGTTTAACACATCAGGTCACAGTTTTTTAGAAGCAAACGCAGCAAAATGGAATTGGAAAAAAGGGATGAAACCATAATAAGACTATGTACACAAACTGAACCCTCATTTTGAAACAAAAATGATAATATACGGTGAATGAATGGAAACCATCAGGTTAGGTTGCATCTTCTGGTGACCCCGACTCTCGTCAATATTGTATTAAATGGTTTGGCAGAGTTATAATTAGAGTGGACGTGATAGCAGCATTAAAAGAATTGCAATAGTCACATCATTCAAGACTTTGTCTATAATGTCTCCATCATGTTACGCAGGCTAAAGGAAAACAATTTCTAAAATAGTATTGTATCTGCCATCTTATGTAGAATTCACTCCATGGTCTCTCGCCCCTACCTACCCGGGTGCCTCAACATTGGTATTTTGTCATATTGTTTACTAGAGATATAGTTGGCAGAGTACGAGCCATGGATTTTACCCTTGGAAGACCCCTATAGAAACTGCCTGGATTTAGGTACGTGTATAAATGTAAGGCGTGGAGTTTTGGCAAGAATAGGTTGAGTACATTGGACATCGTCCTTTGCAGGTCACTCTCTTACCATAGCCCACTATCCAGTGGCAGGAGTCTTCCATTCCTTGTTGAAGGCTTCTTTCGTAAATCTGCAACAGGCGAGAATATTGCTAGCTGTTAGAAATATTGGTGAATAAATATTGGAAGCTGTGATACCTACACTGTTCAAATCTCAATATCGGTCAGGTGTGTTAATGCCACGCTGACCAGTAGTGTCAGCTTTAAGGGTGATAGAAGGAGAAATAGCTACAAAGAAATTTAATGAGTCGAGATCCACGTTTCATACACTGCACCCACCAAAGACCATCACCTACAGTCATACTAAAAGCATTGACTTTGTCACCGCTAGCATGTTTTTTTTTCTAGAGTTACGAGATAGGTAGGCTTATGAGTAAGCCACTAGAAGCGCAATAAGTCTCTCCCTTAGTCTTGTTTGATTGCATAATATATAATTGCTGCTCCAACCCCTAAGGACACTTAAGCATAATCACTGTTAGCATATTCAAGTTTTAGAGAGGAAAATCCTCTTTCGTCGCTTCCTTCAATCCTTGAGGTGGTATGATTGCATAAGGCTTCTTTGTTCACATAAACATTATTACTGCCCTCAGCCCCAAAGCTTCTTCAAACCGCTATTTAATATCTGCTTTATAAATTTTATTGTTACTACACTGACTTTGTACTTATAGCAGGCATTTGGGCACTTAACAATATTTAGATATTATTAAGTTTAGATTGTGATTTCTCCTTGTATAATGGATCTTGTTCATACATTCTTAATTTACTGTTCGTCATTATGGACACTTACAGACGTGTCAATGTGCTATGAGTAAAAGAAATCATGGTATTTTTATTAAGTAATCAAGATTTAGCCGCGATTGTTAGTTAGCATTCCTTTTGTCTTGCTGTTTTATCTCTACCCTACTCTCTAATCGACGACCCAGGCTGCTCTACAAAATGGAGCCAAAATTAAAATTAAGAAATAACAATGAAATACGGCTATGAGATACGCCAATGTGAGGATCTAAAGCCTAATCTCAAGTATAGTTTTTTTTTCCTTCAATTTAAACCCAAAAACGCTCTAGTCTCGGGCAACCTCCTATTTGGGAATGATAAGAAACTTTGAAATGATGAGCATCTTTTTGATGCCAGTGCATGATATGGTAATTAGCATTATAATTCAATGGTGGTGACTTCCCAACACGGAATAACACTAGCTTTATTAGTAAGCAAAAAAAAGTTTGTGATGATAAGTATTAAGTCCTATCCTTGCCACGAATTATATTTGAAATAAAATAGTTACATGGTAAAAAGTGGAAGAGGGGAATATATTCCCATATCCTTTAAGTTAAATAGGATTTTATAAAAGAATAGAGTAGGACATTACTAAGGATTCTAAAAGGAGAGAAATCATTTCCTCCTTATTCGATTTTCTTTATTTTTCTTCTTTTATAAGGAAAAATAATAGTTTGGAAATAAATGAAATAGCATATATTTAATTCTTGAAAATCTTTCTTTAAATCTATTTCTTAGAGGGGATAGAAAAGGTAAATATATAAAGATAAATATGTTATTAATTGCTTATTTATTTAGTGATTAATTAAATTAATATTATGTAAAAATAAAAAAATATATAAATATGTTAGTAATTATTTATTTGTTTATCTTGTCAAGAATAAGTAATTAATTAAATTAATGTAAAATATGAATAAGTAATTATACATACAAATTTGATAGTTAATATACAAACACTCTCCCCATTCTCGCATTTGAACTTCAAATTTTGTTGATACTGTTGGCTTCATCAACTTAAGTTGAGGGGGCTCAAAGAGTATAGGTAGAATGAGTAAGATTGTGTAACGTCTAGAAGAGATGATTACTTTATTCATCTATAGATCCATTAATATTTATATTAACTCTAGAGAAGGTTTCATATTACGATAGTTGTAATGATCATAACATCATTTTCATCAACATATTCCACTTCATGGGAACCATTAACATCACTATTAATGTTGAAGTGATATTGTCATTTTTTTGGGTGAACGATAATAGTGTTGACACTACCCCATTGATTCCTATTAGTTGCTTGCTCGTTAATGGTTTCAAATAAAAAAATAGTAGCATTTTGTATTAGTGTAAATTCAAGGCACTACAGGATTCATGCCTTAGAGATCTTAATTTTTAGAAAGAACTATATTAACCTTATCAACTCTATAATTAAATATGGACCCAGTCATGGCATCGCAACACTTAAGGAAATGTGAAGGTGAAATTTCTAAATTAAATTTATAGGTGGTGTCATCCTAAATAACACCGTCTCACCCAACATTGGGTAAGAAATTAATTTCTTTACACTTTAGCACCTGAAAATAGAAGTTAGTCAACATGACCTTATTTCTAGTTGCTATATGTGAAGTTCCTTGTTCATTATAATTTTACGAATTAGTGATTGGTTGAAAGTTGCATTGTGCAAAGATAGTTTAGTGTGGATGAGTTATGTTGCAAACCTATGTTCAAAAAAAAAATTGTTGGATTTTTTATAAGTTGACTGATGTTGACTATGCAATCTTTTTAAATAGATTGAAAGAAGTTGATTGATGTTGACTATGCAATCTTTTTAAATTATCTTATATGTTATCAAGAATTGAACATTACTGATGAATTTTTCAAGTGCAAGTGTGTGCAGTTGTAGTGTGACAATTTGAAGGATGAGAACACAATTGAAGTAGGATTGTTTAGTTGGATCAAACAGTAAGTTAGATGGAATCTGAATGCATACACCACAAAGTGACATGATAACTACATTTAAATTCACATAAGAAATTATATTGAGTTGACTGAAGTAATACGGTGACTGAAAAAGATAGACTTGTGAAACATAAATACATGTGAATTGTTATTTAATTATCTATCCTAATTTTGTGTGAGTTCGAAATTGAAAGAAAATTAAAATGTGGCTTACCAAATGAATGAATGTGTGTAATTCGAAAAGAAAAGAAAATAAAATGCTATTTCATTTAAAAATTGATGCTTGAAAATAGAATAAAAGTTCATTTTTATTTTTATTATTTGAAAATAAATATATATGAAATATATCAACATTTACAAACAGACACACACACAAACATATATATGCATAAATATGTAATTATGGCCTCAATTAATGTTATGGAGATGCACAAGGGGGTCATTGAGGAAAATTTGACCTTGGTTAATGTTTTGGAAAAAAATGTTGTAGCTTTGCTGTTTCTTTTGCTTGATCAGCCTTGTTACTGGGTAAAAGCACAAACATGGGTCACAGATTAGGCCAAATAAAATATTTCGACCGAATTATTTTTGGTCGACTCGTTTTTGGCCGATAAGGTTTCGACCGAATCCACGAGGCAGCCACATGGCACCTACGTGGCTGAAAGTTGTCGGTCGAGTCACTTTTGGCCGAAACGTTATTGGCCAAAACTTTATCGGTCGGAAGTTTATCGACCGAAAAGCCAAAATAAAATCTCAAAAAAAAAACCAGGCCCACTATTGCAACGCTCGGGCGAAAGTGTTGAGGGCGAGAGCTTGTCGGCCGATCACCAGCAATAGGGATGACATTTTAACAGGTTCCATTCGTGGCATTCACTGTAGTGTTTGATTTCTCATCTCGTTTCTCTTTATTTTGCAAAATTTGTGATATATCGTTTGTTAGGGTTTGGTTGAAATGCAAGAATGAGGTCATGGCCATGATTGTTGAGACAACTATAGGATGTTAAACCTCCTATAGCGTAAGACAAATACAATGGCCATGATGGTTGAGACTGCTATAAAATGTTGAATCATTCATGGCCATTGTATTTGTGTTGAAATTGCATTAGCTTCAATATCTTTACAGGTACTTGGCTCGACATACACAAAAAAACTCCTATAATGTCATAAGATTTCTGCCCTTTCTTCATAGAGAATACTGGTACCAAGGAATCTGTCATAATGATTTTTTATTTTTTGTTTAGCATACGTACAAGGCTCAGATTGTTTGGTGGGTTTAGGAGGTTGTTTGGGTGTTGGGAAAAAAAACTATAAAATGAAATTTTAGAAAATAGCAAAATTTAGTCTACGAAAAGGGTCATGGCCCTTTCTACTTCACAGTGTTACTTGGAGAATGTTGTGTTCTATTAAATTAACTATGGCTGCAAACTTTCCTGATTTAGAGCTTGTTGCGTTGCCTGGAAACCCTATCACGTTGCTTGGAAACCCTATTGCATCACCTGGAAACCCTATTTATATCCTTCTGCATTGAGTTTTTTAGCAATTTCATGGAAAAACTGCAAGTTTTAGGCAATTTTAAGCCCTGGAATTTCCGTGATTTTAAGTATGACTCGGTGGTGATTTTTGCAGTGAGTGACTCGCCAGGGTTTTCCATGTGCTGGTACTCACAAGTTTGGTCATGAATTAGATGCTTCAAAAGACATAAAAAATTCAGTCTATGATATTAGTTTGATTTTTTTTGGATTAGATTTTGTGAGCTCTTTTCATCAATATTTTGAATCATATTTTATTTTCAATAATCATCTTCTCATAGATCATGAAATATGTCTGAAACATTATTGAAGACAAAATATCGTTTAATTTATTCCAAATAATTTCACCTAACAAGTTTGATCCTTCTTGTTCTAAGCTTAGAAATAAACGTGAGATTTTTCTGAGTTGAAAGAAACACCATAAGAGCCATTTTCATATTACCAGATGAAGTTAAATTTACATATACAGACCTGGGAATCATTTACTGGCTACCATTATGTGAATTTATAAGCCACAAACCACCCAGATCATGATAATAATAATTTAATTATAAATAAAACTAATACACAGAACATAAACACTAGCTGACCGTCAATACAGATTTTGTAGAATTGCTCAATAATTTTCTTAGATGCACAAAATTCAAGAGATTTGTTGTCAAATGCTTCTATGCTATCTATTTCGGTCACTAATAATTAAAAAAAAAAATCTATTACTCTAGATTCTAATTTTGAAAAAGTTAGCAAGATCCTAAAAATGTCATGCCTTTTAATCTTCCATATACTATCTTTGATGACCCCAATAATAATTAAATATAATTAAGTAGTACTCTACTATTTATCACAAATGAACATAAAAGAAATAACATATGCTTACATGTAGATATTTACATGAACACTATTCAAATATGAAAAATAAATAGTTATCTAGAAATGCACATTTGCAACACAAGATGCATCTAGAGAAATCCTATAATAGGAATCAAACTCTAAGAAGAGTAACCTTCTACTCAATCAACAAATGTATAATAGTATTACAATATCTCACTAGGATTTATGACACCCATGTTCACACTATTAAATCAGCCCCTTGGGCATTTCGTTTTTTTTAAACAATTCACAACAACTACCAACTTAACTAATCAAGGATCTTCAACCTAACTTAGAAGTGTTTATTTCCTTAGTTCTTTCACAATGGAGATGAAAATCATCACCACACTTATATGTTTACACTTTAAAGTGCTAAGCTACTATGGCTAGGGTCATTTGTAGACCCATACCTATGGTGGCCCTATATACTTATCTTTGTCGAAGAATTATCCTAATGATATGCTAGTTGTTTTACACTGGTCAATTCATATGGGGAGATATCCCTTAAACCCATGGCTAAAGATGAGCAACTGGTGAGAATTATAGAGAGTTGAATCTCTCCACTCACATGATCAGCCACACTTTCAACAACTATAGCTCACAGGTGTCTTTATGGGTAATGAACCATTTCAATGGACAATCAAATCATAGGAAGTGGTAATCCTAGATACTATAGTGAATAGATATGAATTAGGGCTCCTTCCCTTCATTACCCAAAACCAAAGAAACTATAGTGAATAGATATGAATTAGGGCTCGTTCCCTTCATTACCCAAAACCAAAGAAATTCTCCCTACTGCCAAGATAGACATCCACTTTATCCTTTCAACTGCTTGTCTCCTCTACTTAAGTAATAGTTTTAATGATTGTTTCTCTCTAATGGCACTTTTCCAGTTTAATGTTATTATTCCTTTGTCGCTACACAAAAATAATGTAGAATTTGCTATTTACTGTAGAATATTATTCCTTTGTCGCAACACAAAAATAATACAGATCTACATGCATACGCACATACACATATATGTGCATGTACATATACATACATGTACATATATGTGTATGTGCATATGGATGTAGATGTATTATATATACATATGTGTACATGTGTGTATGTATACATATGTATATATAATACAGATCTACATGCATATGCACATACACATATATGTGCATGTACATATACATACATGTACATATATGTGTATGTGCGTATGCATGTAGATGTATTATATATACATATGTGTACATGTGTGTATGTATACATATGTATGTACATGCATGTATATATGTGTATGTGTGTATATGTGTGTACATGTATGTATGCATGTGTGTACATGTGTGTATGTATGTATGTATGTATATGCATATATATATGTATGTATGTATGTATGTATATGCATGTATATATGTATATGCATATACATATGTACATGCACATGTATATGTGTATGTGTGTATGTATGTACATGCATTATATATATGTACATATGTGTATGTGCTTATGCATGTACATGTATTATATATACATATATGTGTATGTATGCATGTATGTATATGCATATATATGTGTATGTACATGTATGTATGTGCATGCATGTATATATATGTGTATGTGTGTATGTATGTATGTAGTTGAGTATATACATGTGTACATACACACATACACATATATATGCATGTACATGCACACATACACATACATATATAATACATGTACATACATACACACATACTCATATATCATGTGCATGTACATACATACATACATACACACATACATACACATACATACACACATACACACATATACATATATATATGCATGTACATACACACACACATATATATATACATGCACGTACACATACATACATGTGTACATACAGATATATGCACATGTATCTATATGTTTATATATTTTATTCCTAATGAATTTATTTCAAAGAATTTTAACTTTATTACTTTAATATGTTTTAAGTTAGATCAAAAAATTAAGGAAATGTTTTAACCTTTTTATAATAAATCTAGTGTTTGATTTAAAAAATAATTGATTACAAAGAAAGGCTAGATCATATATGACCAATTGTAGTGAAGAGTATTTTTTTTATTTTGATCAAAATTTTAGTATAGAGTGGTTGAAAGGATAAATATTTTTTTTACATATTTACTCTTGGTTGAATATTACATGCATGCCTATGATTTAATAGGTTCACATAGCTCGATAGATATAAAGTTTGAACTAGATCTCATTAGATACATTTAAATTCAAAAATGTTTTCTAGTTTTGAAACTTGAAAATTTTACCTTTAATTTAAATATATATATTTTTAGTTTTGAAAAAAATTCAATTTAAATTTGTGTAGTTCATTATGTAATTTTGTTTTAATGATATGCAGATCTCTATCTATTTATATATATCATGGCCGATGAGGGATCTCATCATTCCCCTCGTTCTGAGCGAGAAGCTCAAACTAGATCAAATATATTTCAGGATAGTATTGCTAGATTGGACAATGCTCTAAAATGTTTAGAGCAAACAATTCACAACTCCCCCAATTTGGCTAATCGAGATAGATTAGTCACTATTAGACAAGAGATTATTAAGATGATTGAGACAATTCGATCATACAATCCTTATGATGAAATCAGCATTGAACAGTTTTATTTTTCTCTTGCTAGCAGTGTTACTGGCACAGTGAAACATAGAGAAGTTTCCAAATTAGTTTCAGGTGAAAATGTGTTATCCATGTTCCCATTTTATAGAGGAAAAAATAAAATTAGAGGATATGTGGTTACGAGGTGTGAAGATCCTCTTGTTGCGCCATTCATATACCCTAGATGGTTGGCAGCACATCATAGATGGCCTCACAATGATGAGCTGCCATTGTATTTTGTCAAACAGTTATATGCTATAAATAAAGCTAATACACAGAACATAAACACTAGCTGACCGTCAATACAAATTTTGTAGAATTGCTCAATAATTTTCTTAGATGCAAAAAATTCAAGAGATTTGTTGTCAAATGCTTCTATGCTGTCTATTTCGGTCACTAATAATTAAAAAAAAAAATGTCTATTACTCTAGATTCTAATTTTGAAAAAGTTGGCAAGATCCTAAAATGTCATGCCTTTTAATCTTCCATATATACTATCTTTGATGACCCCAATAATAATTAAATATAATTAAGTAGTACTCTACTATTTATCACAAATGAACATAAAAGAAATAACATATGCTTACATGTAGATATTTACCTGAACACTATTCAAATATGAAAAATAAATAGTTATCTAGAAATGCACATTTGCAATACAAGATGCATCTAGAGAAATCCTATAATAGGAATCAAACTCTAAGAAGAGTAACCTTCTACTCAATCAACAAATGTATAATAGTATTACATTATCTCACTAGGATTTATGACACCCATGTTCACACTATTAAATCAGCCCCTTGGGCATTTCATTTTTTTTAAACAATTCACAACAACTACCAACTTAACTAATCAAGGATCTTCAACCTAACTTAGAAGTGTTTATTTCCTTAGTTCTTTCACAATGGAGATGAAAATCATCACCACACTTATATGTTTACACTTTAAAGTGCTAAGCTACTATGGCTAGGGTCATTCGTAGACCCATACCTATGGTGGCCCTATATACTTATCTTTGTCGAAGAATTATCCTAATGATATGCTAGTTGTTTTACACTGGTCAATTCATATGGGGAGATATCCCTTAAACCCATGGCTAAAGATGAGCAACTGGTGAGAATTATAGAGAGTTGAATCTCTCCACTCACATGATCAGCCACACTTTCAACAACTATAGCTCACAGGTGTCTTTATGGGTAATGAACCATTTCAATGGACAATCAAATCATAGGAAGTGGTAATCCCAGATACTATAGTGAATAGATATGAATTAGGGCTCCTTCCCTTCATTACCCAAAACCAAAGAAATTCTCCCTACTACCAAGATAGACATCCACTTTTTCCTTTCAATTGCTTGTCTCCTCTACTTAAGTAATAGTTTTAATGATTGTTTCTCTCTAATGGCACTTTTCCAATTTAATGTTATTATTCCTTTGTCGCTACACAATTTAATAATGTAGAATTTGCTATTTAATGTAGAATATTATTCCTTTGTCGCTACACAAAAATAATACAGATCTACATGCATACGCACATACACATATATGTGCATGTACATATACATACATGTACATATATGTGTATGTGCGTATGCATGTAGATGTATTATATATACATATGTGTACATGTGTGTATGTATACATATGTATATATAATACAGATCTACATGCATACGCACATACACATATATGTGCATGTACATATACATACATGTACATATATGTGTATGTGCGTATGCATGTAGATGTATTATATATACATATGTGTACATGTGTGTATGTATACATATGTATGTACATGCATGTATATATGTGTATGTGTGTATGTGTGTATATGTGTGTACATGTATGTATGCATGTGTGTACATGTGTGTATGTATGTATGTATGTATATGCATATATATATATGTATGTATGTATGTATATGCATGTATATATGTATATGCATATACATATGTACATGCACATGTATATGTGTATGTGTGTATGTATGTACATGTATTATATATATGTACATATATGTGTATGTGCTTATGCATGTACATGTATTATATATACATATATGTGTATGTATGTATGTATGTATATTCATATATATGTGTATGTACATGTATGTATGTGCATATATATGTGTATGTACATGTATGTATATATGTATGTATGTATATGCATATATATGTGTATGTACATGTATGTATGTGCATGCATGTATATATATGTGTATGTGTGTATGTATGTATGTACTTGAGTATATACATGTGTACATACACACATACACATATATATGCATGTACATGCACACATACACATACATATATAATACATGTACATACATACACACATACACATATATCATGTGCATGTACATACATACATACATACACACATACATACATACATACACACATACACACATATACATATATATATGCATGTACATACACACACATATATATATACATGCACGTACACATACATACATGTGTACATACAGATATATGCACATGTATCTATATGTTTATATATTTTATTCCTAAGGAATTTATTTCAAAGAATTTTAACTTTATTACTTTAATATGTTTTAAGTTAGATCAAAAAATTAAGGAAATGTTAACCTTTTTATAATAAATCTAGTGTTTGATTTAAAAAATAATTGATTACAAAGAAAGGCTAGATCATATATGACCAATTGTAATGAAGAGTATTTTTTTATTTTGATCAAAATTTTAGTATAGAGTGGTTGAAAGGATAAATATTTTTTTTACATATTTACTCTTGGTTGAATATTACATGCATGCCTATGATTTAATAGGTTCACATAGCTCGATAGATATAAAGTTTGAACTAGATCTCATTAGATACATTTAAATTCAAAATTGTTTTCTAGTTTTGAAACTTGAAAATTTTACCTTTAATTTAAATATATATATTTTTTTAGTTTTGAAAAAATTTCAATTTAAATTTGTGTAGTTCATTATGTAATTTTGTTTTAATGATATGCAGATCTCTATCTATTTATATATATCATGGCCGATGAGGGATCTCATCATTCCCCTCGTTCTGAGCGAGAAGCTCAAACTAGATCAAATATATTTCAGGATAGTATTGTTAGATTGGACAATGCTCTAAAATGTTTAGAGCAAACAATTCACAACTCCCCCAATTTGGCTAATCGAGATAGATTAGTCACTATTAGACAAGAGATTATTAAGATGATTGAGACAATTCGATCATACAATCCTTATGATGAAATCAGCATTGAACAGTTTTATTTTTCTCTTGCCAGGAGTGTTACTGGCACAGTGAAACATAGAGAAGTTGCCAAATTAGTTTCAGGTGAAAATGTGTTATCCATGTTCCCATTTTATAGAGGAAAAAATAAAATTAGAGGATATGTGGTTACGAGGTGTGAAGATCCTCTTGTTGCGCCATTCATATACCCTAGATGGTTGGCAGCACATCATAGATGGCCTCACAATGATGAGCTGCCATTGTATTTTGTCAAACAGTTATATGCAGAATTTCATTTACATATAGAGGTGGACTACACATCTTATCCTGAGCATGTTGGCCAAGGTAAAGGCCGTTTTTCTGACAAACCACAGTTTAGACCTTCAAATTTGCCACCGCCTGTGGACAAGAGGGCATTAGTTGGCCCAAACCTTTTGGTTTTACCAAAACGTTTGGAATTGGCAGCAGCAGGGGAGGCAGCAACAGGGTCCACTCAGAGTCAGATTTTTGAAAACATTGCCTCTATTACGACGCAGATTGATCAGATTTCATCTGATCGAGTTGGTAGATATTTATTACGCCCACGGATCAACCTTCCTCCCACTGAGGCTACATCTGCATCGTATGATCCATTTATTAGTGCCGATCTACCTACTCTTGCAGATGTCGAGCATATGACCCACACGACTCTGCGTAATACGTGTAGACTCTCAATTTTGGATTTACTAGCAGCATATCAGGTTATCAGTGAGGACCATGGGATTGCTCTTGACAGGGTACCAGAATTTATTAGACAACGATATCCTCATACACATATGAGCCACAGTGTGGCAAATGCAGCTCAGGATATTCCACATCAGCCTACAGAATCCCGTGCACATCATGTTTCTGTTGATCCTTTAGCTTGCCCAGGTGGTCATCAGGATGTTACAGGTCACGTTGAGGCTACTGCGACACCCGATCCTGTCCATGGGACATATAGTCGACTTCTTTTTGCTACTGATACTGTACATGCTACAGAGCCCCCTATGATGTCTTTACATTCTCGTGATCTTAGTGACATTGGTAGAGCTTTCAAGCAGGCACAACAGGTACTTTCAATTTATAATTTAAATACATGTATATATTTTTAAAATTGTGTTCTAAAAATTTATGTAATGCATTTTAAAAACTTCTAGAGGTTTAACTCCTGATTGAAATTGTGTACTTGAAAATTTTAAGCAGTATGGTGAATTCCCAGACTTTGGAAATTTGGAGCATGATGGCGATCCCATGCAGTATGCAGATGAGGTACATTTAAATTTAATTTTAAAAAACTAATTACTTGATGTTTAAGTTTGAACACATTGAACTCAAGTACATTGTAAAATTTTTAGATAATTTTACATATATATGTGTACTTGAACACATGCAGGGGTTGGGACGAGGCTCAGGACATAGATCGAGAGATATTGGATCGGGACATGGATCCACACATCTTGGATCAACAGAGCGATCGGTCCATGGATCGAGGGAGAGGTCGAGGGAGAGATCGAGCCATGCATCGAGGGAGAGGTCGAGGGAGAGATCGAGCCATAGATCTGATGATTCTATTCATACCAGACATCCCTCTCTTTGAGATTTGTTTTATAGTATTACATGTCTGAGATCATTTTATTATATGTTGGGGACACTTTTTATGATTTATGTATTGAACATTTGGACGTGTTACATACTTATGTTTTATGGTACACATATATATACTTGTTATAATTTACATGTCATATTCATACAGTTATGTTTTATGGTTTGAATCTTAGAGGTTTGTTATATACGTGCATTATTATGGTTTGATGAACTCACTTACATTGTACATCTATAAGTACCTTTATTTAAATTTAAATTATGACCTAACTTGTTCAAATGCACTTCTTGTACATATATAGATAACTAAATACATTGTGAAATCAAAATGTTGTCCACTCCACTATCTAATGGAACTTGCTATTTGTAAATTTAAAAAGATGGACATGTACATGTAATTAATTTAAATAAATAGTTCAAATGAATTTGTCTTTAATAAATAGGTCAAGAAATAGAAAAAATTGAATGCATATATGCTTGAGATTAATGCTATACATGTTTTAAAGTAGAACATAAAAATGCAATCGGAAATAGATGATAGTTAGATTGAATTCTTTAAAGCTCTAAATGTTCATTTTTAAAGTCAGTAAAAGTTATTTATACATTTAAATTGTGCATATATCACGCTCTACATTAACCTAATTTCTAATTCCATATAATCTAATACACATGTTCATTTGAATGTGCATGCAAAGAATTCTTGAACTAGATGATGAGCTATACTTGTGTCAAGTTGAATGTAAATGAAATCATATATATATATATATATATATATATATGTTTGAAAGTGTTCACTTAAGAATGAACCATATAATTCAAATAAAGCATGCAAGCTATTAGTGGAGTTGAATGTAAATGAAATCAAATTTCTAGTTTTGAAAGTTTAAGAATTCCATGTGGAACATTTATATATATGTAATTAGAAATTGATATATATATTTAAATCTTGAAAGACATGCACATTTAATATTAAATTAAAAATTGATGACAATTCTATATAAATTAAAAATTGATCAAGTAGATCTCTTGGATGACAATTCTATATATAAATTAAAAATTGATCAATCCATATTTAATTGTACTGGAAAGATGGACCAAATTACAAGACTAATGAAGTTATGTTCATTCCTAGAGAAATATACTAAAAGTTACATTTTATAGGCATAAAAATATTTTATATATAAATAAAGTACTAAAGATGAGAGGAATAGAGATTACATCCTTATTTTTTAAGGTTGGACTATGAAATCACAAAAAAAAGCTATAAATAGCTTGATAATTCAAATTGGGTTCTACTATAGAAACCTTATATTTAAATTGTAGATGTTACTAGTGTATTAGCATCTTGGTCTTGGAGAAGGAAATATATATAATCTCTCATATATGAGTTTTGAATTAAAAATAAATATTTAAATGAGTGTATTGTGTTGGGATATTTAAGGATTTTATAAAAATATTTACTAAATAAAATCTATTTTATCAAAGAAAGAAAAGTTCATGTATATTAGAACAAAACAAAGATTCATCTTTTAATCAATAAATGACAACACAAGGTTACTCATCTTAATAAATTTATAATTTTCTAGTGATTGATTGAAATATTTTAAAAATAAATAAATAAGCTATAATATAATGAAGCTTCAAATAGTATTTTTGGTGTTATAGATGGTGGCATGTCTCCTAGAGAGATAAACTTCTTCTAGATCCACCTCTAAAACAATTAGAACTTGTTGTTGATGATAATAGGATATGGAATTTCTACATTTGGGAATTAGATATGACTTGGAAGATGTAGGTAGCTCATGGTCTCAAGCTATACATGGTAAACAAACACCCCAAACACCATCACTATGATTCACTACAATGTTCATATATTCCAATGCACCTTAAGGTGAACAAGAAAGGACAAACCAAGAGAACCTGGATACAATCTAACATTAACAAAATGGATAAATAATTTAGTTCTATACTTAAAAGATAGGAGCTAATATTCTTAAGTAAATTTGGATTTTAAAGATGAAACCAAATTATAAGGTCAAGTGATTTTTTATTAGGAGATTGGATTTGAAATGGATGATAGTCTAGATTAAGAATAAGGTCCCTAGATGTTGAAAACTTTGGGTGATGACGAAAGGACAATATGATGTATGGACTAGATTGAGACCAAGTAACCAAAATTTGATGTTTAAGTGATGCTTTTTTATTATTAAGGATGGAGAATGGATGTACGGTTGAGATGGATCTAGATGGATAATTTTTAAATGATTCTAGGATGAGGGATGCTTACCTGATGAAAATTTAATAAAATTAGGATGTGATCTAATTAGGATACATGAAAATCCAAATGATCATTTAAAATTATTGAATGTCGTGCATTAGTAATGTATAAAAAATAAAGAAAACTAGAGACAACATTTATGTCTAGATTCTTCACCACTTGAAAACACCAAATCAACTAGATAATTTTATACAAGTTTGTGGAGTTGAATGTTCAAATGAAATGAAAGATTTGAATGTGAACTTAAGAATTCCACGGAACATAAATAAATTTAAATGCAAAATTGGAACATAGACTAGGTTTTGTACATATTGTTGCACGTATATATATATATGAACAATCTAGCTCATGTATATAGGTGGAGTTGAACAAATATTTAAATTCAAAGATTTGAAAGTGAAAGTTTAACAATTCCATGTGTCAAACATAAAAATTTACAATCAAGGAATCTAGAGAGATGATATAAAGGAATTTCTAGAGAGATTCTCAAGAGTGAAGGTTTAAAAGAATGAACCATGTCCAACATGTAAAAATGCAATTGGAAATTTAGATGATTTAAAGGAATTTAGGCAAAATGTAAATTAAAACATTTTTAAAGTCACTGGGTTTTGTAGATCAAGCATATATATGATCTAACATACATGTCACATTCTAAAAAAAAAACCATTCTAAATCATGTCACATGTCCAATCAATACAAATATATAAATTATCTAGATTTGGAGTCATAAATGTGTACACATGTATCCAAAAAACAACTTAAAGCTCCTGGTACATAAAATCTGGATCCTCTCTATCTTTAATTATCTCTAAAATCTTCTCATGATCTTCAATAGGCAACCTCCACTTTTGTTTGGCACGTCCTCTTTTAGGTAAAGTTTCTAAATTTATTTTTGTTGCCAAAACTAAGTGACTGTAATGTAGAACCTTTTGTCCTGGCCTATAATCAACAAATATAATACCATTTTTATCTATCTTTATTTGCTGATAATATGTGCCTTCAATAACGACTGATCCAATGGGATACTCTTGTCCATCACCATCTGTCATCGATTCGAACAATTTGCTTTTTGGTTGTGTACATCTTAGTAGATAGTAATCTACACCTTCCGCATTTTCAGGATCTGCAACTATAGCGAAAATATCTCCTGTACACACACCACATATTTACATATTTAAGTAAATTATACATTTAAAAGTTGTAAAAATTTATATTTTATATTTGAAACTTACTTAAACATAGAATATATATATATATATATAAATTTAAATCTTGATTTTAACTAAATTAATCAATTTGGACATACCTATAACAACTAAATCAGATACACGTTCGTAATCAGCTGAATATAGTGGATCATAGACATCAACATTGTCATCTTCAACAAAAGGAGGCATTGATATTAATTGTTTCATTTCCCATTGTGAAACATACCCATCTCTAATATTCTCACATTGATCAATATTTGCATTGTCCTCAATGCAATCAATACAAAAACATGATTTTTCTCTCACATTCATTGCATAAGGCCTACTACTCCCCGTTGTCATGATTTGATGTAGATTTCTAATACCATGAATTGCTTGACAATTATAAGGATTTGATCGATCAATATCTGTTTAAATTCAAACTTGAAAATTCAATTTGAAATCATGTATATACTTGAACTTTGAAATTCAAATTTTTAAAACAAATTTTGACTAGACATACATACCTGTAACTTCCCAAAAATACCGTGTGTTGTATGTTGAGTCGCGAGCAGAAAAATGACTTTTGCACCATTCAACAATTTCGTTTGCATTCCGTATGGCATTACCTACAAGTTACAGACAAGTTGGCACAATTTGTCACCTATTACTTTCAAAGAACTTAAAAGAAAATTTAATTTAGTTAAATTAAATATATATATACATATCTAATCTTTTAAAAAGTATGAAGCTAAATTGGACATACCAGCAAGTTCATGTTGACGAAGTGCACGCTTCACACATGCTCCTGCTCCATCGTGCTCTCCTTTTCCATGTCCACTCTCATAAAAATTCCACAAAAATTTGGTGTTGCGTCTAGCATGTTGACTACATAACCAAACAAAGGCTTTTGCAGACTTAAATTGTCCTGTGAAGTTACAAATAATTAAACACTTGAAAACCTTGAATTATCTTCAAAAAACAATTTAAGTCTCAAAGTTTTAAAAGTAAATATAAATTAATTAAAAATAATTTAAAAACCAATGTACTTACCAGCACATCCATCAGACCATATCCATTGTTGTTCTTGATTTATGCCACGTCGTCTTAGGTCTTCAAAAAACATTTTGAAACAATGAGCTACATAACTTCTATCATGATTCGTATCATCACTGATATAAAAGTGAACCTCTTTGATGATAATTCTATCATCTTTGCTACTTTGTATTCCATCGACCGCTAACTCTGCATGCCTGTAGCAAACTTGCACGAAGATTGCAACTTGCTCTGAATGATAATATTGACTTTGAATCTCAGTTTGAGGACTAAATGTATAGTTCTCAGAGAAATCTACAATAGAGAGAATACAACCTGGTGGAAAACAATTCTTTGAATAACGAAATTGCTTAGATTGCCATCTTGCACCATGACAATGTTGGATATGTGGATATATGATATTGCGAAATTTACTCATGAATTCATTGTAAGGCAATCCACTCTCTTTGAGAACAATTTTTTTGGCCTCAACTCCTGACTTCGTTAAGTATGTCTCATATTCAAATCTCTTCCAAGTAACTTGCATTTCATTATTGTCAACATGTAAAAGATTCTTCAAATCTCCACAATCATTACATACATTTTTTATACACTGAACGTTGAATTCATCCGAATTTTCTGATTTTTCACATAGAAGAGACTTCACAAATTGTGTTGTGCTTCCAGGGATGGCTAAATTTCGATCAATTGTTGCCATAACTTTTCTATATGATTGTAGGTGTAGATCAAATTCAACATGATTTCGACAACAACAAGTTTCACGTACTTTATTTATACGTACAAATGATGGTCGTAGTGTTTCAAACATCCTTTGACAAATCTTCACATTTAAAAATTCTTGTTTAAATGCTTCAAAAAGTTCACTTTGTGTTGTATCTATAAAATGTTTTGGATGAGAAATTTTTGTACCATCATCACCTATTATTTGTATAGTATCCCTTCTATTGGAAGAAACACGAGAGTGGGTGGTCCAATATTCAACAACTTGTTTCTTTACATCTTCTGAAATTCTATCTTTTCGAGGAACCCTACAAATATTTACCCAATTTTTCTCAATTTTTCCATCTATTTCATCTCTCTTTTCAATATATCTTTGAACAGTTCTCCTAGAAACATTTAGTAATTCAGAAATTGCTTGAACTTGTCTTCTATATGATAATTTCTTACTAGAAATTACAGTCATCAACGCTCTACGTGCAGCACTTAAATCACTAGACCGACTCTTCTTTTCAATACATTTTAATGCTTCTTGCAGGTTTTCAACAATTGTTTGTTTTAAATCTGATGACTTTTTCCTATTATCAACCCCTAACAACTCCAAAACAGGGGTCATTTCTTTTCGTCTAAATAACTTTGCAATTAACTGTGCTCTTCCAATTAAAGATTTCTCTTCAAAAAATTCATCCCATATTTTTTTAGAGTGTAATTTTAATGTGCTTTCAGATAACATATCTTCAGATGAAATATTATTGAAAAGAGAATCTTCATCCATCTCCATCAAATTTTCCATACCATAGTCCAAAACATTTATATTAGTACTAGGTTCAGTTTGTTCTTGTACCTGTACGTCACCTTGATCATCAATATTTTCCATGGGTTGTTGTTCAGTAGATGTTCCTTCATCCGCTTTTCTCTTTCTTTGTCTTACTCGTGTTCGTTCATACTTCCTCGATCTAGTCCTTTGATTTGCCATCACAAATTACACTCAAATTTGAATGATTGCCTACATAGAAATTTGTACACACATAAGCTTTCCATGAAACATGTACATGTAATATAGCATAAATATTTTAAAAAACTTGTAACTAGATGCAAAACATAAACATAAAATATTTAAACAAAAGTTTTTAATAAACATAAACATGCAAAACATAAAATATTTTTAATTGAATAATGAATATATTTCTACACATATTTCTTTGATGTTAATATTTTAATAAAAAAAAGTGAAAACAAACTTCAAATGCATTTTCAATAAAAAAACATAATCAATTAAATAAATTAAAGATCAATACACCTTAAAAATATTTCTCCTCTTCTCCAAATGCCTTTTTTTTCGTCGAAATACGTCTTGTAAATTTCAGAAATGATAAACCTTCCAAAATGTTGAAATAAATCTTCTTTAATCGAAATATTTGTTATTTTCTAATTTTTTTAATTTGATAAATTTGGAAAAAAAAAAACTTTTTTTTATATCATTCATTTTCGGCCGAGTCGTTATCGGCCGATACATTTCCGAGCGATTCACTTTCGGCCGATTCGTTACCGGCCGATAGTGTTTCGGCCGAAACCTGGTGGTCGGCCGAAACCCTACCGGCCGAAAGTATCTAGTTGGCATCCTACATGGCAGCTTACTCATCATTTTTCAAAATTTTCTGAAACATTCATTTTTGGCAGAGTATTTCTCTAGTCAGATTGATTTTTTTGCAAAAAATAAAAATACCCTTTTGTAGAGCTTGAAGTGTAGAATCCAAATATAGAATTTCTATAATATTTTGATTAGTTTTGATATCTTTTATTTTTAAAATAATGCAAGTAGGTTTTAAAAATTAGAAAAGAGGCTGATTTGATATTAAAAAAATGATAGGAAAATTTATTAGAATGTTTTAAATATTATATGAGGCACAAGAGGAGAGAGTCTACTTCAAAAGGGTATATTTTGTTTTTTGAAAATGATTGAAAAAATTGAAATTAGTTGACGGCCCGTCAAAACTGTCAAATTCTGACATGTTTGACTTTAAAACGTTATTACGAGAAAAATATACATCAAAATGTGATTTTTTTTTTCCATGCACAGGATATTGAAATTACCTATTTGGAAAAAAAAAGGGAGAAATGAAGTTTTTTTCATTTTATTTCTTGACGGCCCGTGAAGTCACTCTTTTATGAAATTTTCAGCATTCCAAAATTTGTCCTTAAATTGATAAAAACATAATAAAAACAATTTTTTTAAATTTTAAAAATTACAGGAATAAACTACACCAAAAGTTCTACATTTTATTAGTTTACACCATTTTGAAATTCAAAACATAAAGACCACTTTTACGTGGTCGAAGTTCATAATTTTTTTTGCTGTTGGCCGATTCCTTTATAAAGTGTGACACAGGTTTGTGCTTTTACCCTAATGTTTTGCTTTAGGGTTGTTGATGGGTATCATGGTTAATTTTTGTTGTCAGAATTTTGTATTTTTGGGCTGCAAGCTATATTGGTTTAGTCTTTCTTACAATTTTTTTCCGTTGTCAAGGGTTTTGGGATCCCTTCAAAATCTACTTTTCCTTATCAAAAACAAATATGTAATTATGTATATATATATATATATATGTATGTATGTATATATATATGTATGTATGTATACATATATATATATACATACATACATATATATATATATACATACATACACACACACACACACACACACACACACACACACACACACACACACACACACACACACACACATATATATCTCAGAAAATCAAATTCAAAATTGATGTTGATCATTATTGAATTTAAGATAAATTTAATGGAAATGTTGGAAGATTCCCCAAGTCCTGGCCTAAAAACACATTATTGCCAAATGAATTGAAATAGATAGTGGGTGGCAAGGGCAATAATGCCATAATGGAAATGCCCCAACAACATGCAAAATATTTCTATTCTGAAAACATAACCCAGGCAAAAAAAACACAACGAATGGTATCAACTGGTAAGAAGGAAAAAATAAAGGAAGAAGAACTCGGTGAAAGGGAAAAATCAGTCTAAAGCTTAGGAAAAAGCTAGAACCAGAGGTAATTTGATTCCATTTGGAAATAAAATAGATTTCCTTGCATTCCCTCTAAAATATTTATTCAATATTCTTTCCATACTGTCGAATTTTATTCAATAGCAACTGTGATTATGTATATTTCTGTCTATATTGGACATGGCTTGAGCTTGGAAGAATGTGTAGCATCGACCACTTCTCAGGCTGCATGGTCTATTGACATGCTTGCATGGCCTATCAGCCTGCTTCCATGGATAAATCTTAAGTCTTAAACACCTTATTGGCTAGTTAGTTGGGCTAGGCTGAGGCTTAGAAGCCATTGTTTTAATTAGCTATCACATAGTTCTTACATGATGAAGCCTAGCCAATACTTGGCTATCAAAATTTATTCTGATTGATAGAGTATTTAACATATGATAACAATGTAGAGGATCAATTATCGATCCTATGGGGTTAGGCTTAATGCCTTTATGATTTATTTTTAATATTATGATTTTCATATCGGCTAGGACGATAATGGGAATAGGCTTTAATCATTAATTAGCCACATGTATAAGCCATAAGAATGTAAACTATAGTTTCTTTGCGTCACCATTGTTCTAAGGGAATGATGAAGGAACAAAGTTAGCGTTCCATGTAACCCATGTATGGTTCGATCTCCATGATCGACTAGTTGTTTCTTTAAAATAAATACAGTTTAAATCTTGCATGTCAAATTACAAAGTTAAATACCAACATGCCATTGAAAGGCATTCTCAAACTCAGCCTTGAATAGTTAAGGAAAATTTGTATCGTCCTTATAAGGGAGTAGTCGATCCTAGATTGACTTGAGAATGATTTTCTCATAGTTTTTTTCTTGGAACCTTTGAAACACAAGTTCTATCTTAGAACCCTGAAAACTATTGAGTCTCATCTCTTGATTGAATGGTTATTCAGGTATAATAATGATGAGCATGTCATTATTAGAATCACTATAAATATATATAAATTGCATAATGGACTTTTAATATCATTTGTATGATCAAATTTTTGAATGATGAATATTCTATTCTATGAATGGAGTATTGGTTAGTGTGATTTTGATGATGAAATTTTAATGGAGTTTCCTTGTTATTAGTAGTTTGAGTTAGCCGAAAACAACATTGTATACAATAAACAGTGAATGTTCTGTTGTAAATGACATTGCTGATTTATAAAATGTAACTATTTAGTTGGAAACAACATTGTTTATTTGTAAACAGTGAATGTTTTGTTGTAAATGACAACAATGATTTATAAAATATAATTGTTTAGCTAGAAACAACATTGTTTATTTGAAAACAGTGAATGTTCTATTGTAAATGACATCATTAGGTTGTAAAAGTGTATGTGTAGCTGAAAACAATCTTGTTCAGTAACCGTTTAAATGAAACAACATTGTTAGTTAGAAACTGTGAACATTCTATACAGAACAACTTATTCTGTAATTGTTTAGTTGGAAACAATATTGTTCTATTTTAAATAGGGAAAGTGTTCATATGTAAATAATATTGTTGAATATTACAACTTGTATGATAAAACAGAACAACAGTGTGTGAGAAACTATTAATACATATTTAATTTTGGACTCAATTATTTCTTGAATTTTCTGATAGATGAAAATGTCAAAATGGAACATTATTATGTGATAGCAATCTGATTTAATGGTTTTATTTTAGAATGCATGCACAAACCAATAACTTAAGTAGGCACATATATGTGTATGCACATACACTCTTATCTATGTACATACACATACTAGTGACATACCTTCTTTTGTTTCTTAATTCATTTATTTTAAATGGATAATGCTTTATGTTGAAAGTAAACATGGGTCATGTGAATGATATGTTTGAATAATGTAATGTATAGTTCAATTTGAATAATGTATCTAGTTTCTGTTTAGTGAGGAAATTAGTAATATGATTTTATTTTCCATAGAAATATTTGAGAATAATATTCTTTTACTTGAATAGAACAGTGATACCTAAGTAGACTAGAGCACCTAAGGGTAGAGCTGCTAGAGGGTAGATAGCTGTTATGAAATATTATGTTGTAGAAAGTTACCTTCCAGGACGAGTGTCAAAATGGAGTTCAAAGAGTATAGGTTTTCTTTACTAGAACCTATTGTTTTTTGTTGCAATAAATTTTTTATGCTTGGCCAAGCAAAATAGTTCATTTTGTATGTATGAACTCTATGTTAACACTCTCTACCATTCCTAGCATAGATCTTGCATTTTATTTTATAACTTGTAGATAGAAATTGCATGTTGATGTATGGGAACACACTAGATTCCACCTTGTAGATTGTTCTCTTGCTAAACTTTTTGTGCAGGGTCAGGTATTCTTTAAGTTGGAAGAATTCTGGGGAAGCGTAAGCTTCATGGTTGGGTGGTAAAGTGCTTCAACCATGTTCTCATCCACTAGTGGAGGTGAGCGTCAAGAAGAACCTTATATGTACACAAGACTATTTAGTCTATGATGTAACCTTGATGTAATACTTGATGTACCTTGACGTAAAAGTTGTACAATGTAATGACTATGTGGCCTTATAAGCAAAGTCAAAATTGAGTATTGTAATTTGACATTTGAATTGAATATATGAATCTTTGACACATTTTAATTGGATATGTGTTGCTATGATTGACTATACCTACTTAGTTATGTCTTTTTAATTTGAATATATTCATATGCCATTGACAATAATATTAATTAAGTAATAATTTAGGATGGATTATTACATTTAGTATCAAAGCTTAGGGTTCAACTCTAGGCCTTTTGAGTCTACCATAGTTTTGACTAGGGATAGTTGACCCTTGACCAAATTTAGTTGTTTAGAGAATTGATTGAACCTGGATTGAATGCAGGTATGGGAAGGTCAAAGGAAGAACAAAGGAAAGGGAAAATTGTTAGAACCTCACATAAGAATGATGTAATGGAAGAAAAAGCTAAGACAAAGGTTCAACCCAAAATTATCAACGACGAGACTCTAGGTTAGGCCCTTACATGACTTAAGCTAGAGAGATGCTTGAAGATTGAGGATAAGAGAACACCTAAGATCAAAAAGATTTTTGCAATCAAGGATTGGCCTCTAGGGTGTGGAACCAATGCACCCTTGTTAACTAAAGAGGAAAAGGAAAGCTTGCATACTCAACCATCCTCTTCTGTAAAGTTTGATGTAAATTTAGATGAGGACACAGAGGAATGTCCTCTTTTTGATGATGAGAAAACAGAATAATGTAACAATAATCCTTTTGTAAATAAGGGTCTATTGAATCATGTTTGAATTAAATAAAACCAGATAATATTTTTGGTGTGTTTAAATGAAGGACTCCAAAATATGTTTATTATGCATGAAGGTGTATGTATTCTATGAATAAGGGATATATGCATGTGTAAATTATGTGATCTAGAATAAGAATGCTTATTTGTAGAACCCAATGTTGGGATGTGATAAATGTGAATGTGTTGCAGGTTAAGTGTGATTCAACATGGTGACCACTAGGCAAGAGATGGGTGGTAGTGGTTTCGACAACAGACATATCAAGAGGCTAGAACATATTCTAGAGCTTCTGAACTGGCAAGAGGCTCACATGGATCACATCGAAGAAGAGGTCTGAGTGGAACGTGAGGATCAAGACTGCAGGAATGCAAAAGTCAATCAGGGAGACGCTGATCCAGTATTGGGAAAAGTTCACCAACCTATTGAAGTATGTGCCTCGGTATCAGGGAGATTAATATTTTTGTATCCAAAAATTTATAATGGGACTGAGACCCCACATAGGAGCTGAAGTGGATATGCACGATCCTCTTACCATGAATGAAGTCTTCCAAAAAGCCACCAAATAGGAACAAAAACTACAAAAGTTATCCAACCTTTGTAACAATTCAAATCCTAAGTCGCGGTATGGGAAAAGGAAATTTCATAAAGGAGAAAAGAACCATCAGATCCATAATCTCAAGAGGAGAAGTGAGTCGTAGGAGAAGGGTGAAGATGGGAATGGTGGAAAGAAAAAGAAGGAAAATAGAAACAAGGGTAAAGACGACCAAAAGTAGAAGGGCTTCAAAGAGGATAAGCCAAGAGGTCGCAAAGGGCCTCGTGATGGATGCTATACTTGTGGAGGTGATCATTATTCCTCAAATTATCCTTAGTAGTCAAAGTCATAGAAGGAAAGAAGCTACTAGAAGACTCAATATCACCAAATCCATGTTGTAGTGGATAACAAACAAGAAGAGTATCATGCTTCACCAATTCAGTTGATGGGTAAGCTCTATGGCCAATCAGTTTCTATCTTAATTGATATCAGAGCTATTGAATGTTTTATAGATCCTAGAATAATATCCAAGATACCTATTAGACATGGATACATGACAAACTCATGGATAGTTTAGTATGGTAATCGAGTAGGCAAAGGGTAGATACCTATCTCTTTTGCAGTGAGTTAGAGATTCCAACCTTTCAAACATAGGTCAACTTGTATGTGGCACCTTTAGGCTCATATGATGTAATTTTGGGAATAAATTGGTTAACTGAGCATAAGGCTATAGTGAACTATGAGGATAAGGTAGTCAATTGTCTGGATGACTATGGAAACCCAGTCGAGATTTGTGGAATGCATAGACCCTTGGAGATTAGATAGATTTCTACGATGCAAATCAAGAGGCTCATTGAAAGGGATGTGCAATTTATGCTGTGCATGTCAGTAACCCTGACAATAAGGAATCGTATTTAGATGATTACCCTATTCTCAAGGATTTCCAAGATGTATTCCCTGATGAACTTATAAAGTTTCCTTCGAAGTGAGAATTTGACTTTTCTATTGACCTTGTGCCAGGAGCCAAGCCTCAATCCAAGGAACCCTATCAGATGACCACCACCAAACTCTATGAGTTGAAGGCCCATTTAATGGAATTACTAAGAAAAGGGCTTATAAGACCCAATGTTTCTCCTTGGGGAGCACTAGTTATCTTTGTGAAAAAGAAGGATGTGACCTTGCATCTGTGTATAGATTATCAGATGTTGAACAAGGCGAACATGAAGAACTGATATCCACTTCTGAGGATTGATGAGATGTTTGACCAAACGAAGGGAGCGACATTGTTCTCTAAAATCGATCTCAAGTCAGGGTACCATAAGTTGAGAATTAAGGAAGAAGATATTCCAAAGACTACTATCTGAACTCGATATGGACATTACGAGTTCACTGTGGTACCATTTTGTTTGACTAATGCACCAAAAAAAATTATGAACCTCATTGATAAGGGCCAAGCTACTCGAAACTACACAAATCACAATAATAGAAACCAACAAAGAAGATGCGAGATAGAAAAATAACCCACTTTCAATTATTTTTAGATAATGAAATTACAGATTCAAAAATTACATGCTACAACATCATGGGCTTGATTCATTACAATAAAATCAACTCTGAAAAGAAAATCTACTATTCGGAGCCACAATTTGCACTATCAGGGCCGCCTTCAACAATCCCCACTTAACCTTTTTTATTTTCCCCAATAACTGCCCTAGAATGTTCTAGAAAGTTCATATTTCCCCTTTTTGTTTTGGCGCCAAAAGTCTTGCCTTTTAATTTCTGTCATAGGAAGAAATTTTTGTGAAATTCACTTTCTAGAGGACCAACTTTGTGGGGCCATAAATTTTGATCCAGGTGTCCAATTTGCTATTATTGCATATCATTGGAAAGCTCTCGATGAGCTCTACAACATACAAACCACCATAGGTCGGTTCAACCATTTTTTGAGCTATTTCAGGGCCTCTAAAGTTTTATATTTGAGTTTGAAGCTACATTGGAGAAATTTCTCAGGACAAAAACTTTAATTTCTCCCAAACCATGTAGTGTATTGAGGTGATTCTCTTGCAACTAGATTTTTTTTTTAACTCTACTCGTTGGGGTAAATTTTCACATCCATACGAGCCTGTTTAGGCTGACTTACTACAAATAGTACTTGCCCCTTTTTTGCTATTTTTGATGCCTGACAGTCTTATACCCCTTAAGTGCCATCATGGGACTCAAAACAACTAAATAAAATAAAGAAAATATTTTTTTTGGGTGATGCAAGATTTCCCTACACCGCTGGATGCTCGTACATCAGACATCCAGGGTAATTGGAAAAGTGACCCTATCATTTCTTAGGAGTTAGAGGGAAACCAAGGTGGTTAAACTTAGCCTCATATAACCATGATGAATCTTCAGTAGGTCTTCCCCTCCATTTCACCAAGTACTCTACTTATTTCCTGTTTCTCGTGCTTCTACCCACATGACTATCTAGGATTTCTTCTATCTCTTCCTTCTTTGAAGTAGGTGCTGAAATTTTCAACTGTTCATTTATCGACCCCTCCTCTATATCACCTTCATGATACTCTATCAAATTAGCAATGTTGAACACAAGAGAAATGTTTATTCCACTAGGAAACTCTACCTCATACGCATTTCCTGAATCATGCTTCTTCAGGATCTTACATGGTCCAAACTTCTTCATTTTTAGCTTGTTGAATGTGCCAACTAGAAACCTTTCCTTTCGCAAATGAGCCATGACTTCATCTCCTACTTGGAACTCCTTATGCCTCCTTTTCTGATATGTCTGAGCCTTATATTGTGAGTTCATCTTATTGATATGTTTCTTCACCTCTTCGTGCAAATTCTTCAGGTGCTCAGAAAAATCTTCAGCTTCAACACTACTCTTCTCCCCCTCATCCATCTTTCTTAGTTCAAAAGCAGTTCTTGGATTAATTCCATATACAATCTAGAATGGTGATTTACCGGTGCTCCTATTGATAAAATTATTATAAGAAATTTTTTCTTGTGCTATAATCAAATCCCATCCCTTAGGCTTATCTCCTACTAAGCATCTTAGCAGGTTACCCAAACTCCTATTCACCATCTCTTTTTGTGCATCAGTCTGTGAATGGTGTGTAGAACTGAACTTCAAATTTGTCTTCAACTTCTTCCATAATGTCCTCTAGAAATAACCAACAAATTTGGTATCTCTATTTGAAACTATACTCTTTGGTAGACCATGTAGTCTCACCACCTCTTTGAAAAATAATTCTACAACATGCACAACATCACTGGTCTTATGACACAGAATGAAATGTGCCATCTTTGAAAATCTATCCACCACCACAAATATGGAATCATGCCCTCTCTGTTTCCTTAGCAAGCCAAGAACAAAATCCATGCTAATATCCTCCCATGGCCTCTCAAGTACAGGTAATGGCTGATACAATCCAATATTCTGACTTGTTCCTTTCACCATGTGACATACTTTGCAACTTTGTACAAACTTCTTCACATCTTGTTGTAGCTATGGCCAATAATAATTCTCACTGACAAGAGCAATGGTCTTATCTCAACCAAAATTTCCAACCAATCCTCCACTATGCTTCTTCTTGATTAGATTTTCTCTCATAAAACTCCTTGGAATGCACAATTGGCTTCCTCTAAACAACATCCCATCTTGGATAAAGAAATCCAACCATCTCATCCTATCCAATGTAATAGGTTCCAAACAAGCTTTCCAAGCTTTTGCAAAGTCTAGAACTTCAGGATACAAACTCTTGAGTTCATTGAACCCAACAATCTCTATATTCATCTCTATCAACAATTTTTTCCTTCTGCTTAAGGCATCTATAACTCTATTTGACCTTCCACTCCTATGCTTAAAAAAAGAAGTATAAATATGAAAAAAGTCAACCCATTTTAAGTGCCTTTGATTCAACTTTCCTTGACTATTGAGATACTGCAAAGCCTGGTGATCAACTTATACAAAAATATTCTTTTGGCAACAAATAGTGTCTCCATTTCTTCAAAGCTTGAACTATAGCATAAAACTCTTGACCATAGACATATTATTTCTTCTTAGTGTCATTTAGCTTCTCACTAAAATAGGAAACATGCTTACCTTTTTGACTCAAAATAGCTCCTATGGTAGTGCCATTAGAATCACAATCTACCTGAAAGACCTTATTGAAATCTGGAAATGCCAAAATAGGTTGCTCTGTAACTTTCTTCTTCAACATATCAAAACTTTTGGTTGCTGCTGTAGTCCACTTAAACTCTTTTCTATCCTCTCTCATTTCTTCATTTAGAGGTGCACAAATACTACTGATATTCTTAATAAAATTTCTATAAAAACTTGCTAGACCATGAAATGATCTTGCCTCTGTAACATTCCTCGGGGTAGCCCATTCAATGATAGCTTTCACCTTCTCTAGATCCATTTTAAGACCCTATGTTGAGAAAACAAATCCTAGATACACAAACTCTATCTTCATAAAACTGCATTTCTTCAAATTAATCAACAAATTCTCCTCCCTTAGCTTCTCAAAAACTCTTCGGATATGCATCAAGTGCTCCTCCAATGTCTTACTAAAAATCAAAATATCATCTAAATAGACAATAACAAATTTTCCTAAAAATTCTTTCAATACCTCATTCATAAGTTGCATAAATGTGCTTGGTTCATTGGTTAGCCCAAAAGGCATGACCAACCACTCGTACAATCCCTCCTTGGTTTTAAAGATTATCTTCCATTCAACTCCTTCTCTAATACGGATCTGGTGATATCCACTCTTCAAATATATCTTTGTGAAGTACTCAACTCCACTCAAACAATCCATAATGTCATCCATCCTTGGTAAGGGGAATTTGTACTTGATGGTGATCTTGTTGATGGCTCTAGAATTTGTACACATCTGCCATTCCCCATCCTTATTTGGTGCTAGTACTGCAGGAACTGGACATGGACTCAAACTCTCTTGAATCAATCCTTTCCGCAACAACTCTTGCACTTTTCTGTTCAACTCTTTGCTCTTTGTTGGAGTCATACAATGAGCTGCCTTATTTGGAAAATTGGCTCCAAGAATTAGGTCTATCTAATGGCTAATCTTTCTTATGGGAGGCAAACCTTTAGGTACATTATTAGAAATAATAGCTTGAAACTCATTCAACAAATCTGAAACCTCTATAGGTACCTTAGTAGTATCTTCTTTATCAACTCTAGGGATCAATGCAGAACACATATGCTCATGCTTCATACCTTCTAGGAAATTTCTTCCCTCAACCAAATAAATTCTTGCATTACTGCATACCTTTTCCTTTGCCTCTTTCAAGGGCTTCAACTTATGAAAAACTCCATCCTTTTTCAAAGAATAGGTGTTGGCATGTCCATCATGTACTGCACGTCGATCAAACTGCCATGGTCTACCTAACAACATATGACAAACATCCATAGGCATAATATTACACAATACCTCATCATGGTAATTTTCAATCTTGAACTTTACCAGACATTGTTCATTTACCAAGGATTTATGGTCCTTCTGCAACCAAACAATCTGGTATGGGTTCAGATGCCTTTTTCTCTCCAACTGCAACTTACTAACTATTTCTTCTGAAACAAGGTTATCAATACTACCTCCATCAATAATAACATTGCAAAATTTACCTTCACATTACATCTGGTGTGAAACAAATTCTTCCTTTGAGTTGGTTCCTTCTCCTCATTCAACAAGGCTCTTCTGGTAACAAGAACCTCTCCTCTTTCTGCATCATCAGAATGTGAAGACTTAAAATCTTCATCTACATATGCAACTTGTGCATTACCCTTAGGTCTTCTATTTGTTCTTCCTTGATGTTGAGGACACTTATAGGCTCTATGTCCTTCTCCACACTGGAAACAAGTTCCATGGAAGCCTCCTCTTCCCGATCCTTGTCCAAATATTCCTCTTCCTCTTTGGTCTCCATTATTCTGATCACGAGGACAGTAGGTGTTATCTCCTTTCTGGTTTTGGATGCTACTAGAGCCTTCACCCTTCTTTTGATCTTCATTTCGACCTCCATATGACCATCCACCGATCTTTCCTCCATGGCCTCCACCTTGCTTTTTTCTCTCAAACCTCTTGTTTAGTCATTTTTCAACCTTTAGAGAACACTGATAAGTGTCCTCAATGGTGATCATTCTTACCAGTGCCAATTCTTCCTGTATGCTTGGCTTCAACCCGTTAATATAATGCACAACTTTCTATTTATTCACCTCATAATGTCTTGTCCGAATCAAGACCTTGTGAAATTCCTCTGTGTATTCTTTCATCATCCTTGTCACTTGCCTCAAGCTCTACATCTTCTTGAGAAGCTCCAATTCGTAATCGATTGGAATAAATTGTATCTTCAATTTCGACACCATTCTATCCCATCTAGAAATTTTATCTTTCCCTTGTCTCCCTCTTTCTAATTGGACCTCTTTCCACCACATACTGGAGTGACCTTTCAATTTTGTCTTTGCAAACCTCACTCTGTGAGGATCTTCAATCTCCTCAAACTCAAAAAATTCCTCCATGTCATTGATCCAATCAATCAATTCTTCAGGATTTAGATTTCCACTAAAAGTTGAAACCTCCATTTTAGGTCCCTTCCCAATGCATGAGATCACTTGTAGCAATCTTCTTTCTCTAGGATCCATTGGATCCTACTCTTCCTCTTCCATTTCATCTTCACTATCATCTCTGTCTCATTGCACATCTCTTCTTTGAACCTCTTGTTGAAAGGTTTCTAATTGCCTTCTAAGGGCTTTGATTTTATCTCTAGGTGGATCTCTTCCTCCACCACCTCGGCCTTTACCTTTGCCATATTGGGAAAGTCTTGGAGGCATCTTGAACTCAACCCACTCTCACAGGTCCTACTACAACTGCCTCACGTTTGACACTCTATTACAGGCTTAGGAACTCTTGCTCTGATACCACTTGATGAGGGCCAAGCCGCCCAAAACCACACAAATCACAACAATAGACACCAACACAGAAGATGCAAGATAGAAAAATAACCCACTTTCAATTATTTTTAGATAATGAAATTACAAATTCAAAACTTACATGCTACAACCTCATGGGATTGATTCATTACAACAAAATCAACTTTGAAAAGAAAATTTACTATTCGGAGCCACAATCTGCACTATCAGGGCCACCTTCAACAATCCCCACTTAACCCTTTTTATTTTCCCCAATAATCGCCCTAGAATATTCTAGAAAGTTCATATTTCCCCTTTTTGTTTTGGTGCAAAAAGTCTTTCCATTTAATTTATGTCCTAGGAACAAATTTTTATGAAATTCACTTTTTAGAGGACCAACTTTGCGGGGCCATAACTTTTGATCCGGGCGTCCAATTTGCTATTATTGCATATCGTTGGAAAGCTCTCAATGTGCTCTACAATGCATAAACAACCATAGGTCGGTTCAACCACTTTTTGAGCTGTTTCAGGGCCTCTAAAGTTTTATATCTAAATTTGAAGCTTCATTGGAGAAATTTCTCAAGATGAAAAATTTAATTTCTCCCAAATCGTGCTAGGTATTGAGGTGATTCTTTCACGACCAATTTTTTTTTTCAGCTTTGCTCCTTGGGGTAAATTTTCAAATCCATACGAGCCCATTTAGTCTGACTTACTAAAAATAGTAAGTGCCCATTTTTGACTATTTTTGATGCCTAATAGTCTTATACCCCTTAAGTGCCATCATGAGACTCAAAAAAACTAAAGAAAATAAAGAAAACAATTTTTTTGGGTGATGCAAGATTTCCCTACACCATTGGATGTTCCTGCATCACTCATGAATAGTGTATTTAGAGACTGCTTGGATGAATTCTTTTTAATCTTCATTGATGATATCTTGATTTACTCAAATTCTATCAAAGAGCATGATAGGTACTTGAGGGTAGTTCTTTAGCGACTGAGAGAAAGGAAACTCTTTGGAAATCTGTCCAAGTGTTCATTCTATCAAGACAGGGTGCACTATCTAGGCCATATCATTTCAGTTGAAGGAGTCTCTGTAGACCCTAAAAAGATCAAGGTGATCATGGTTGTAGCACCCCTCCAGTTTGCTATGCTGTTAGAGAGTGTTTTTATTTTAACAGACTCAGACATTTGTTATTGTTTTATGATCGCTGGCTTTAGAGCGATGTGGATGCTATACTTTGATGTGATGATTCACTATAGGGATGGTTATGTTTTATGTTATGTTTTTGATTAGCATAGTTGTTGATATTGATATATGCTCATCTGTTGATTAATGATGCTTTAATTTCGTCAGTCTTGATGTGACTGTATTGGTGAAGGGGACGAGATTACATCACTCGCATGCGAGCGCCCTGTGATTCCGTGATTTCTCTTCACGGTGTGACTGTTATGTTTTATTCATGTACAACATTCGTCTTGATTGTAAGATTGCAGGTACAAGACATCGTCTCCACCTGGCTTCATAGGTCTGAGCGTGTCCATTTTCCCAATGGTTTTGTTGATTGGGAGATAGCAACGAGGTTTCCTTGTCAATCCACAATCCTTGTCATATTGTGTCGTGAGTTTGTGTCTTCTTGTTGTTGAGTCATGTCATCTTTGATGTTTTGATAATTTATTATCAGTGAGAATTATATGTGGAAATTAATGTTAAGTGGTTGTAAATGTTAATTTATGTATTTTAGATTAAAATTGCTATTTAATTTAGTTAATTTAATTTTATTCAATTGGTAAGGTAATTTAATCTATTGATTAAATTTATCTTATTAAATGGACAAATTAATTAATTAAATTTCATTTATGTGATGAGGTAATTTAATCCTCGTGGTTAAAATTATTTTATTAAGTAAATAAACTAATTAATTAAATTTATTTTGTTGAGTAAATAAATTAATCAATTAAATTTATTAAGTGAATGGTTTGGTTGTTTTGTAAAGTGCATAGATTAAGTGATTTAAATTTATTTGGAAATTAAATTTTGTTTTAAATTTTTAACAGAAAAAATATCTTGTAAATGCATTAGGAGGAAATAACTATGGTGGTTGAGAGGGACATTTTTTTGAATTTTTGACTAAGTGTTGAGAGAATTTATTGAGGGATTTGATGGAAAAATGAAAAATATCTTGGAAATTTGGTTGCTAAAATAGAGGAAGGGTTTTATTTGTATTTTGACATTTTTGGTCTAGAAGTGGAGATTTTGGAAGTTTGGATTTGGCAAGGAATCTCAACTTCAGTTCTCATTTCTCCAAGCTTCAAAAACAGGTTCTTTTATTGTTTTGATGTTTAGAAGTTTTGATTTTAAATTTTGAAAGAATTACTGTGAAATTTTAGTAGCTTTAGAAAAAATTGGGAAAACTTTAGATCTTCTGATTTTTAAACAACAAAAAATTCAAACAATAGAAGATTTAGATAATCTCTGGTTAAATTTGTGGAAATGGAATTCTTCTGTTGAATTTGTGAAATATTTATAATCCTCTGTTAAACTTGAAATATTTTCCTGTAGGAAATCATTGAGTTAAATTTACTCTTCCTAAACAATATTTTGAGATATTGATTATATTTATATATAAATATACATAATTGTATCTATGTATTTCTTGTAATCAATTTATTTAAAAAAATTATATTTAGAAAAAGAAATTATAGAAATTCGCCATATGGCAAAATTGTTACATCTGAGAATTTTTTTAAAAAAATTTAATGTCAAATTTTGGGGCTGGGGGAGCTACCCCCACAGCCATCCCCACGGGGAGGCTATTGTGTAGGCAACACCACTGCCCACCACAATGCACCCCACAAAAGGGGAGGTTGTGTGGCAACTGCCCATAGTAGGGCCACAACAGGGTTTAACCCTGCGTCCCTGGGCATATGCATTTGTTTTAAAATATATATTTTTCTATAAATTATATATATATTATATAATATATATTATATATATATATTTATATATATGTTTTATAATTTTTTTTTAAATATGTGTATATATATGTATATATATTATTTTTAATATATAATAAATATATGTATATATATTATATATATTATTTTTAATATATAATATATATATGTATATTTTATTGGCATATTTAATTAGCAAATTATTGGAGTATTATTTAAATGAATTTGGGAATTTAAATTGATTTTATAAATATATATATATATATATATATATATATATAATTGTATATACATAAAGTATATAATTATATATATATATGTTTAATATATATTTATATTTAAATATAATTATCTTTAGATTGTTTTATTATAAAAGTTGCAAATATTTATTTTATAATAAAATGATTTTATTTAAAAAAATTAAAATTGTTTTTTATCATTCGATGTGATTGAGAAACTTGAAGAACAAACAACTAGTTTTAATTTCTTATTTCTTGTTGTAAATGGAGTTATAAATTAATTGATTAATTTATGCAATATGTTATTGCTTTATTTGGATTTGAGAAATCCTAAAGTTAGATTAATATTTTGCTTGAGATTGTTTTAAAGGTTATGATTTCTTTTATGCTAGTCGTTTGGGAAAAATGGGGTCTTTGATTTTGTAAGTCTTCCAGATGTGTTTTCTTGAGATGATGTTGTGTCTCATGTGATTGTTATTGTTTAACTTGGGTAGTGCATAGGATATGTTTCAGTTGGACCTGGTTATGTGAACAGGTCATGTTGTATAATTATTGTTGAGTTGGTAATTGTAACTAGTTGTGTGCACCTGGTTTACCCAATGTTAATGGGATTAGTTCCTTAGGTTGTTAATAGGGGAGTGGCTTTTCATGGGGGCTGACACACAAAGTGGTGTCTAGGTAAGTCATGAAGAGTTAGATTAATTAGTGATAACTTAATAAATATGTTAGGGGAAAAGGGTAGTCTAAACACTTAACTTTTGTTAATGCCTCGCTCACGGACTCAAGGGCTAGTAAAGACTTGGGATGAGATGAGAAGGCCTGGAATGGAAAGATCAATATCTTGTCTCTATGAAAGATAATCGATTTCGCATTGGATTGCATGTGGGGCCAAGTTTTGTAAGAGGTCACCATGGTAACCCAAGATGGGGGCCGGGGCCTAGGAAGATTTGCCAGGGTAACCCATGCAACTTTGTGATGACACTCCTCCTATGACAATCGTCAGTTAGTTTGTTGTACTGTGTAGTTGATCATTGTTATCTGGAAGCATTGTAACCATTTTGTTAGTATTGTACTTGAATAGTTTAGTATTTTTTTTGCCTATGTCTAGAGGTTGTAGGTTTTTCCTATGAAGCTCTTTTACTATCTCCTAGCATGGGGGGTGGGTCTTCGGGTACCACTTGGTTGGGTTGAACGTGCACATTCACCGTTGGGTTCCCAGTTCTTGTTCGTGATGGCAGGTACTTCATGATTGGAGATCTCGTGTGTACCAGTGGATTTGTAATTCTTTCATTTTATCACTTGTATTTGTTGGCTACCTTGTAATTGTATTACTCCTCAATTGTGTTCAAGGAGAATCTTTGTAATTTGTAATTGTAACACTTTTGTATAAACTATCTCATTTGGAAATGAGTGATGTAATTGTAATATTGAATGAATGCAATGTTAGAACAAATCATTATTGTACTTTATAGCTTAAATGATGTATTTTAATGTTTTGGATGTATGATCTTTAATTCTTGAGTAATAAATATAAGTTATATTTTGTAACTTTTGTTAGTAATGGGTATTGTAAGTAAGTGCCGTCATGTACCTTAGAGAATGTATGTGTTAGTGTAGTTTACATTACTTGTTTAATTACACTTTTAATTTTTTTTTTGTTCATTTCCATTATGTGTGTGATATTCTCTAGGGTTTTGTGGCGGGAATTACACATGGTATCAGAGCCCAAGTTGAAACACTGGGTGCTCTGAAATATTTTTGAACCCATTAAGTTGTTAGTTGCATAGGATTTAAGTTTGCGTACCTTGTCTTATGTCATGGTATGTATTTGTGCAAGATCATGCCACCTAGGCGAGGTCGTGGTAGAGGTTGTAGTCATGTAGGTGGTTGTGGAAGTAATCAATAGAATTCACCTCCCATTGTTCCCCATGACTTAAATTGTGAGGAGAAACAGTCTTCCCAAAATGTAGTGAGGTCAGTGATTAGAATCTGGGTCCACCAAGGATCAAGGATGCTCAGTTGTGTCATTTATTAGAGGAGACTCTAGCTCATCTAGGTCTGAGGCAGGATAAAGATCAGGATATTATGGGTGAGAGAGAGGTTCCAACACAATTAGAGGCAGTCATGGCTGCACATATGAGAGACCTACTTAGAGATTTTCCACCTACATTTGATGGTTTGGGTAGTGGATCAGAGGCTGAGACGTGGCTGATAGATTTGAATCAGTTTTTTTCTATGCACCCTTATGTAAGCAACATCAAAGCTAGATGTGCGATCATGCACCTGAGAGATTTTGAATTTACCTGGTGGAGGTTGGAGGAGCAGAAGCTCCATATTGATATTAATATTGTATCTTGGGATTTTTTCTTAGTGAGGTTCAGGGCCAGATTTCTTTTTGACCATTGGCGTTAGCGTCATGGAGATGAGTTCCATGCCTTACAATAGATGGCTATGTTTGTAGAGCAGTATGATCGTCATTTTTATGAGCTCAAGCAGTTTGCAGGAATTAGTGATGATGAGGGCATGCTTGTTCAACATTTCATCAGGGGCTTAAATGCCTGGATCAGTGGTGGTGTGCGGGTTTTTGAACCCAAGACTATGAAGGTAGTGGTGGTGAAGGCCAGATTGGTGGAGGAGAACCTGGCGATGGCATTGGGTGGTCACACTAGAGTTCAGATAGGCAGTTCTTCAACTGCAGGACTGAGTGCACATAGTGGCCAGACTCAGGGAGTTCGACAACCTAGGACACAACAGGTGTCTACACAGAGTGGGTAGTATTAGAATTCACAGGGGAAACACAAGAGTTTCTAGTAGAGGCAGGGTGATAGATATCAATCAAGTGGTGATAGGAACTGGAGGCGTAATAAACACAACAATTATGAGCAACCGACATAGAGTTCACAGTCTACCTATAGGGGTAGCGTTTAGCAGTCGAGCACACCTTCTGGAGGTAGAGGTTATGGTAGGGTACTAGATGTTTTGTGTGTGGCCAATAGGGTCACATAACACAATAGTGTCCCAATAGGGGCACATCAGGGTACACTCAGAGGCCAGCAGTGTCAGAGCTGACAGTTGGTGATGCAGGAAGAGGGCATCGAGTATTTGCTGTGGTTGATAATCGCCAGGATGATCATCAAAGCATAGTAGTAGAGACATATGGTATGTTATAGGGTTATAGGGTTACCATTTTATTTGATTCTGGAGCATCAAATTCCTTTATTTCATCTTCTGTCGTGGCATGATGTAGATTGAGGGTAGCAAAGCAAGACGTTAAGTGGTAGGTCGAATTGGCCTTTGGTGCTAAAGTTGTAGTGAAATCCCTAGTACCTGATTGTAGATTGGATATTGGATCCTTTCACACTACATTAGACCTCCATATTATACCATTGGGGTCATATGACATTGTCTTGGGGATGGATTGGCTTGAGGCTCACAAGGCCGTGATTGACTGTCAACGTAAATCAATTCGATGCATTGATGCATCTGGCAGTGAAGTAGAGATTGTGGGAGTTCAGAGACCCATATCATTGAGGATGATCTCGACTATGCAGCTGAGTAGATGTGTATGTCAGGGATGTCAGTTATTTACAGTAATAGTAGATGACTTGGAGTTGGGTGATAGTGAGGAGAAGGTTACCCTTGATAGCCACCTCATACTCTCGGAGTATGCATATATTTTTCTCGATGATATTCTAGGGATGCCACCTCACTGTGACATTGATTTTAGGATTGATCTATTACCTGGTTTCGAGCCTATTTCATGAGCTCCATATTGCATGACTACACAGGAGCTTAAGGAACTCCGCTTGTAGCTAGAGGAGTTGATAGTGAAGGGTTTCATCCGCCCTAGTGTTTCACCTTGGGGAGCACTAGTAATTTTTGTGAAGAAGAAGGATGGCTCTCTTTGTTTTTACATAGACTACTATCAGTTGAACAAAGTGACAATTAGGAACCAATATCCCTTACCTATAATTGATGAATTGTTTGATCAGATCAAGGGTGCTACGGTCTTTTCAAAAATTGATCTTAAGTCAGGGTATCATCAACTATGCATACTTGATGTCGATATCCATAAGACGACATTTCACACATGCTACAATCACTACGAGTTTACTGTGGTACCATTTGGGTTGACAAATGCGCCATTTGTGTTCATGATCTTGATGAAAATAGTCTTTTTCACATATCTAGATAGATTTGTACTAGTATTCCTTGATGATAAATTGATCTATTCTAGGACAGTAGAGGAATATAATGAGTATTTGAGGCAGGTATTGCAGTGTTTGAGAGATAATTAGTTGTACGCTAACCTATCCAAATGTGAGTTCTTTAAGATTGAAGTTAATTACCTTGGGCATGTGGTTACAAGAGAGGGTGTTGCAGTAGATCCTACAAAGATCCAAGTGATCAATGATTGGCCCGTGCCTACTAATGTGGCAGAGATACATACTTTCATGGGTTTATGAGGGTACTATAGATGTTTTATTGATGGCTTCTAGAGGATAGGACATCCTATCACTTCTCTTCAAAGGAAAGGGAAGAAGTTTGTTTGGTCAGAACAGTGTGAGTAAGCATTCCAGATGCTGAAGGAGAAGTTGACTAGTGCACCGATTCTTGCGATACCTGATCCTACTAGAGATTTTGTTGTCTATACTGACGTATCTTTGGAGGGATTAAGAGAAATTTTGATGCAGGATGGTCGAGTGATTGCGTATGAATCACACAAACTCAAGGATCATGAATTGAATTACCCTACACACGATCTTGAGTTGGCAGCGGTAGTGCATGCCTTGGTGAGATGGAGACATTTCTTGTTGGGACATAGATTTTAGTTGTACAGTGACCATCTGAGTCTACAGTTCATCTTCACACAACCTAATCTTAATGCTAGGTAGAGGTGATGGATGGAATTCCTTTGTGAGTATGACTTCGAGGTGAAGTACATCCAGGGGAAGGAGAACGTAGTTTTTGATGCTCTCATTAGGCAGAGACATGAGTTATCTGAGTTGAATCTTGGTGTGGATTTGAGGAGTTAGATTCTTTCAGCACTTCCTGCAAATAGTTGGTACTAGGAGGTGAGATCAGAAATAGAGTCAGGCAGGGTTCTAGAAGGCAGATTCTTAGATTATTCTCTAGATTCAGATGGTTTGTTGAGGCACATGGGACACATTTATGTTCCATTATCTGGAGATCTTCGTACCTTTGTTTTGATAGAGGCACATCATGCACCTTATTCAGCTCATCTAGGAGTGAAGAAGATGCATGCCGATTTGCGGCAACTTTATTTTTGGGCAGGTATGAAGCGAGATATCGCTGACTTTGTATCGAGGTGTTTGGAGTTCCAATGAGTGAAGGTTGAACACCAACATCCGACAAGGCTTCTGCAACCACATTTGGTGCTTGAGTGGAAATGGGATATAATCTTGTTGGATTTCATTGTTAGTTTACCCAACTCTTCACAATGACACGATGCTATTATGGTGATGGTAGATAGGTTGATGAAGGTAGCACACTTCTCGCCTATTCATTCATCCTATAATGCTTCGTCTATTGCTAGAGTGTTCATGGGAGATATTTTGAGGTTGCACGGTATTCCTTGTCAGATCATTTTTGATAGGGATCCTGTGTTCACCTCAGCTTTCTGGACGTCATTGCAACATTCTATGGGGACACAGTTGAACTTCAGTTCAATGTATCATCCTGAGATAGATGGATAGACTGAGAGGTTCAACCATATCCTCGAGGATATGTTGCACATGTATGTGATGGACCAACAAACACGATGGGAGGACTATCTCCATTTAGTGGAGTTTGCTTATAACAAATTTTATAGTTTGATTGGTATGCCTCCTTTCCAGGCATTGTATGGGCATCCGTGTCGGGCTCCTTTGAGTTGGGATCGGTTAGAGGAAATAGTTCTTTTGGGTCCGTATATGCTTTAGGATATGGAGCAACAGGTGATTCAAATTAGGGAACATTTGATTGTTGCACAAGATAGGCAGAAAAAGTATGTTGATGCACATTAGGTGGATCGTTAGTTTGCAGTAGGTGACCAAGTCTTTTTGCGAGTGCATTCGTGAAAGAGTCCAATCCGATATGGAAAGGGATCTAAGCTCACACCTCGCTTTGTTGGGCCATTTGAAATTCTTGAGAAGATTGGTCCAGTTGCTTATCGACTTGCTTTTCTGCCCAGTCTCTTGTGTATTCACGATGTATTTCATGTTTCAGTTCTCAAGCCTTATCATCTAGACATATCTCACGTCCTTGATTGGAATGCTTTACATGTAGAGGATGAGGAGTTTGCTTTGGAGCCCATGGCCATCACACAACACAGGATACTCGCCCTCAGGGGTCGAGATATAGAGTAGGTCAGGGTCCAGTGGGATCCTAGAGATGATACTTTAGCTACTTGGGAGGATATGACCAGGATGAGGGATCTCTATTCCTATTTGTTCGTAGGCTTCTAGGAGTAAGCCTGATCCTAGGGGGGAGAATGTAGCACCCCTCTGGTTTACTATGCTGTTAGACAATGTTTTTATTTTGACAGACTCAGATATTTGTTATTGTTTTATGATCATTGGCATTAGAGCAATGTGGATGCTATACTTTGATGTGATGATTCACTATACAGATGGTTATGTTTTATGTTATGATTTTGATTAGCATAGTTGTTGATATTGATATATGTTCATCTGTTGATTAATGATGCTTTAATTTCATCAGTCTTGATGTGACTGTATTGGTGAAGGGGACATGATTACATCACTCGCATGTGAGTGCCATGTGATTTCTCTTCACGGTGTAACTGTTATGTTTTATCCATGTACGACATTCGTCTTGATTGCAGGATTGTAGGTACATGACATCGTCTCCACCTGGCTTCACAGGTCTGAGCGCGTCCACTTTCCCAATGGTTTTGTTGATTGAGAGATAGTAACGGGGTTTCCTTTTCAATCCACAATCCTTGCCATAGTGTGTCGTCAGTTTGTATCTTGTTATTGTTGAGTCATGTTGTCTTTGATGTTTTGATAATTTATTATTGGTGGGAATTATGTGTAAATTAATGTTAAGTGGTTGCAAATGTTAATTTATGTATTTTAGATTAAAATTGTTATTTAATTTAGTTAATTTAATTTTATTCAATTGGTAAGGTAATTTAATCTATTGATTAAATTTATCTTATTAAATGGAAAAATTAATTAGTTAAATTTCATTTATGTGATAAGGTAATTTAATCCTCGTGGTTAAATTTATTTTATTAAGTAAATAAACTAATTAATTAAATTTATTTTGTTGAGTAAATAAATTAATCAATTAAATTTATTAAGTGAATGGTTTAGTTGTTTTGTAAAGTGCATAGATTAAGTGATTTAAATTTATTTGGAAATTAAATTTTGTTTTAAATTTTTAAAAGCAAAAATATCTTGTAAATGCATAAGGAGGAAATAACTATGGTGGTTGAGAGGGATATTTTTTAAATTTTTGAATAAGTGTTGAGGGAATTTATTGAGGGATTTGATGAAAAATGAAAAATATCTTAGAAATTTGGTTGCTAAAATAGAGGAAGGGTTTTATTTGTATTTTGACATTTTTGGTCTAGAAGTGGAGATTTTGGAAGTTTGGATTTGGCAAGGAAGCTCAACTTCAGTTCACATTTCTTCAAGCTTCAAAAACATGTCCTTTTATTGCTTTGATGTTTATAAGTTTTGATTTTAAAATTTGAAAGAATTGCTGTGAAATTTTAGTAGCTTTAGAAAAATTTGGGAAAACTTTAGATCTTCTGATTTTTAAACAACATAAAATTCAAACAGTAGAAGATTTAGATAATCTCTAGTTAAATTTGTGGAAATGGAATTCTTCTATTGAATTTGTGAAATATTTACAATCCTCTATTAAAATTGAAATATTTTCCTGTAGGAAAACATTGAGTTAAATTTGCTCTTCATGAACAATATTTTGAGATATTGATTATATTTATATATAAATATATATAATTGTATATGTGTATTGCTTGTAATCAATTTATTTTAAAAATTTATATTTAGATTTTTTTTTTTATAGAAATTCACCATATGGCGAAATTGTTACATCTCAGAATTTAAAAAAAAAAAATTAATGTCAAAATTTGGGGCTAGGGGAGCTACCCCCACAGCCGCCCCCATGGGGAGGCTGCTGTGGAGACAACACCGCTGCCTTCATAGGCAACTGCGCTGCCCACCACAACACACCCCACCAAAGGGGAGGCTGTGTGGTAGCCGGCCACAGTAGGGCAACAATAGGGTTCGACCTTGCATCCCCTACCTAGGCATATGCATTCATTTTAAAATGTTTTTTTTTATAAATTATATTTATATATATTATATATATATTATTTATAATATATATAATATATATTATATATATATATATGTTTTATAATTTTTTTTAAAATATATGTATATATATTATTTTTAATATATATATTATATATTATATATATATGTATATTTTATTGGCATATTTAATTACCAAATTATTGGAATATTATTTAAATAATTTGGGAATTTAAATTGATTTGATAAATATATATTTAAATAATATTTATATATTTAAATATATATTTATATATATATATATATAATTGTATATACATAAGGTATATAATTATATATATATATGTTTAATATATATTTATATTTAAATATAATTATTTTAAGATTGTTTTATTATAAAATTTGCAAATATTTATTTTATAATAAAATGATTTTATTTAAAAGAAAAAAAAATGATTTTTATCATTAGATGTGATTGAGAAACTTGAAGAAAAAACTAGTTTTAATTTATTATTTCTTGTTGTAAATGGAGTTATAAATTAATTGATTAATTTATGAAATACGTTATTGCTTTATTTGGATTTGAGAAATCCTAAAGTTAGATTAATATTTTGCCTGAAATTGTTTTAAAGGTTATGATTTCTTTTATGCTGGTCATTTGGGAAAAATGGGGTTTTTGATTTTGTAAGTCTTCTAGATGTGTTTTCTTGAGATGATGTTGTGTCTCATGTGATTGTTATTATTTAACTTGGGTAGTGCATGGGATATGTTTCAATTGGACCTGGTTATGTGAACAGGTTGTGCCGTATAATTATTGTTGAGTTGGTAATTGTAACTAGTTGTGTGCACCTGGTTTACCCAATGTTAGTGGGATTAGTTCTTTAGGTTGTTAATAGGGGAGTGGCTTTTCATGGGGGCCGACACACAAAATGGTGTTTGGGTAACTCATGAAGAGTTAGATTAATTAGTGATAACTTAATAAATATGTTAGGGGAAAAGGGTAGTTTAAACACTTAACTTTTGTTAATGCCTCACTCATGGACTCAAGGGCTAGTAAAGACTTGGGATGAGACGAGAAGGCCTAGAATGGCAAGATGAGTATCTTGTCTCTATGAAAGATAATGGATTCCGCATTGGATTGCATGTGGGGCCGGGTTTTGTAAGAGGTCACCAGGGTAATCCAAGATGGGGGCCGGGGCCTAGGAAGATTCACCAGGGTAACCCATGCAACTTTGTGATGAAACTCCTCCTATGACAACTGTCAGTCAGTTTGTTGTACTATGTAGTTGATAATTGTTATCTTGAAGCATTGTAGCCATTTTTTTAGTATTGTACTTGTATAGTTTAGTATTGTTTTTGCCTATGTCTAGAGGTTGTAGGTTTTTCCTAGGAAGCTCTTTTACTATCTCCTAGCACGGGGGGTAGGCTTTCAGGTACCACTTGGTTGGGTGGAATGTGCACCTTCATCGTTGGGTTCCTAGTTCTTGTTTGTGATACTTCATGATTGAAGATCTCGTGTGTACCAGTGGATTTGTAATTCTTTCATGTTCTCACTTGTATTTGTTGGCTACCTTGTAATTGTATTACTTAATTGTATTCAAGGAGAATCTTTGTAATTTGTAATTGTAACACTTTTTATAAACTATCACATTTGGAAATGAGTGATGTAACTATAATATTGAATGAATGCAATGTTAGAACAAATCATTATTGTACTTTATAGCTTAAATGATGTATTTTAATGTTTTAGATGTATGATCTTTAATTCTTGAGTAATAAATATAAGTTATATTTTGTAACTTTTGTTAGTAATGGGTATTGTAAGTAAGCACCATCACGTACCTTAGAGAATGTATGTGTTAGTGTAGTTTACATTACTTGTTTAATTACACTTTTTTTTTAAAAAATTGTTCACTTTCATTATGTGTGTGACATTCTCTAGGGTTTCATGGCAGGTGTTACACATCTGGTGCCTCAGAATGTGTCAAAAGTACGTAGCTTCATGGGCCTTGTAGGATACTATAGGAAGTTTGTGCAAGGGTTTTCCCAGATTGCATCTCCTATCACCTCACTCCAAAGAAAGGGAACATGGTTTGAATGGACCAAGAAATGTGAGCAGACATTCCAACTTCTAAAGGAGAGGCTCATGAAAGTACCAACGCTGACCATTCCTGATCCCAATGGGAGATTCATAGTAATCATAGATGCTTCAGGAGAGGGACTAGGAGTAGTACTAATGTAGGATAGACAAGTGGTAGCATATGAACCAAGGAAGCTTAAGCTGCATGAGGTAACTGCACACCACATGATTTAGAATTGGCCATAATAGTTCATGCCTTACATATGTGGAGGTATTATCTTTTGGGGAATCCATTTGAACTCAAGATAGACCACTTGGGATTGAAGTACATATTTACTCAACCAAACCTTAATGCATGACAAAGAAGGTGGTTGGAATTCCTTAGTGAGTATGACTTCAAAATTGAGTATATAAGGGGAAAAGAGAACAAAGTGGTTGATGCTCTTAGTAGACAAAGACATCTGACAACCATGATCTTGACAAGGTCTAACTTGAGATAATAGGTGATTCAATATCTGCACTATGATAGAGTGAAGAGTGTGCTAATAGTAAATCCTTCAGATCATTGGTTTGATGGGTATGAGATCAAACTGGATGGTATTTTGAGATACTAGAGAAGAATGTATATTCCAAACTCTAGAGAGTTGAGGAAGTTGGTTTCAGATGAGGTTCATATTGTGCCTTATTCAGGACACCTTAGAGTATCCAAGATGATCGCAGAGTTAAGGACTCTGTATTTTTTGGCCTAAACTCAAGAAGGATGTAGTGGATTACGTAGCCAGATGCTTAGAGTGCCAGTGAGTCAAGGCTAAGCATGCACATCCAGCGAGGCTACTATATCCTCATGACATACTTGAGTATAAATGACAGGTGATTAGTATGGATTTTGTACAAGGGTTGTCATTAACCAAGAACAAGTATGATGTTATCTTGGTCATAATTGATAAGTTGACTAAGGTTGCACACTTCATTCTACAAAGCCTTAAGGATGGATCGTTGACCCTGGCCAAGAAATTTTTCTAGGAGATCTTCTGCTTGCATGGAGTGCCAGAGACTATCATTTCTGATAGTAACACTTGGATGACCTCAAGATTTTGGATGACCTTGAATGTTGCATTGGGAACAAAACTAAATTTCAGCTCGACTTATCATCCTTAGACTGATGGGAAGACAAAGAGGGTGAATTAGGTAGTTGAAGACCTCCTCTGAATCTTTTGTATGGAACAATAGTATAAGTGGGAAGAATATTTTCCTTTGGTAGAGTTTTCTTACAACTATTAACACACATCCCTAGGCATGAAACCGTTTGAAGCTCTTTATGGGCGAAAGTGTCGTACCCCCATAAGTTGGGATAAATTGTAGGACAAGATCATAATAGGGCTTGAAATGCTTAAGGAAATGGAAGAACAAGTGAGAGTCATTAAAAGCAGACTAAAGGAGGTGGCAGACCAACATAAGAGTTATTCCAACAAGAACAAAACTCTTAGACAATTCACAACAGAGGATAAAGTTTTCTTAAGATTTAAACACCATAAAAGTTCTATTGCTTTTGGAAAGTCTTCCAATTTGGCCCCAAGATATGTGAGACCATTTAAAGTCTTGGAAGTGATTAAACTAGTTGCTTATAGACTAGCTCTACCACTTGCTCTGGTTCGACTTCATAATGTGTTTCATTTTTCTTTGCTTAAGCAATATCATCCTGATGAAGCTCATATGCTTGATTGGAAATCCTTGTAGGTATAGGATCTAGGAGTGATGCTAGTGGAGACCATTAGAATCCTGGGTAGATGCAACGTTAAGTTGTGGAGCAGAGATATTGCTCAGTTTAAGGTCCAATGGGACCAGTATTCTGAAGACAATGCTACTTGGGAGGATGATGTAGAAATAGAATGCTCCTTTCCACATTTGCTTTCTTAAGAAATAAGACTTGGAAAATTTTGTTTGAATTTTTTTGGATTGAAATATTGTTATGGTTGAGACAATTTGATGTGATGTTGAAATAGACATATATGCTTTAATTTGAATGTGAAGTTGAAATAGACGTGAATGCTTTAATTTTGATTAAATAGACATTAGGATGATGTCTCTTCCAAGAAGGGAAGGATGTCATAACCCAATTTTATTGCATTTTAAATTATATTTTGATAAATTGAATTATTGAAAAACTTTAATATGTTAAATGGAAATTTTGAAAATTTTGAAATAGATTGAAAAAAGTTGACTGATGTTGACTATGTGATATTTTTAAATTATCTTATATGTTATCAAGAATTGAATGTTACTGATGAATTTTGCAAGTACAAGTGTGTGCAATTGTAGGGTGATAGGTTGAAGGACGAGAACATGGTTGAAGTAGGATTGTTTAGCTAGATCGAACGGTAAGCTAGATGGAATCTGGATGCATGCACCACAAAATGGCATGATAATCACATTTAAATTCACATAGGAAATTATATTGAGCTGACTAAAGTAATACGACGACTGAAAAGATAGACAAGTGTGAAACAAAAATACATGTGAATTGTTATTTAATTGTCTATCTTGATTTTGTGTGAGTTCAAAATTGAAATTGAAAGAAAATGTGGCTTACCAAATGAATGAATGTGTGTAATTCAAAAAGAAAATAAAATAAAATGCTATTTCATTTAAAAATTGTTGCTCGAAAATAGAATAAAAGTTAATTTTCATTCTATTATTTGAAAATAAATATATATGAAATATATCAGCATTTAGAAACAAACACACACACACATATAGACACATACATAAATATGTAAATATATATATCTGAATGTGAACGTAAATGAGTAAATGTATGTGAATAAAAAATATGTAATTATGTATATATATATGTATATATATACATATATATACATATATACATATATATACATATATACATATATATACATATATACATATATATACATATATACATATATATATATGTATGTATGTGTGTATGTATGTATGTATGTATATATAGTCATAAAATTGCACCCCTCACAATTTCACATGCATTTTTGTTTCCGATTTAGTGTTCACTCCCTTAGCATTTGTATAGGCTCATTTTAGCCCCTGCATCAACCTTTTTCCCCTCTCAGGATGCTCAACACCCCTTTTCAGCAGCTACCCTCATGTGTCAACTTTGCATCAAACCTTGTGCCTTTCCTGTTCATGTCATTTTGTAGCATGATGTGTCTAGACACTAGCGTGCCACACAGATGTCTACACATTGCACTAGCATCCTACAATGTTTCAACGTTCAAATGACTATTTTCATGCATGTTTTCCACTTGTCATCTCTCTTGGTCAGTGGTAACGGCTCGAGATGCCTTGCAATCACCCAAAAAGCTTCTATTTGCTTCTCTTCTCTCTTTAAAATATTTCTTTTCAATTTATTTGCACTTCTAGCTTCACTCCTAACTTCTCCTCTTCTTCTCCATCTTGGCACTCTCCCATCTTGCTCTTGCTGGCACAACTCTCTTGTTTGTTACAACACCCTTCTACAACACCTTCAAGCTCTGTTGCCATCTCTCTTTTCAAATCTATCAAGCTCTTACAACACTTCTTGCAACACTCTTGGCTCTTGCAATGCTCTTGCTCTCTCTCTCTCTCTCTCTCTTTGGCTTCCTTAAGCCTTGCAAATTCATCTCCCTTATCTCATGCTTGTGAGCATTTTGGGATTCCATATCCTTTGTCTACCACATCTCTACTTTGTGATACAGGTTCTCCTCGAGTGGGGATTGCTTTTATCACCTACATTTTGCAATGCAAGTTCTCCTCCTTGAGCGAGGTTTGCTTTTATCACATCACATTTGCTTACTTCTCACTCTCTCTATCTTTTGGCTGTCCGTGGAGGTGGGAACACCAAAATAAGGGTTTGACTGAGGAAAACCCCTATACAACCCCAACACTTTCTCTCAATCTTATAGACATAGGTATTGACGAAATTCACATGTTCGAGACTTCATCACTTGCATGGTTGTGAGCATTTCCCTTCTTATCTTTATCATTTCTATTTCACTTTATTTTAGTTTTATTATATTTTGTTACTTTCTCACGTTCTAAGATCTCTTAGAAATTATAGTAGAAGTAGCCACTTTGTCATTTTCTGTGATAAATTCACTCTCTAGTCCATAGGAGATGCCAGTGCGCTGCGTTGTCGTCTATATCCTGTGCTGCTGTCCTTTGGCCGAGAGCTTATCAGTTTGTCTAGAAAATCTTTGTGAATTACTCTTTCCGATTCTAGAACTCTCGTGCTATTCCTTGAGGTAGTTTGGGGCAGTTCGCCTTGTGAGGCTTTTTGAATGAAGAGAACTCATGAGTAGTGAATCCCCCTTCTCTATAATATATAAATAGTATATGTATATATATTTATATTTCTAATAATATATAATTTGAAATCGGTATTGATCATTGTCAAATTTAAGAGAAATTTAATGGAAACGTGGGAAGATTCCCCAAGTTGTGGCCTAAAAACATATTATGGCTGAATAAATTGAAATAGATAGTGGGTGGAAAGGGAAATATTGCCATAATGGAAATGCCCTAACAACACACAAAATGTTTCTATTTTGAAAACATAACCTAGGCAAAAAAAACACAGCGAATGGTATCGACTCTAGTTAGAAGGAAAAAAGTAAGGAAGAAGAACTCAGTGAAAGGGAAAAATTAGTCTAAAGCTTAGGAAAAAGCTTGAACCAGAGGTGATTTGATTCCATTTGGAAACAAAATAGATTTTCTTGCATTCCCTCTAAAATATTTATTCAATCTTCTTTCCATACTGTCAAATTTTATTCAATAGCAATTGTGATTATGCATATTTCTATCTATATTGGACATGACTTGAGCTTGGAAGAATGCATAACATTGACCGCTTCTCAGGCTGCATGGCCTATCAGTCTGCTTGCATGGATAAATATTTAGTCTTAAATGCCTTATCGACTAGTTAGTTGGGCTAGTTTGAGGCTTATAAGCCATTGTTTTAATCAGTTGTCACATAGTTCTTGCATGATGAAACCTAGCCAATCTCTGGCTATCAAAATTTATTCCAATTGATAGAGTATTTAACATATGATAACAATGTAGAGGATCAATTATCAATCTTATGGGGTAAAGCTTAATGCCTCTATGATTTATTTTTAATATTTTGATATTCATATCGGCTGGGCCGATAATGGGAATAGACTTTAATCATTAGCCATTGTTAGTTGTAGTTTCTTTCAGTCACCATTGTTCTAAGTGAGTGATGAAGCAACAAAGTTAGTGTTCCATGTAACCCATGTATGGTTTGATCTCCATGATCGACTGGATGTTTCTTTAAAATAAATACAATTTAAATCTTGCATGTCGAATCACAAAGTTAAATACCAACATGCCATTGACAGGCATTCTTGAACCCGACCTTGAATAGTTAAGGAAAAAATGTATCAGTCTTATAAGGGAGTAGTCGATCCTAGATTGACATGAGAATGATTTGCTCATAGTTTTTTTCTTGGAACCTTTGAAATACGAGTTCTATTTTAGAACCCTAAAAACTACCGAGTCTCATCTCTTGACCGAATGGTTATTTAGGTATAATAGCAATGAGCATGTTGTTCTTAGAATCATTATAAATATATATAAATTACATAATGGACTTTCAATATCATTTGTATGATCAAATTTTTGAATGATAAATATTCTATTATATGAATGTAGCATTGGTTAGCCTGATTCTAATGATGAAATTTTAATAGCATTGCCTTATTATTGGCAGTTTGAGTTAGCTAAAAACAACATTGTATACTATAAACAATGAATGTTCTATTGTAAATGACATTGTTGATTTATAAACTATAATTTTTAGCTCGAAACAACATTGTTTATTTGTAAATAGTGAATGTTCTATTGTAAATGACATCAATGATTTATCAACTATAACTATTTAGCTGGAAACAACATTGTTTATTTGAAAATAGTGAATGTTCTATTGCAAATGACATCATTAGGTTGTAAAAGTGTATGTGTAGTTGAAAACAATCTTGTTTAGTAACTATTTAAATAAAACAACATTGTTAGTTACAAACTGTGAAAGTTCTATACAAAACAACTTTTTTTGTAATTGTCTAGTTGAAAACAATATTGTTCTATTTTAAACAGGGAAAGTTTTCATATGTAAACAACATTGTTGAATATTATAAATTGTATTATAAAATGAAAAAAAAGTGTGTGAGAAACTATTAATGCACATTTAATTTTAGACTCAATTATTTTTTGAATTTTTTGACATATGAAAACGTCAAAATGGAACATTATTATGTGATAGCAATTTGATTTAATGGTTTTATTTCAGAATGTATGCACAAACCAATAACTTAAGTAGGCACATATATGTCTATGCACATAGACTCTCATCTATGTACATACACATACTTGTGACATACCTTCTTTTGTTTCTTACTTAATTCATTTATTTTAAATGGATAATGCTTTATGTTGAAAGTAAACATGGGTCATGTGAATGATATGACTGAATAATATAATGTACAATTCCATTTGAATCATGTATCTGATTTCCATTTAGTGAGAACATTAGTAATCTAATTTTTGTTTCCGTAGAAATATGTGAGAAGAATATTCTTTTACTTGAATAGAACAGTGATAGGCTAGATGCTTCTAGAGTGTAGATAGCTATTATGAAATATTGTGTTGTAGAAAGTTATAGTTTAGAGAGTATAGGTTTGCTTTGTACCAAAACCTATTGTTTGTTGTTGCAACAAATTTTTTATGCTTGGCCAAGAAAAATAGTTCATTTTGTATATATGAACTCTGTGTTAACAAGTTCTTTGCCATTCCTTGCATAGATCTTGCATTTTATTTTCTAGCTTGTAGATAGAAATTGCATGTTGATGTATGGGAAGACACCAGATTCCACCTTGCAGATTGTTCTCTTGCTGAAATTTCCGTGTAGGGTCGGGTATTCTTCAAGTTGGAAGAATTTTGAGGAAGCGTAAGCTTCGTGGTTGGGCAATAAAGTGCTTCAACCATGTTCTCATGCACTAGTGGAGGCGAGCATCAAGAGGAACCTTAGATGTACACAAGACTATTTAGCCGATGATGTAACCTTGATGTACCTTGATGCAAAAGTTGTACAATGTAATGACTATGTGGCCATATGAGCCAAGTCAAAATTGCATATTGTAATTTGACATTTGAATTGATTATACAAATGTTTTACTTATTTTAATTGGAAATGTGTTGCTATGATTGACTATAGCTACTTATTTATGTCTTTAATTTGATTATATTCACATGTCATTTATAATAATACTAATTAAGTAATAATTTAGGACGGGTTATTACATTTGGTATCAGATCTTAGGGTTCAACTCTAGGCCTTTTGAGTCTACCATAGTTTTGACTAGGGATAGTTGACCCTTGACCAAATTTAGTTGTTTAGAGAATTGATCGAACCTGGATTGAATGCAGGTATGGGAAGGTCAAAGGCAGGACAAAGGAAAGGGAAAACAGTTAGAACATCACTTATGAATGATGTAATGGAAGAAAAAGCTAAGATGAAGGTTCAACCCAAAATTCTCGATGATGAGACTCTAGCTCAAGCCCTTACATGACTTAAGCTAGAGAGAGGCTTGAAGATTGAGGAGAAGTGAACACATAAGGTCAAAAAGTTTTCCTCAATTAGGGATTGGCCTCTAGGGTGTGGACCCAATGCACCCCTATTAACAAAATGTGAGCATGTTATAATACAATATTTATGTCCTACATGGACCAAAAAGTAGTGGTGGACACTTTTTGGTCCCCTATATTTCTACATACACCCCATTAGATGACATTCATTCCTAATATAAATTATGTTTCTCCATTATCCTATTTTCATGGGTGTGAGTTTGATCCTAAATTTTTGGATCTAACCTCTACATTTATAAAACTTAAATTCAAATTTGGTTAACTCCCGCCGATTCTACTAGTCATTGTGAATTGACTAGATGTGTGTGTAAATTATTGATATATCAAATATTCAAAGGAATTTATTTAAAATAATTTCACATCAAATAAAACCATCTTATATCTAAATAATTTCCTAGCTCATACTAAGGACCAATCGTCAATGTAATACTTAAATTCATGAACTAAAAAGAATTAACATTTAGATAATTATCCTTGGGTAATTTGTACAACTAATTTTTGTTGTTTTCAATTTTTGGCACAACCAAAATTTAATATTTTTAGGGGGTTAAACTAGGATAAATTTCCTATAGATATTTTAGAAAACCTTTTAAAATTATTCATAAATGCCACATGTAGATACCTAAAATCTAACCTTTCCCAACCACACCTAATTTTAGCCTATCCTATCCTATTAATTAAATAAATATTTATTATTTATTTAATTAATTTCATTATTTTTCCATCTTTATCCTATAGCTCTTTAATTAAATAAATATTTACTACTTATTTAATTATTGTTCCCTTCACCTGATCCCATTAATTAAGTAAATATTTTATTTATTTAATTAATTCCACTTTATCCCTCAATCCTTGTCCATTTAATCCCAACCATTGTTTCCATTCATATGGATCACATTATAAAATTTCCATCTTGTGATAAGTTCCCCTCTCACATGACTAACTAGTACCTTGTCTAGATTCATTGAATCTAGACACTACCCAAAAATCAAACTAACTTTCCATCTCATCCATTCATTTTAACTCCACCTCTTAATCCAAGCCATTCACATAAGGATGTATCCCTATTATATTGCTAGAACTAACCATTATCCCTCATGTGACACTTGTCACATGCCTACAACTTTGATCCTAACCTTAATCCTCATTCAATCCTAGCCATCCACTAACCAATGCATTTTGGCCCTCGATTTCTCTCATAGAATTTCTATAAATGAAATGCCTCTCATCTTATTTATGAATCCACTCTTATGTTATTGTTATGTTGCTCAAATTTTTATTGAATCATCTTGATCATATCATCATACTGCTAGAATCATGAGCAACCACATCCAAGCTATCAATCTATCAACATACTACACTTTATCTTTTTGAGGTTTGCATGTATTTGGTTTAGATAAGCTAGGTTTGATGCATATTTAATTTATCATTTGCATGCAATACATTTTGGTGAACCCAACTTGAATCTTTACATATAACACTTGTCCTTGTGAATTGTGATGAATTTGATATTGTAGATGAAAGATTTTATATGTGGGTCTTGGAGGTCAAATTTCTACAAGAACCTCAAATCACAAAAATAACCTCACGATTGTATTTAGGAGAACTAAGAGATGTATTTTGATATAAATCACTATATTTTGCTTATTGCCAAAAGTTTGAATATTTTTAGACCCCTTAAAACCTATCGTACATAAATATATAAGGAGTACAACTGTATAACCTAAGGTTTGACCCCTATTAAATATTTTGTTTACAGGTCTTTAGACATCTATACAACAAATAAAAATATCATGTTTGATAAAAAGCATATACATAGTGCCCATCATTTATAGGGAAGTTAGTGCCTAGTTATATGGAAGGCTAGGGGCTCCAATAAACAGGCACACAATACCCTAATATTTGGTGCCTAGTCACATCGGTGACTAGGAGCTTAACTATGGGGGCTTAAACTTAGACCCCACCTTCCTTGCACACCCTAAACATGCAATTTTATGAAATTAGACATAACTTTTGCCTCACAAATCATATTTTTAAAATTAAAAAAAAGTTGGAAAGCTAATTCAGAGATATTTGTTATGGTTCAAATAGAATTTTTAGATTCTTCTCCAAAAATTAGGTGAAATTAGTCAAATTCAACCCTTCTTTTTTAACTTCAAATGATCATAATTTCATACGAAATCATTTTTCAAATTTTTTTTAAAATTTATTAGAAAATCATAAGGAATCCATTTTTTCTATCCATTTTTTCTTTAGGAAATTTTATTTGGATTTTTCCCTCACTTTTGAAATTGGGCTTAAAATTTATCTCACATATGGATTTTGGATTTAAAATAAATTAGTGTCTTTTAATCCCCAAGACTCACTTACATATGCTCTCCTCTTGCACCCTAGTGTGATCTTGAGGATAAAAAATAAGTGATCTTATTTTTTTTAGGGGATTTTCCTAGGGATTGCATGCCTCTAGGAGACAACCTCAACTCTCATGTTTCGATGGAGTATAAATAATGAGGGTGAATTGAAAGACATGCCTCTTAGAAATAGAATATTGTTAATCTAGGCTAAGCCTTTAAGGAATTTATACCTTAGTTAAGTGAAGGTGGAGAGTGGGTTATCCTATCCTCTCGATTGTTTGGTAGTATTCTCTTTCATCTATGGATTAGGCCTCATGTACCCTTGTGGTATATAGAGGATAACCCTACTTGAGCTTGCAAATCCTAGTTGAGACCTTTTTGGCCATCTTTTCTTGTGGTGTCTCTTGCCTACAAGGATTTATAATCCCACTTGGGTTAGGTTTGTCCACGTGTTTTATGTGCTTGGATGTTTAGAACACATCCCCACTTGAAACCAAAAGGGGATACTTATCCAAATTGAGCCATAGTATATTTTATTTTTGTATTATTTTCTTGTGCATTTTCATTCTTAGTCGTAAAATTAAAAAAATTAAAAAATCAAAAATTAAAAAAATTATAAATTATAAAACCAAAAATTTCAAAATACTCCAAAAAAACCAAACAAATATTGTCTTTATTTTCTTAGGTCTAGGTTTCCTTCAAGTCAAGCTATACACATCATCTTCAAGTCAAACTTCCCATTATCATTATCTTTGTAGAGAAGGGGGATTCATTACTCACAAGTCCTTTTATTCTCAAGAGAATCATGTTGTGTGGTATTACAACATGCCCCAAGACTGAAAAGACTTGGGGACCCAAGTGAAGAAATTATAACTCTTATGGTAGGAGCTAGAAAATTGGAAGATCACCAGAAGAAAAGAGAAAAAATCTTTGATAATAAAAATACTTCGTAATGTAAATGTTTCAGGTACTGGATACCGGGTTTCGAGAAGGTGTGAAAGGAAAAATGCAATGTTAATTTGAATGAAGGCTTTGGTCCCGTATGAAGGAGTCCGGTATAATGGAGTTCCGGTATAACCGAGGTCCAGGAAAGTAAGTGGGTAAAGTTGAATACCGGGTATCAGTTACCGAGTTGTAATGTGAAGTGAAAAATGCTAAAACTTTAAGTTTATCTAATGATCTCGATAATACAGTATATATGTGAGGATTTATGATATGCTTTAAAAAGTGTGTTAATTACGAGATTTTTATATTAACATTTGAATAATAGTTTTATTTACATGAGATGTTATAAATGTTTTCTTTCTTTTTAAAGGGATTTAATGTGTGGAATTTGTGATTGCAGGAGATATCAATTGTGATGCAAAGTTCGGGTATGGATGGTTAGGAAAACTTGAATCGTGGATAGGATAATTTTCAGTCTAGTTTGATTACTTTGGGCTATTATAATGCAAATGGCTTTGAGTCCGCCAAAATGCTGGGGATCTTGGTATTTCACTTATGGTGGAAACAAATGTCACTTTATGGGAGAGCCCATTCCTGAGAGTGATAAAACCAAAGCCAAGTGATGTGTGGGGATGAAAATTCTACTTGTGCATTCTAAATGTATGGGAAGTCCCTACACACTATCCTGATTCAAAGTATCATCCTGGGGTGATCCCACAAAGCTGGTTTACAATTTCTAGGAGATTCTAATTTTTGCTGAAATCACATATTTTTAGAAAATATAACGATTTAAGCCTTAAAAAGTTCCATTTAAATAATTCCAATAGAAGAGGGTTTGATCAAACTACCTTAGATCAAACTCCCATGGATAGAACCCCGCTAGTTTTAAACCATACCTATAACGAAGTTTCCTTTACACCTATCAAAATGCTGATAAAAAAACACTTTTCATTTACCTTTTGGGGGATCAAATGAATTCATTTAAAATTTATTTTTTGTAAGTATGTAGTCCTTATTATAGGCTTCCCAAAAAGTATAATTTTAATTAAATTAAATTTTATTATTATATTTATTTATAATTCCTTGTGAATGTAGGTTTTTCACCTAAAATCAAGGTCTATGTTCTACACATGTGGAAAAATAGAAGATTATCATTTTTTTTTTGAAAATTATGAGTGCACTAGATATTGAAGTCGTTGATCCAACAAAAAAAATTTGAATTTCGATACATACAAAAAAAGTTATGCATTATACAGTTTGCCTATGTCTGAATTGTAATTGGTTTGACTTTGAAACTTGATTAATGAAAAAATATTCAATAAAACACTATCTAACCAAGTGGAAGCACTAGATATCGGAGTTACAAATCTAAATTGAAAGAATTCGAATTTTATCATTAATGGAAAAAGAGTTATGCATTATACAGTGAACGTCACTCCTTAAAAATGTTGTTTTCTGAAAAAAACTAGTTTTCGAGGGAGATGGAAAAAGAGGTGCAATCTGACTCCAAAAATTTTGAAAAAAATATATTTAGAATCTATAGAAAAAATGTCACGAAAATATAGTTTGCATCATCTTCAAATTCCTCATGGTTTAGCCACTATAGGTGCCCAAAAGTGAAAATTTAGTTAGAAAAAATCAATTCAGTGTCCAACTTGGCCAAAAATTGTAAACTACTATTGTGGGATCACCCCCTAGCGAAGACTCAGGATCAACACCCAAAAAGCTTTGATGTGTAATTGGAGTTGATTTCCATTGAATTCAATTACAATTCTCCTATTGGTCACTACATTCCACGTGCCTTGATGAGATTGGTCCCTTAGATTTCCTCTCATATATTTTTCCTATCCTATCTGAGCCTTGTGTTCTATAAAAGGCTAGAGGATCTCTTTTTTATTTTTAAGTTCAAAATTTGTGGATGTCAGAGGAGCACAAACTTTTAAGTTTTGTTCTTTTTTCTTATTTTTTGAACCATTCCGACATAAAAATTTGTATGCACATAGACATTAATTAATATCAGAGCTTATTAGATAGCTACCTATCTTAGTATCTTTTGTAGTTGGTTTTGTTAGTTCGGCTGAACAAGACTGTATGCTACACCATTTAAGGGTGCATACAAAACCTACTCGGTGTCCAGAAACAAAACCCATCTCTTTAAAATCTTGCACCATTTTATATGTAGCTGTGAAGCAATCTGGTGAAGTATAAAGTGGTTTTCTCTATTTTAATTGATTCTTTGGGGCATTCATGGAGAATAACTGGGAGAAACTTTTAATTTTTAGTATTTTTTTATACTTTGTTTTAGAGTAGATGTTTAAATTCTTGAAAATGTTCCAAATTTAAATGAATGGATGAAATTTTATTGAAAATCTTTTGTTTTTCCATAAAATTATTGAATGCTTAATGCTAAATCTACTTAAGTGATAGCAAATAATTTGTGATGTTCATGAATTCTTACAACAAATTTTTCAGTTTCATGATGCTTGAACTTAATGTTTCAATTGAGAATTCAATACCTAAAATATTCAATTCATATCCATAGTCCCTTTGAGATTAACAACAATATCACATCAATACCTGGGAGCGAACCTAGTGCAACCATGACCTAGTTATCAGAGACTTGGGATTGAACAAAATCCAATATTTTCCTTGTTAATACAAAATTCCCCTAAGTTAGGTTGCCTTTGTTCCATATCTTTCAAGAAGGATAGGCTCTTTGCGGTCTTGTTTGTGAATAATTTATTCACCATGTTTGCTGTGAGTAAAATTTTCATCAACATGAACTGGCACCAGAAGGAGGGCCTCTCTTTGATATTTTTGGTTTTATTCCCTAGAATTGGAGAATCATACCTTGAAATGCTACTTCTGAGTTTGGTAAGAAGCTTGTAAATGAGAAATTGAATGCAAGCTGGTTTTCAGTATGGAAGGTAAAAAAAAATGGAAAATATTTAATCAAAAATTGCATCCTTTGAGTTTGTTTACCTTTGGAAGAGTCACCGAGTGTAGAATTCATGATACAACTGATCACGGTGAACTTGAGTGTGAAATTTTTCTAACTAGGGTAAGTTTGGCCATAAGTAAAGTAATTCTATTAACAGAAGAAGTTCTAACCACTAAAAGAAAGGAATTATTAACAAGAAAAACATTTTTCCCTAGTGAAATTGAAAATGTTAAAAAATCAACAGATACACCAAAACAGTTGGAAAGCTACGATTATTATAAAGAAAATTCTAATGTTTTGTAGGAAAATAGGCGATAATGTCAAGATTCAGAGATATTTCATCACAAACGAGAAAATAACATTGATGAATCATCATTCCCCTCATATGTGGAAAATGCGGATAACGAGGAGTGGGAAAATTGAGAGGGAAATGTGTGTATTTTGCTCCAAGTTGAAAATTCACAAACTATAAAAATAAATTTTCCTGATTTTATACAAGATACAAAATATCAAATTTTTACTTTTTCTCTCTTTGATGGAAATATAAATAGTGATATATCTTGGTCTAACAAAATGCAAATTGAAGATAGGGCTGAAGATATGAAGATTTTCAGAGGAGGAAGCAGAGAAATAGACACAACCGTTCATGGAAATGGACCAAGGTTGGAAGAAGGTACAATATAGTTGCATTAAACGAAATGTGTGGAATCGATCTCTAATGAGTTTGTTTTCATGCATATGAGCCAAATTATAGGTAAGTACACTTTTTAATTTATGATGTTTAAACATAGAAAATTTAAGATGATTCATTATTACAGTAGAATATTGAAAATTTTGATGAGTGAATTTAAAGATAAACCTATTGTAATTCGTACCAAAATTGTAGAAGAAATAGCTATAGAAATTGAAGTAAATTTCTTTATTAGAGTTAATCTTTTGTTATGCTAGAGTTAGGGTTAATTTTCTTTTTGTAGGGTTTTGTGTTTGTTTGTTTTCTTTCTTCATTTTTTTTTTTTCTTTTCTTTTGTCTAGCCTCTGCATTAGCAAATTCTGCTTAAACCTATCTTACACATGAGAGTTAATTCAAACATTTGTAAAATTGAACTGTGAAAGGAAAATAATAAAACCATACACAATAAAACACACTTTAAAATGTACCAAAAGATATATATATATATATATATAAATATATATGCGTATATCACTTATATACATGAGATATCAAAAATACTTGTTCAAAAAATAAAAAATTCAAAAAAAGAGTGAACAAAGTTGCAGACAATAGTAGCCATTTAGTTGATGTGGGATGCCTCTTCCATTAGGGCTAAATACCCTATGTAGGCGAGTTCACTTTGAACTTCAAAGTCTTGGATATGGAGATTAGTAAGAAAAGGCCAAAGTGGAACCACTTCCCCATGTTCCAAGAACTGAGGAATATCATCCATGGAGGGAATCCCGATGGTCAGATGTGCAATAGATAAAATGGTATCTAGATTCTTTAGGAATTCAGGTCTCACTATCAAGTTGGCAACAACACGAACATCTTCAATAGGTAGCCCAATGTCCAGAAGTGACGCTACAAAGTGAAAAGCTATATCAAAGTAGAAGCAAAAGTAGCAGCTGGATGCAACATATTTTTTCCCAAGGACTAAGTATAAGTTTGGCATAGTAAAACTGAAAATCCTAATGAAGAAAACCTTTTCAAGCCTTTGTGATGTGATGTCCCAAAGAAATCATTTTTTTGGCAAGAGCAACCTAAACAAATTGGAGTATCCATGGCTAAGAAACAAATGCAAATGTATAGAATAGAATTACAAAAACAAAACATAAAAAAAGAGAGAAAGAGAAAAGTGTGAAGAATTTGAGAAGAAATGCAATAATTTATAGAGAAATGTAAGAGAGTCACGATACATAGTTGCCTTGAGTAATTTTTTTTTGGAAACCACAAGCAAGGTGGCAGCTAGATAATTATCTTTAGAGTTAAAGGTTAAATCAAATTAATTCTTTGCACATATCTGGTGGAAAATTTCTTCAAATTTGAGCAATACAAAGATTGCAAATCAAGCAAGTTGAATATTTTGAAATTAATAGTGGTCATTTCATTTTTTTTAAAGAGTCGTATTAATTATGGAGGTACTTATGTGTATGAAATACAAAGGAAAATGAAGCTGACAAGGCAATACACATCATCACCTGAGTAAGTTGAATAGATAATACGTGCTGAATAAGGTGTGCAAATTAAATGCAGAATAATGTGATCATGCTTCAAAGTAATCATGACATTTCTGATCCATTAATGAAGTGCATCGCTGTCAAGTCAAAATAGCTAGCAAATATTTTAGTAGTTGCCATAAAATTTAATTGGAAGGGTGGTAATTGATGTTTCTAAATTTAGATTCAAATTTGGTGATTAAGTTGTCTATTGCTAAATTTTACTTTATGCATATTTTTTAACATATAGCAAGTTACAATTAGCTAAGATTTGGAATAAATTAGTGAAATTTAGTTGGAAATACATACTTATAGGAAATCATTAAATGAGTTTTTGGGAAGTAGTGAATTGATGAAGGGATTTACAATGAATGAAAAATCAAAAAGTAACCTTCGCTACCATTGTAATTCCCAACCTAATAGTGGTGCTTCATTGCTTGCAAGTTGATAAAAGAGCTATCATTGAAATATCAAAAGTGAAAAAATGAGCTATCATTGCCATATCTAAAAAAAAAAAAGATATCAACTTTTTAGGCTATCCAAATAACTCTACTAGGGCTATAGATGCCCAACCGGTAGTAGAGCTATGTTTGGGGGAATTATGGAGATAACCTTGTTGGGGCTATGGATGCTTGACTGGCAACAAGGCTCTATCCCTGGTTGGCTTTGGAAGATTACTATATTATGTAGTTCAATGTTAATGAGCTGATTCTTTTTACTAAGTTCCAAAAAATGGAATTAATCAGAGCATACACAGATGTTTCTAGTAGAGTTTTACTTCTTTATGTCAGAATGTAGGGGTAAAAGCACAAAGTTGTGTCACACTTTATAAAGGAAATGACTAAGACTGATCCAACTTTTAAACTTGAATCGCTAAAAAATAACATATATGTTTTAAATTTTGAAATGATGTAAACTAGTAAAATATGTATTTTTTTGTATATTTTATGTTTGTATTTAAAAAAATTTTAAAAAATTATTTTAAACTAGTTTTTAATAAATTAACACTATAATTTAGTTGTTGATAAAATGCTGAAAAAATGAAGTTGCATGAGATGTCAAACTTTTTATAATAAATTTTATTTTTTTTCTTTCATTTTTTTTTGTGTATTTATAACTTGAAACTTTAGTGCAAGGATATATTTTTTTCCAATTTTGATAAATATATATTAAAATGTGCGTGAATCAAAAAATAGTTGTTTCCATTAGATGTTGACTTTCATACTAAATATTTATCTAAAATGGAAAAAAAATTATACCATCTTGAAATAGATTCTTTTATCTAGTGCATCATATATATATATATATTAATAAGTTTTAGTATTTTTCCTTAGCATGGTAATCAACCTAATATTTTGTGCCGATAACCTACTTTTAGTAAAAATAAAAATATAATATAAATAATAATTAAAATATTAAAATAAATATATTTTTGAAAACTACACTTATGTATCTACAAAAGGGTATTTTTATATTTTAAAAAAAATGTTATTTACATTAGTAGGAGTTATTGAAACTTCAAGTTTTTCAAATAATTTTATTTTTTGGTAAATTGGACTCAAAGTGGTGCTCTATATATTTTTAGCCAAAAATTTTAGGTGAAAAAGTTGTGGAAGTATCTAACTTAACTAGAATGAATCTTACTAGATCATATGTTTGACCAAAATTGATTTTAGTTTGAAATACTTAAATTCAGTTGTGTTGATAAGTTGGCCGAAAGTGTGACACAACTTTGTGCTTTTACCCCTAGTTAAAGGTAGAAGTTATTGTTTTAAAATATGTATGAATTTTAATTTACAACTGGTGATTTAATTTCAAGTTTGTTTTAAATTTGGTTTTATTGGTTGCAAGTTGTTATGTGGTCTCACAACATGCCCCAAGACGTAAAATACTTGGGGACCCAAGTGAAAAAAATATAACTCTTATGGTAGGAGCTAGCAAATTGGAAGATCACCAGAAGAAAAGAGAATTTTTTTTTGATAATAAAAATACTTCGTAATATAAATGTTTCGGGTACCGGATACCGAGTTCTGGGAACATGTGAAAGGCGAAAGGAAATTTTAATTCAAATGAAGGCTCTGGTTCGGTATGAAGGAGTCCAGTATAATGGAGTTCCAGTATAACCGAGGTCCAGGAAAGTAAGTGGGTAAAACTGAATACTAGGTACTAGGTACCGGGTTGTAATGTGAAGTGAAAAATGCTAAAACTTTAAGTTTATATAACGATCTCGGTAATCCGATATATATGTGAGGATTTATGATATGCTTTAAAAAGTGTGTTGATTACGAGATTTTTGTATTAACATTTGAATAATGGTTTTATTTACATGAGATGTTATAAATGTTTTCTTTCTTTTTAAAGGGATTTAATGTGTGGAATTTGTGATTGAAAGAGATATCGATTGTGATTCAAAGTTCGGGTATGGATAGTCAGGCAAAATTGAATCGTGGATAGGATAATTTTTAGTCTAGTTCAATTACTCTGGGAGATTATAATGTAGATGGCTTTGAGTCCACCAAAATGTTGGGGATCTCGGTATTTCACTTATGGTGGAAACAAATGTCACTTTATGGGAGAGCCCATTCCCGAGAGTGATAGAACCAGAGCCAAGCAATGTGTGGGGGTGAAAATTATACTTGTTCATTCTAAATGTATGGGAAGTCCCTACACACTATCCTAATTCGAAGTATCATCCTGGCAAAGACTCAGGATCAACACCCGAAGAGCTTCAATGTGTAATTGGAGTTGATTTCCATTGACTTCGATTACAATTCTCCTATTAGTCACTACATTCCATGTTCCTTGATGAGATTGGTCCCTTAGATTTCCTCTCATGTATTTTTCTTATCCTATCCGAGCCTTGTGTTCTATAAAAGGCTAGAGGATCTCTTTTTTATTTTTAAGTTTAGAATTTGTGGATGTCAGAGGAGCATAAACTTTTAAGTTTTGTTCTTTTTCCTATTTTCTTAACCATTATGACATAAAAATTTGTATGCATGTAGACATTAATTAATATCAAAGCTTATTAGATAGCTACCTATCTCAATATCTTTTATAGTTGGTTTTGTTAGTTTGGCCGAACAAGATTGTATGTTGTGCCATTTAAGGGTGCATATAGAACCTACTCAGTGTTCAAAAATGAAACCCCTCTTTTTAAAAGCTTGCACCATTTTATATGTAGCTATGAAGCAATCTGGTGAAGTATTATAAAGCGGTTTGCTCTATTTTAATTGATTCTTTGGGGAATCCATGGAGAATAACCAGGAGAAAATTTTAATTTTTAGTATTTTTTTATACTTTTTTTAAGAGTAGATATTTAAATTCTTGAAAATGTTCCAAAATTTAAATGAATAGATGAAATTTTATTGAAAATCTTTTGTTTTTCCATAAAATTACTGAATGCTTAATGCTAAATCTACTTAAGTGATAGCAAAGAATTTGTGATGTTCATGAAATGTTACAACAAATATTTCAATTTCATGATGCTTGAACTTAATGTTTCAATTGAGAATTCAATACCTAAAATATTCAATTCATAACCATAGTCCCTTTGAGATTAACAACAATATCACATCAGTACCTGAGAGTGACCCTAGTGCAACCATGATTTGGTTATCAGAGACTTGGGATTGAACGAAAGCCAATATTTTCCCTGTTAATGTAGAATTCCCCTTTAGGTTGTCTTTGTTCCATATCTTTCAAGTAGGATAGGCTCTTTTTGGTCTTTTTTGTGAAGAATTTATTCGCCCTGTTTGTTGCGAGTAAAATCATCATCAACAAATCCCAGGGAGAAAACTTCCCTAAACTACCTCAAGGAATAGAGTGAGAGCTTGAGAACCAGAAAGAGTAGGTAATATAGGCTTTCTAAACAAACTAGCAAGTTTTTGGCCAAGGACAATAGTGTGGAATACAAATAGCAACGTGGCATGCTGGAGTCCCAGAGGCATGCTGGCATCTCATATGGACTAAAAATGAGGATATCTCAAAGAACAACTAAAGTGACTAATAACAATCTGATTACTAAGAACTTTTAGAGTACAAAAAAATAACATAAAATAATAGAACTAAAATAAGGTAAATTAAATGATAAGACTAAAGAGAATAAAGAAAGTGCTCACAACAATCCAAGTAATAAAGCCTCCAACAAGTAAATATCTTCAATACCTACACACATAAAACCGAGGAAAAATGTTGGAGCTATTTAGGGGCTTGCCTCAGTCAAAAACCCATTTCAATATTCACACCTCCGCAAACAACCAAATAGATAGAGAAAAATAATAAGAAGAAATGAAATGAATGTAAGAGTGATAACAACAAAACTCGATTAAGGAGGATAACCCATATCACAAAATAGAGTTGTAATAGATAGGGGATGTGAGAAATCCCAAGATGCCCAAAGATACAAGGTAAGCAAGATATCACCTACAAGGATTAAGAAATCCAAAGAGAGAAATATACAACTGTGAGAGACAAGAGAGTTGCAAAGAGTGTTGCAAGAATGTGAGAGTGCTATTGTAGCAAGTTGTAGAGAGTTGTGTAAACAAGAGAGCAAAAGAGAAAGACAAGGGAGAATTTCCAAGAGAGAAGCCAAAAATCTAAAGAGAAGCTAGAAGCCCAAATGAATTGAAAAGATAACATTTAAAGAGAGAAGAGGAGGGAAAAATAAGCTCCTTGAGCCGTTACAAGGAATCCTAGGTCGTTACCAACGACAAAAGTAGTTGAAAAGTGGAAAGCCACTCAAAAATAGTCATTTGAACATTGAAATGTCGTAGGATGCTAGCACAACACGTGAACATCTGCGCGACACTCTAGAGTCCAAACACATCATGCTATAAAATGACGAGAACAGGAAAAGCACAAGGTTTAATGCAAAGTTGACGCATGAAGGTAGTTGTTGAAAAGGAGTCTTGAGCATCCTAAGAGGGAAAAATGATGATGCATGGGCTAAAATGAGCCTTAAAAATATAATAGGGGAGTAGACACTAAAGTGGATACGATAATTATGTGAAATTGTAAGGGGTGCAATTTTACAACATTACAATCCCATCATAATCATCCTTTTTCATCCCAATCACCTCATCCTAATTTTTATTTTTCATTCTAATCATCTCATTCCCAATCACCCTAATCATCTCATCATAATCCTCTTATCCTAATCATTCCTAAATATATTAATCACCTCATCCATAATGTAAGAACCCTCCTATTCTCCAATACTGAATGCTATGCAAATGATGTTTGTTTGTTTTGGGTTTTCAACAATATATGATTATTTTGTATTTTTTAAATAGAATGCCAAGTATATCAAATGCATGAAAAGAAACTACAACTAATAAAATCATGAAACTAATATACGCAACAAACTAATATTTCATTAACAATAGCAGCTAGATGATATTTTTTACATTGACTTTCATCTCCAAAAAGATTACAAATGATATGTTCAAATTCTGAAATACTGGCATCAAATAAAGAAACCTGTAGATACTTGTTGCAGCCAATTATGAAGTTCATCCATCCTAGAAATGATTATAGCTAGCTGGTAAGTGTGAGATGTCACCCAAGGAGAAGATGCGAGCAATAGGACGACCTCAAGGATACCCCAAATCTGTCCAGATTTAATGTCCACTCACAACAATGTTATCTTCCATAATTTCTAAGCATAAATCCTTTACAAACTTGTAGAATTTCTTCAATGTCCTTGAATCTTCACATAGATATTCTTCAAACCCCAATGAAAATCTAACAATAAAATCTTCTCAATGCTCTGTATAAACCCCACGTGCCACAATGAGAAGGCACACCAACAATAATAAATATTCTTCAATGTATCTTCAATGCCTTTTAAATCTGCAAGTAGATATTCTTTGAAACCCTTGAATAATTGATATAAACTTCTTCCAATGATGCATAGTTTGAACCTCTGTATGAAACCCACAAATAGGCAATAATTCAGTTGGTCTTTCACAGCCTCAAAATTGCACAAACCAATAAGAGTTTTCTTTCCCAATGTCTGGAAATGGCAGAAACACTAGTTGGCTCCTTCTCCAAGCAAGAACTCCAAAGACACAAATAATACAATCTCCAAAATGATAATTAATGACTTTATGCTTTTAAAATCCTTTTATAACCTCTCAAGAGAGGTTGACCTCCTTAAGTGCCTTTAATTCCTTTTTGAAATCCACTTTAAGTTTTTAATAAAAACTTTATAATATATCTCCAAACTTAGGCGCTCAAATCCATAATATAATAAATGTACTTTAAGTGATTTTAATTGAGGGTCATGGCTCCATTGGATATAAAGTACACTTTTTGACTTTATAATTTAACTTTATATTATTTAATTATCATTAAATTACCTTTAATGATAATTACTCATTAAATACTTAATATTTCGTCCATCCAACTAATTAAGGAGATCAACACTACAACTGAGACCCATCTAGGTGCCTTGCTAGAAATAGAAACCCCGACTCCCTAAAATGATAAATTACTATAAATAGTAAGTAGGTAGAACCAAGTCTAATGAAGGCCAAACCTGAACCCACACTGAGCTCTGAAGGAGAAAACACACTCTGATGACTGCCAAGAAGGACCCTCTAACCAACTCCATTAGCCTATGGGGGTCAAATGATAGGCTAATCCTCTAAAATATTATGCTTGTGAAAATGGGGACATTACACACAATCATCCTAATCATCCCTTTCAATAATAATCATCTTTTCTCATCCCACTTCATTCTAATCATTCTTTTCATCTTAATCACTTCATCCTAATCATCCCTTTCCATCCTAACAACCCCTTCTCATCCTAATCATCCCTTTCAATCCTAATAATTCCTTTTCATCTCAATCACATCATATTAATATTCCCTAATCATCCTAATTATCCCCCTAATATTTCTAATCCTCCATCTTCCCATAATCATTTCAAATTCTCCAACCCACCTCACCCCAACCTATATCCAAATCCATCCTTGATCCATCATTTACGACCCTAATCCTAATTAATTATTCTAATACAATGAAGGTAATAATACCTATCCTAATAATCCTCCATTAATTTATCCTTCCTAATACACATCAAAATTCCCTATTCTTAATCCACTTTCATCACTCATATTTATCCCACTTATATTCTATCCACTATCATCCTTAATCTCCATCCTTCATTATAATATTAATCCAACGATTATCTTATCAAAATAATCCCATTCCAACCAAATCATAATCTAATCCATCTACCCCTCATCCAAATCCAATCATCCATTATAAATTTATTTATATCAATAAAGCATCCAATCCCTAATACTTAATAAAAATCATCCTTTGAACATAAAAATTTTGGTTAAGAACTTAATCTCTCTCATCCCCATATAACATAATTATCATCAAAATCCTCACTCAAGGATCCCATCCTTAATCCACTATCATTCATTTCAAATATAATCTCCCAATAAGAAGTCAAGACCTTAAGTCAATCTCATGATTAATACACACTTTCTTAAGAACACTATCCTATCAATTATTACTTAAGAACTTTGCCTATATTAAGTAGAAATCAAATCCAATAAGCTCTTACTTAAGAACATTAGTCTATATTAAGTATAGAGAATAATCCCTCACCAAATAAAATCACTTTAAGATCTTGAAATTTCATCCCAAAATCTAATCTCATCCTCTATCTTCATCCTTATGTCTTATTCTTCTAATCCCAATCCAATTCTAATACATCATCGTATTTTCCACCCTCATCCAAAATCAATGCTAAACTTTCCTCTTACAATAAATTCTCTACCATGTCCAACCATATAACCTATCCTCCATCCAACCTAATCGATTATAATCCAACCTCATCCATTCCAAACCACTCCAAAACCATGAACTCATATCTCACCCTAGCAAGACTAAAGATCATACTTAAGGGAAACCCCAATTATGTTTATGATGATGATGAGCATATCCATTTTTACCAACCTGACTATGATCCATGTGATGATAATGAGAGGATTTTGGACCAAAATGAGCTATCCCCATCCACCACCTCTTCCTATATCCAAGAATTTACCCATCCCTTTTCCAATCACCAAGTCTTCACCAAATTTTCCCTCACCTATCACTTCAATAATGATAAAGAGGACATGGTTGGATATTTCCTTATAATTGGTGTTAAACTTCAATCCTCCCCACTTGCATCCAATCCAAATATATATCCTATTACTTATCATTCTCCTCCCTTTGACAAGGGAAACCAATCCCCTATCGAAAATTCCCCTCCAACCCCATCAACATCCCAAATCCCCATCTCCAAATTATTTTCAATATCTTCATCCTCATCTTCAATTTACCAATCTATGGAAGCTTCAATTTATTATTCCACTTGTTCATCACCCCAATCTTACAAACACACTTCATCCCATGTCTTTCATGATTTCCTCCAAGGACTATTAGCAAAGGTGGATAAATCCCCATGTAAAAGCATATTTGTTCAATATTCCCATATCATTCATCCACCTTCATCCCATCCCCATCAAGATAAAACCCAATCCCATAAATCTCATGAATTTCCTATTCCTCTATCTACCAAATAGGAGAAGTCTATCCAACCTTCCTTTCCCATCACACCATCCACATCAAATAAACTATGCCAATGCCTTAATCCAAAGAATGGTAGTATGGATTCCCCTCCATGTCAAGATCAAAGCATAACTTCCCAATGATCCTCTCCCCTCTCATGATAAAGACACCCCTTCCACTCCATCATATGATACCTTTACTAATCAAGATATAAGTATCACTTCCACTCTCTCATGGTCCCTCTCCAAATCAAGATCAAAGTATCCCTCCTTGTCCCCCTCATGATCCATTTACATCTCATAATCAAGATAAAAGAATACCATTCACTCCCTCACATGATCGCTCCCCAAGTCAAGATCAAGGCATCCCTTCATCCCCATGGCATGATCCTAATCCTCCACAAGATCCCATCACACTTGTCTAAGTACCCATGAACCCCACACCTATCAAATGGGTTCCTCCACTTTCATCCAATCTGGTTTACTCCATGAGCCTATGATTCCTTCCATTTCATGTCCCCCTCATGATGAAATCATGTCTTATTTCTAGAACAAGTACCCTATTAGAAAAATGATTTATCAAACTATGTATTATCAAGGCAAAGAGTTAGTCTTTAATGAACAAGGAATCTTAGAACCCCTACATATCAAATAAAATCCTAATTTTCATGGCCTTGGATATCAAGCTCAAGACATTGGTACACTTACCAAAACCCACATCCATCCACTTAGGTCCAAGCATTCATATCTTCCATCCTCCAAATCTATCTTGGGTCCTTATATTCCAAAGCCCAAGCCTTCATCCATTCCATCTACTTTGGGTCCCTATATCTCAAACCTAGTCTTTAATCCCTTCCATCCATCTTGGTTCCTTACATTCCACCACCCATCACTCTTATTTCAAAATATCTTCACCCTATTTATCCATCACCTCAAATTCCTAATCAAGATCAACCAAAGCATACATCCTTGAAGCCATTCCAAAATCCTACCTACATTAACCCATCAATAGTACCTCCATATAATTATTGTCCATCCACCAATCCCATTGCTCTTAGAAGCAACTTGGATGCTAAACATAAAATACATAAATCCAAAAATCCAAATATATCCAAGGATCAACTTGTACCATCTAAAAGACACACTAAAACAAAGATAAATTGGATCCAAAATAAAAAAGCTAAATCCAAGAGGCCACAAAGGCATGTGAAGCAAAAATAAAAGCCAAAAACCATGTGAATCCCTAAGAAACTAATAGAAGCAATGTATATCAAAGCACAAACCAAATTGGCATCCAAACTTTCTAATCCAATAGCTTCATCCACTCTTAAGTCCTCCAATCCTCCATCTAATAATACTCCATCTTTCAAACCCATTTTGGGCCATTATATCCAAAGATCCACTATCCTAAGTCCTTCACCATCTCCTCATTCTATTTTGGGTCCCTATGTCCCAAAATCCAACCTTCCATGTAATTCAAAATCCACTTCTTCTCCACAACTTCACCACCACTTAAGGTGTGTGCCAATGCTAATCTTTCCAACATTCCCATCAACCCATCCACAAGTCTTCCAACACCCCATATATTATCCAAAATATGCTCTCCATTATTACATCCCTTTTATCCAATATTTTTCATATATCCTTATCCATTTCATCCCCCTTATCATCATTCTACCAACGTCTATGAGCATACCTCCAATTTCCATGATCTATTATAACACATCTTCTAGGGATATCATTCATGGAACTAGATGCTTGAGTCCTTCCTCCATCTTGCTATCATCCACCCACTATATTCTAAATCCACCTATCCACATGCTTATCCTCATCTTTATCCATACTATTCCAAATATCCAAAAAAGAAGGAAAAATTAAAAAAGTAAATGTAAAATCCACCCCTTGGGTGCTACAATTAAAAAAAAACAATTCAAAACTACCAACTTAACCAACCAAGCATCTTCCATCTAATTCAAACTGTTAATTTAAAAATTTCTTCATTCATCTTGGTGATGACAAATCAACATCAACACTTATATATTCTTACACTAAAAGGTGTTAAGCTCATACAACTAGGATCATTCCTAGATCCAGACCTAAACCTTGAGGGTTCATGGTGACCCTGCCTACATATCCCCTCATGTGAAATAGAGGCATCATAGTTCACCCTAAAATATTAAAGGTAGCTTATTCTCTCTTGTATGGGATCTCTAATCTCACACTTGAATCATGGGGTGATCCCACAATATTGGTTTACAATTTCGTTGAGGAAGGAAAATTGCAAAAATGCTCCCATGAAGAGAATTTCAAGTTTTTGGGGGTTTGCATGAAGGGGGTGTTTTCTCTAACCCAAAAGGGATTCACTCTAACCCCCCTTCGAGCGAACCCCCTTTTTGTGATGTGACCATTTTTTGCACATTTTTTAAAATGAAATCAAATGGAAAATCAAGACAAAGGGGGGTTCACTCAAACCCCCCTTTAAGAGAACCCCCTTCGCTCGAAAGGGTCAAGGGGGGTTCACTCGAAGGGGGGTTTGAGCAAACCCACTTTTTTTCTCAAATGGAAAGTCAAGACAAAGGGGGGTTCACTCGAACCCCCCTTTGAGCGAACCCCCTTCGCTCGAAAGGGTCAAGGGGAGTTCACTCGAAGGGGGGTTCGAGCGAACCCCCTTTTTTGCCCTTCTCCCCCTCTTCTACCAAATTTCTACAAAATTTTTCCTTTCGAAGCTCGGGTTGAGGATGAAAATGGAGGAAACTTCATAGACCCAACTAGATGATGGTAGTCCTCATAACGAGTATCTATTGAATATAATTTTAATATATTTTGGTTTTATTATGTATTTTTTTTACTTTAATTAAACATAGGTTTTTCATTGAAAACCAAGCTCTTTGTTCTACACGTGAAAAAATAGTAGATTATCAATTTTTTTTTTGAAAAATATGTTTGTGCTAGGTATTTATTTCCTTGATCTAGTAAAAAAAAAATGAATTTTGATACATACAAAAAAAATTATGTTGTATACGGTCTGACTATGTCTAAATTGTAATTGGTTTGAATTCAAAACTTAATTAAGAAAACAAATTCAATAAAACACTATGAAACCAAATGAACATGCTAGATATCATAGTTACAAAGATAAATTCAAAAAAATTAGAATTTTATCCTTCATAGAAAAAAGTTATGTTGTTTATGGTGAACTATCACTCTTTAAAAATGGTGTTTACTATTAAAAACTAGTTTTTGAAGATTGAAAAATAAATGCAATCTGATTCCAATTTTTTTTTAAAAAATATATTTAGAATCTACAGACAAAATTTCACAACACTAGTTTGCATCATCTTCAAATTCCTCATGGTTTAGTAGCAATAGGTGCCTAAAAGTGAAAATTCAGTTAATTTTTTTTAGTTCAATGCCAAGTTTGGCCAAAAATTATAAACCAATATTGTGGGATCACCCCATGACTATAAATTAAGTACAAGTAAGCTATCAACTTAGTCAATTATAATATAATGATAATAACTTTGATAATAACTTTCCATCAAGTGTTGGGTCCATACCAAACATTACTGAATATTAGTGTACAAACATTCACATTATTCACAGGGGGTCACTCATACCATAATCTCAAAGATCATATACAATGACTATCACGAGCATACCTCCATATACACAAGCAGACTAGCTCATACACATCATGGGTACAATAGTGACTTGATCATTCATAGATCATAAGTATAATGGTGAATAGATCATAATGTACATCACAAGTACGATGATGATTGTCTCATTTTCACATCACAAGTATAACAATGACTAGCTTAAATGCATATTGTAAATACACAATGACTAGCTCCAACATACATCACATACATAGTGACTAGCTCCACCATACATCACAAATATAGTAACAAGCTCCAATATACACCACAAATACATAGTGACAAGCTCTAACATACATCACATACATAATGATAAGCTTACACATCACAATGGCTGACTTACACATGTCCATAATGCATCCCAAATAGAAAGAATATTGGTGCATTACACACTATACTATGGGTCCTATCCTTTCCTATGGTCTTTTTCACCATTGGACAAATGGGAAGAGGATTTGGTGCATCCCATACTACACCATGGGTCCGTCCTCAACCCCACAAGGCTAGGTATATAATCTAACAACTGGGAAGGAGATTCAGTGCATTCCATACTACACCATGTGGGTCCTTCCACCATCCCAAGGCTTTCCCCATGTAGTGAACCTACCATAAACCGGTGGATTTTGACTTAAATCACCTATAGGCCACCGATGACAAGTATATCCACCTAAGAAGTAGCTCCCGACATATACCACCTTGTGACCTTAGTGGTATTGTCAACTATCTTCTTCACATTCCTGGTTACACATGGCATCAGTCACTTCTATGCCCTCAATGATAGCCAGTGAAGCCCCTTGATACAATGGTTAGCCCTAGATTACCATTACACACATGGATGGGTCCCTACTCATACAATCATTACTATATCATATCGTAACTAGGGTAGCCTACTACCTTCACCTCTGTGAACCAGGTGAATGCTGACTAATCCCTAATAGTAGCCCAAAAATTGATCATTGACACATTCCAATGACTACCTGTCATTTCTCATATATCCTGGAGGTTCACACTTGGGTGGGTCATACATAACATGAAACATAATCATAATCAACATAAATACAAGCCTATACATTGAGACCTCTAGATATGGAGTCAGTTTTCACAAGGCATAAAGTCACATGAAACCAACACAAGATGGACTTTACCCAACTTATACATATATTCAATTTACCAATTATAAGTAGTTAAATTGCTTACTTTATTCATTTACTATTCATAACACATCATGAATTAAATACAAGTTATTAGAATTCCTTAACTCATTTCATACCTATTTGGTACCCATTTCAACCTTAAACCGAAGCCTACTAAAGAGATGGTCAAACTAATTAGGAACAAGCCAAACCCTTAGAGTTATCCCCCTAAACCATCCCCCTTTGGAATTGAGGTCACATAGACATCCTTCGCCCAAGGACCACCTACGTACCTACTTCCAAATGAATCAAAGTCACACATAGTTCTACTTACATAGTCTCTCAAGGATACCTACACACCAGTTCCCAATTTAGTGAACTTATACGATGACACTTCATCCATGTAAGAAAAGGTATCAAATCAAATCTCACCTTAGTTATTATTTATTATACAACCATGCAAATCCCCCAAAGGTCGAATTGGGTTAATGGATACCATGAGCTTGAATGGTAAACTACCTTAAAAAAAGCTTTAGTAGATAGGTTCTCTAGCCCACTCACTTAGATACAAAATTACCACCCACAAGGAAATTGGTGTTAAGTTACTTTATTGTGATTAGATATTTCTATAAGGATTTATTCATGTTAATTTCTAAGGCCAAGGATGAAACTCGAGAGTATGACATCCTATTCATGGAGTATCGATTATAAATTAAATGAATTGCCACCTTTCAAACTAGTTTAATTGCTTAGAGATTCTATATTTGTTTTCAATATAATATTCAAACTTTGGGAATTTGTTTCTCTCTTATAGAGTAACAATATGTTACTATAATCAATCAAAATGAACTGTTATGATTATCCTTACCACTTTATTGGCAATAATTACAAACCTTCTCTAAACATAATCAACATTTGAGTCATATTGGAGAAAAATGGGCAATACCATGTCCTTAAGATCATCATATGAATATGTACACTCAATAATATTAATAATTTCCTTAACTCTCAAATTTCACTTTCCTTCCAATATTGCAATCCCACATTCTTATGATAGTTTGGTTTATGGACTAGGTAATAGTGGCACTTTTCACTTATAGCTAAATACTTCTTATAATTGCATATACCAATAAGCTATGATATCAACCATATCATAATATGTTCTTTGATATATTTACTAAATACCGGAAACTCAAGTTTAAAAATCATCCACTAACCTTGTACTTAGACTTATTAAACAAACCTCATAGATCATATATCATTGAAATAAATGATAGTTCCATAAAATAATTTGGTATAAAATAGTTTTAGTTTCATTAATGAAGTCCTTATCACCTACATTATTAAATGATTTTATGCCAAATATTGTATTAGGTGTATTATATTTTTGGATAATATTATAAGATGTTCTTATCACTCAAGATATTTAACCTAGACTTCCTTGCCATCTTAATTCACTTAGAGTCTCAATATAGTGGTTTAATGAATTCAATGGTGAGATTCTATTTGGTCTCCCACCATTGTCTACTTGAAATTTCCACACCTAGATATTAAAATATTCCTCCCTTGGCTATAGAAAATTCCTTGTTTATGAATTCCTAATAATCCCAACCTTCACACATCTAGTATTCTATCATTTGAGATTTTAGGAACCCTACAAGATATTAGTTACCTGTAGATCTTGGTTTTCCCAATACTTATAAGGAAGATTTTTTATTTTATTTTATATCATTTTATATTGTGAGATATATGTATATGAACAAGGTTACCAAAAATTACATCATTCATGCACTTGGTAATATAATTACATCATAATTAAGAATAAAAAGATATACTATTAATTTATTGATTATTCAACTTTTTCTCATACATGAATCACCTTGAATTAATAATTTTTAATTGTACAACCATGGATAAATTACCAATTTCTTTGACTATTAAAGGGTACCATATTATTCAAAGTTCAATAATAATCATAGCCATTTCCTAAGAATATAATATCAACTAAAATCCTTGATTGTTAATAATAAACATATCCCAATAGATGTTATAATAAATCCTTTAATAATATACTAACAACTTATGCCTATGTTTACAAAACATAAGAGATATAAATTTAATTGATGCCTACCCAAAAAACCTTTTAGCTTTTTCACACCTCAGATTTTGCATTTCAACTTAGGTTTATTTGACATGTCATTTATTTCCAAGGTATGAAGTTTCAATGAGAAACATTAAGGAAAAAGTATTAAGAAAATACTAAGCATAGGAAGAAAGAAATAAATCATCTGTAAATGATGTGTGGTTTCCCTTTCCCTTGTGTTGGCGAATCCAAGCTCTCATTTCTCCTCCTCACATTGGCTTCCTACCACTATTATCACATGTGGTTTCCTTCCCATTCCTTACTTTGAATTGGTCTTTATATTTAATGAATGATTCAGTGTGTTATCCCATTTGTATGATATTTTCTCTTTTCCTTACAATCTTTGATACCACCGTACTTCACATACTTAATTATTTAGGTCGATTCCATTTATATTCTATGCTAAAAGCCATGCATTAGCTTCAAACACCCTTCCTTCTTGTATGATGTTTCCTCTTTCTCTGCCAAAGTACCATCTCAACATGTCTCCTCTGGAACCTTCTCTTTGTGTTTTCTCTTGGGCATTTATTTCTTCCATGACATTGATGGATGTTCTTATCCTATTCAAGGTTTTCCTCCTAGTGAAAGCAAGGATAATACTAGATAGGGTTGTGGAATGTGGCTTTTAACACCTTCTAGTTGCATCTTAAAAGTTTTTAAAGCCATTTCAATGGATCCATTTTGTGCATATCTCACGATCTTTGCATTATGTGAGACCACATTTCCTTTATGGAATTCGTCCCTGAGCTTGGATGTGACTTATCTTTTCCAAGATAGTAGCCATGACTTCCTCCTATGCCTTCCACTCACCCTTAGATGAATTCACCTCTTTCTCTCCCACCTTTCTTCTTCTCTCCCTACTCATGTCTTCAAACTGCCCAAAACCTCACCTTTTATGGTGGGTTGTGAGTCATCTATATTTCATTCTTCCCATGAGCTGCCCATGATTCCCCTTTCACATGGGAAATCATACATGAAGATATGTGGATAGATAGGGTAGCCTTGTTTTATTAATGACAAGGCCTTGTTTTCACCTTGTTTCCTCTCCTCTTTAATGTACATTGTCTCCCATAGTATTTCCCTTCTATATTTTAATTTGTTTATTCCATAGTCAAACATTGTGGAAAGGGTTGATGTGTGGGATGTGACAGTAAAGAGAAATCACTCATCTAATGGTGAAATCCACCTCTTATGGTGCCTTCGACAAGTATCATTATAAAAAAATAGAAACTAGGCATCATATGAAATCCTCCATCCTATTACACTCTACACTTGGTGACAAGCTTGGTCCATGCTACCTACCAAATCTATCCACATCTTCCAATATCTCTCATCCCCTATCCATCATCCTATCTAAGTCCATACTCCCTTTTCCACCTTTGATCTTGACAAGGCTAAGGATATTCGTCATGTATCCTACCTACTCATCTTATCCATATATTCCAATATCCACCATCTCATATCCCTCATGTTATTTCCTTCCTTCCATCCTATCCAAATTAATCCAACCTTACCATCTTTGATCTTGATAATGATCCTCCATGCCATCCTTCCATCCATTTCTTATCCATATCCTGTATTATACTCTATCTCATACCCCTCTTCCTATCTCCTTTCTACCATCCTATCCAGTTCATTCTCTCTTTTCACTCATGATTTTGATAGAGAACTACATGAAAAATACTTATGCATGTTCTGGACAATATCCCTTATGCATTATCCTTCCATCTCATTCATCCCTTACCATAATTCATCATTGATTTCACTTATCTAGTGCGGGGCATCTTATTCCAAGTTGCAATATAGTCCTTGGAGCTCCATCCTCATATACACCCCTATTGATCCATCTATCCAATTATCATCATAAGGATGTATCCTTCCCAATCCACATGTTATTCTTATCATTAACAACACAAACCTTGGGGTATGCATTATTCTTATTGTTAAATTTTCTATCCTGCCCACCATCATCAATCAATCAATCAATCATTTTCAACTTGACTAGGGACATAATCTTGGTTTGTTTTTGGTATTTTGTGCATGCTTCCTTGTTTCTTGTGTTTTTTTGTCATTGTTTGTATTGATCATGATCTTTGCACTATATTTCCACAAGAGCATCATGGTTTTCCATTGCATGACCTATTATAAGGGATATGTTTTCATTTGACCTTTTTGATCATGTACCTAGCACATTGTTATCTTGGTTCCTTATACCTTGGTGCATAACATCAAGTATAATATCAAATATAAGTTTCATATACTATTGAAATATGATGATCATCCATCCTCCCTATCCATCCACATATTATTCATCCTTTTCTTCTCCCATCTATAGTTATTTAGTTCCTCCTTTCATCTTTCATTATCTAACCTTGCCATCCATTTCAAGAGCACACCCATGTTCTTTGAACCCGCCTGTCCTCTCGAGGGGGAATACCACTACCTCATCATCATCTTAACTCCCATCCTTCTCGTGATTGAGGCATCACTCCACTAGTCCTAATCCCTTTCCTACCCACTATATTTTATTCTTCTTTGAAATGATGTTACTTCTCGTAGTCGCAACATCATCTCAAAGAGGGGAAAAATGTAGACATCAAAAATCTAACCTTATCCAACCACACCTAATTTTAACCTATCCTCTCCTATTAATTAAATAATTATTTATTATTTATTTAATTAATTGCATCTTTTTCCCATATTTATCCTATAGTCAAATTAAATAAATATTTACTATTTATTTCATTATTGTTCCCTTTGAACATAATCCTATTAATTAATTCCACTTTATCCCTCAATCCTTTTCTATTTAATCCTATCCATTGATTTCATTCACATGGATAAAAATCTTAAAATTTCATCATATGACTTGACTAAGACTTTGTCTAGATTCATTGAATATAGATGCCAACCAAAATTCAAACTAACTTTCCATCTCATCCATTCATTTCAACTCCACCTCTTAATTCTAGACATTCACATAAGGATGTTTCCCTGATATATTGTGAGGCATAGCTCATATTATTTAGACTTTGGTTGATTTTATATTTTTATATAGTTAAAGTTGTTGGACGTGCTTGATGTTTAGTTTATGCAAAAATAAATATTTTATTTTATGTTAGATCTTATATTTAATTGATGTAACTAGTAGAATTTAATGTTTTAAATTTTAAAATGTACTAATGTTTCTAGTAAGATGTTGTAGGTAGGTAGCCCAGGTTCCTTAAATATTAGAGATAAAGTCCAAATGCCAAATGTTTATTATTGGTTTTTAACTTGGTCAAGGGAGTTTAGTATAGAAGTGTAATTTGATTCATTATGTGTGTTTATTTGTGAAGGGAAATGTGTTTTCATTTGAATCATATTTTTATTTGGATGTTGTGTTGAAGGAAAGGGAAGAGTTGAAGTTATTTTATTTTAAAATGGGAATTTGAATGGTTGGGGGAAGAGGAAATGAAAGTGTTATAGATTGTTCTCTTTATTTATTTATTATTTGCTTTTGGGATGAATGGGGGGAATGGCTGGAAAAAAATGGTTGTAGGATGGTGTCAATTGGAAAAGACTTTGTGAATTTGGACAAGTTGTTTGGGCTGATCCTAACTTGGACAACCAAGGTATGCTTTGTATTTTTTTTTTTGGGCAAATCTTGATGTAGTAACTAAATGTGAGATAGATCTTGTCATGGTGTTGTAAAAAATTGCATTTGTATCTGTTTTGCGGTGAAATCAAGTTTGGGTTTGAGTGTGTATAAAGAGTGGATCTCGCCTGAGGGTCGAGAGCCTCCTTCATTTGGGGTTGAGGAGGGTACAAAGCCTCTCTTGGAGAATTTGAATCAAATATGAGTTTGTGTAAAAGATGTGTATGATATCAAGGAGCTGTAAAAGGTAGTATGGATTATTGTATGAATGGAGGCACGTGTTGGTTAATGGAAGGTTGTGAATGGAGGAAGGAGGTGGTGGTATGGATGGTGGTGATCATGTTTTTGGAATGTTGGGATGGTAGTGGTTGTGTGTTGAGAATGGAGTTGTATGTTGAAAATTGTGAATAAATATTTTCCCCAAGACGGAAGGGAATCCCCTTCCTCCCCCTTTACAAAAATTTAGTGAGCGAATTTATTATGTGTGAGTCAATGTTAGTGTCCATTTTACTTACTAATATGTAATTTGGCACTGGGTTTTGTCTCCTTGTGGGTGAAATTATCAATCCTATGGTTGGGAGGAGAGCAGAGTTGAGATGCTCTATTTTGTGTTTGCAGGTTTAGAAAGAAATATAGAACTATTGAGAAGAATTAGATGTAAGAGATTCTTATTTTATTGCTAACTTGATTTAATTGTTTAAATTATTTAGAGTTACAAACTGAAAGAGATTCTTGTTGGATGACAAAGGTATTCGGGTGAACAGATATAGGGATCAAGTAATTTATTTATTCTATTACATTAGTGATAAAGTAATATCGTATGAACGAATATCGAATGTGACTATTTATATTTTGAAAGAAAAAAACTAACTTTAGTTCATAGAATAAAATATATTTTTAGTTGAAAATTCTTCTAAGATTTGTGTCTCTTATTATTTCAAAGTTTTAATCCTTATTGGTAAACAATAAAATTATATTAAAAAAAAAATTGGCTCCTAAAAAATTATGCAAAGCAGTGAATTGAATAATTTTTGTGATAATGATAAAAATAATCTTGTGTGAGTTTATCCCTCTATGCTGGCTATCACACTATTTATTTTCGATAGCATGTGTTGTAAATCAGTATTGTTTGTTCTCTATTTATTTTGGATGTATGATGAGGGCCAAGCCATCTGAAACCACACAAATCACAACAATAGATACCAACATAGAAGATGCGAGATAGAAAAATAGCCCACTTTCAATTATTTTCAGAATTTGAAATTACAGATTTAAAACTTACATGCTACAACCTCATGGGCTTGATTCATTACAACAAAATCAACTTGGAAAAGAAAATATATTATTTGGAGCCCAAAATTTTTACTATTGAGCCACCTTTTACAACCCCCACTTAACCCTTTTTATTTTACCTAATAATTGCCCTAAAATGTTCTAGAAAGTTCAACTTTCCCTTTTGTTTTGGTGCCAAATGTCCCATTTGATTTCTGGCTTAGGAAGAAATTTTAATGAAATTCACTTTTTAGAGCAACTTTGCGGGGCCATAACTTTTGATTTGGGTGTCCGATTTGCTATTATTGCATATCCTTGGAAGACTGACAAAGAGATTTACAACACATAAACCCACTGTAAGTCGGTTCATCCACTTTTCAAGCTATTTTGGGGCCTTTAAAGTTTTATATCTGAAATTGAAGTTGCATTGGAGATTTTTTTTGGGACGGAAACTTTAATATCTCCCAAACCGTGCAGGGTATTGAGGTGATTATTTCGTTTTGCTCCTTAGAGTAAATTTTTATTTTCATACGAGCCAATTTAAGCCGATTTACCAAAAATAATAAGTGCCTATTTTTCACTATTTTTGACGTCTGATAATCCTATACCCCTTAAGTGCCATCATGAGATTCAAAACAACTAAAGAAAATAAAAAATACATTTTTTTTTGGGTGATGCAAGATTGCCCTACATCAATATATAGGTAAATAAATAAAACTATTTGGATCTAATAGTTAGAAACTTTTAATGTTGATCTATTTGTATTTGCGTATTGTACCCTATGTAAAGGTGTCATTAATTTCTTCTCGAAACTAGAGCGGTGTGTATTGCGCTCAGGCGTGGGTGAGGGCAGTGCCGTTTGTTGTGTCGATTATGGTAGCCAAACTCATTAATATCTATGTTCAGTTTGCATTATAACTGCAGCTTTAATTATGTACACCCGAATTTCCCATTTCTTTCACGGTCTCCACGGTGTTTCTCGGTTGGTTGTGATTAGATATGATCAGCTTGGCCACGTCCAATTGTATTTTATTAGCCAATGTATTAATAAAAAAAAATTGGTATGCACATTTCTTTTCGATTTATGTATAATTCTTTGTAAATGTTCCTTTATTCTATAATTCCTTTTTGCAATTAATCGCCTCTCTTATCTTTCCACGAGAACTCATTCTCTTATGTTTACCGACCCAGGAAAATGCTCTACAGATTTAATTATTTCCCTATGTTATGCAGCTTAACCAATTTCTTAAAATAAATGTGATGTAGTTTCATTTTCTCGTTATCTACGTTTGTGAATTAACTATTTCTGCCATCGCCTATCCTTTGTCATCAACCATGGCCCCAAACCTTTTTGCCACGGTCTCTTGCAAATCATTTTTTAAAATATTATGTGCAACGACTTGTTGTTACCCTTATTGAATGATGCTTAACCACGAACTGAACACCGCAAATATGGTTGTTTATTGTTACCTCTGCCAAATGAATCTCCTTGCAATGTATCAATTATTTGATGTTTGAATGAATACAGAGTATGCATAGTTCCTGCACATAAAGTTTTTGATTTTTTTTTGCTATGTGTTATACCAGTTAAGCTTGTTTGTGTCAGGGTGTAACAATTATCCAAATGTTGCATGTATAGAGAAAACACAACCTGTATAAGATTTCTTTGACCGTGATCTTTGCATGACCATCTTGGCCGAAGTTATGCCTGTTTTCCTCTCCATGTTTCACGACTTGTTCATGATTATCTTGGTGTCTTCAAAATTTTCTTGAAATGGTCTATCATTAACATCTCTGGTGTATACTCTTTAGTGCAATAAAATGAGTAATGCTGCTTATAATTGTAAATGTTGTTATTTGGTATTTAATTTAAACGTTAGTGTTTTAATCAATAAATTAGTTTAAATCTTTAATTTGAAAACTCATTAGTGTACTTGGGGCACAATAAATGGAAATCTAGCATCAGTAGTATTTCATAGCACCTTGGGTATGTATCTCGTTACAAATTATTTCTTCTTCAATTTTTCATTTAAATTTAATTAATGAACTTGTATCATTAATGTCTAACCATTGAATAACCCATTGTCTAGTTATTCCGGCAAGGACTTCAATATTTATTTTTAAATTTATATCATTTAAGTATTTTGAGTGAGCAGTTTATCTTTGGTTATTTAATATTATTAAATATCTCTTAATTCTAATAATTTAGTTGTATTTTAGTAGTCAAATTTTGTGAGGGAATTACATATATTTTTAGACCCAACCCTTATCCTTCATGTGACACTTGTCACATGACTACAAATTTGATCCCAACCCTAATACTCATTCAATCCTAGCCATCCATCAACCAATCCATCTTGGCCCTTGATTTCTCTCATAGAAATTCTATAAATGAGAGGCATTCCTTCCCATTTAAAAATCTTCCACATTCATATCCTTATTGTGCTCAAATTTATATGTATCTCTTCTCATCCCACTCTTATGTTACTGCATTTTCTATCTACTTCTTCCATAGCCTAGCTTATTTTTATCATATTCTCATCCTATCCATTTGATCATTCACCATATCTGTCCTATCATCATTATAATAATTTTATGATAAATCACATTCCTCCATCAACACATCAAAATAACACATCAAGTGGAGCTATGGTGCACTCTACTTCAAATCTATATGAGGAGAAAAAAGGGTTTTAGTTGAAGGTACTGTGTGTATTGCATTATATTCTATGCCATTTACCTTCAATATTTTTCTTGCCCTCACCACCAATCCTAATAGTGGATTAAATTAAGAGGAATTTAATAAATCAAAGAGTATGAGAGAGAAACTAGTGAGATCAAATCCATATGGTAGAGAATATATTGATAGAATTGGAGATGATCCAAGACACAAACTTGACCCAAGTAAAGAAAAAATATTTTCAGAGTCCAAGGTTATATAAATAAATAGAGGCATAATTTCCAAATCCAAGACAAATCATGTTGTAGAATTTTCATCACATTCATTCATCTTTGGTAATCAAGATAAGTACCTATATTCATTTTAACTTTCCTTTCCCATAACAAAATTTAATTCTAAATTATCCACAACTCTTATTTTTTAGTCTCAATTAATTTTTGTTCTATGTATATTTATTTTATTAAATTATTAGAGATTAAGCTCAATGAAAGCTTATTTTCCTTTACAATTATATAATACCTTTACTTTTTCACTCAATGATTATTTTTACATTGCATGAATAAATATACTTACTTTTTAAATAAGTTTTTTTGTCATTTTTTAAAACCATCTAATAATATTAATTTTGAAATATTGATGCAAAAATTATTTTAAATGCTTTAGTTTGCTTCATAATGGAAAGTGGGAAAGTGTTGGATTAGTTTTACTATTCCTTACAAGTCCTTGTAAACATTTTTGTAATACAAATTTTAGGCAGGATTAAATGTTTATAAATAATATTTCATGCTTGTATCTATAAATATTATGTAATGAGAAAATTGAGTTTAATAAAGAAACATGTGAAATGAAATATTCCTTTGGAAACTTGTGGTTGATGAAAATATGAATCACAAATAACAACAATGAAAAAATCACACCTTCACAATCACACAATGAAGTTCAAGATCTTGGCTCAAAATATGAAATTTAGATAACAAACAAAGTCATCATAGAAAAGATATTAATTTTCTCCATTGTTGGTTTCTTTTTCAAAGTAACAAAATATAAAAGAACAATAATGGTATAATGTAAGGATAATGATTGTAATGCCAAAAATTACACCTTGTGCAATTTTGCATTTCATCAAACTCTCCTTTGATCTAATAAAGACAATAATGCAATTCCCTCTTTCACATGCCTTTAATTTTGTCCTTAAGCCCTTTGTTTTCAACTTTGAAGTGAATTTTTGTCAGGGACGCTAGCGCGTCGCATAAACGTCTGTGTTGCACAAACGTCCCGAAAAGATTCCCGATTCTATGGCCATTGAGATGTTACACTTCTGCTTGCTTGTGATGTGTAATGTGTAATGCCCTAAATTTAACACTCAAATACAGTTAAGGACAAAACACAACTATCAAATTTCACTCAAGAATGCTTGTAAAACTCTCAAATTTCACTACCAAAGGGGGCACTAAAAGGAAGCATACAACATTTGACCAGCTATAGATGAATATATTTTGTTAGACAACTAAATTGCTTGCACAATCCTAGAAGGTTTTTCAAATGGGGACATGGAAATCAAGTCATCAAAATAGACTTAATTAGTCCAGCTAACACATTAATAATCAAGAAAACATAAGTCAAGACACATGTTATGCAAGTAAGATATATCAATAATAGTTTCAAGTAAAAAAAAAAGAGCAAATCCTAGGGCCAGACCTAATTCTTCAGGGGCTCGTCTCTGACGGCCTTGCCTACGTATATAAATCACATAGGAACTATAGTTCGACAAGTAGACTTCAACCATCTCCCACATGGTTGGATAACAAAGGAATATAATCACAAGGTCAAAAGATAGCTTAACATCAACTTCAAACTCAAACCACTAACACCTCTCCACACTATAATAATAAGTAATAATAGTTCAAGGTCAAGGATTATGACTAGACCACATATAGGATCTCCCAAGAATTCTCTAAAACAACTAGCACATGCAATCCTCATGAATAACCAACTCAATCTTGATTAACCAAATTCCAATACACACTCACTATGGTAATAAGTCAGTTTAAAAAAATAAAATAAATAAAATTCACTTACAATGTGTTATTGACCTCAATTTCAACCATAAGCATATATACATAGCCATATATATATTTTAATCTCAAGAGTAGAATAACCACATATATGTACTTTCATAATACTACATGAGATTACATAATAGTAAAATAATCTTTTTAGTCAATTAATGATCTAGCAAGACAATGCTAAGTTTAGAAGAGAGGAACTAATTATTCTAACAAGTCTAATATTTACTTTTAATACATGGCCTCTCTAAATAATAATTTACAATCACAAGGTGACTAATACTATTTTGGATACTTGAAGTTATTAGGATTATAGCCAAACTCATTCTAATTCAAATGAGAGATTCTAACTAGAATTTAACATACATCCCTTATACACATGGGTATCAATTATTAAATTTTTTTGAACAACAATTCTATCATGCCTCAATGTCTCAAATCCACACTATTTAGGAAAGAAGTTTATAAGAATAAGGATTATCAATAATGCCTGACAAGTTGGAACTTGACTTGACTAACAATACATGCATAGTGCAAGAGATGGCTCTCAACAATTACATATCAATCCATATGGTATAAATATAATAACTCTAACCCAACTTTAATGGATGGAAACAACTTTCCCGTGGTATCCCTTCTCAGGCGTTGGGTGCTATAGGCGTTGGCATTGGTGGTAGGGAAGGCTCCCAAAATGATGGCAGTGGTGTATCTACTGCAAAAGACACTGGAACGAGGTCTGGCGGAGGTCGTAGTAGGGGCTACGACCATGCAGCTAAGGCCAGGTCTGCTGTGCGGCTCCAGACTGAGAGGATGACAACAGGAGGGTTCATCCCTGTCTCCAATGCTATTTTAGTGGCTTTGAAGGAAGAGACAAAAGATGAAATAGAGGAGAACGTTTTTGAGCTTTTCGAGACTGGAGTGATTTGTCGATTTAAGGGCTTTTGGCCTAACCTCCCTCAGCTGCACTCTTGGATTTCCAATGAATGGCAACCTCTAATCTCTGGTAAAGTTCTTATTTTCCCCATGGCTAAGGGGTTTTTTGTGGCTAAGTTTGACAATGCTCAGGACAAAAACATTATTCTATGTGACAATTTTTTTAGCTGGGAGAATAAATTTCTGTTGATGATTAAGCCTTGGCATGCCAATTTCAACCCTACTTTTGAAACTTTTAGCAAGATCCCGATTTGGGTTCGACTGCCTTACCTTCCCCTCCACTTATGGATTGACCCCCTTTTGGAAGAAGTGGGTGATGCCCTAGGTGATTTTTTGTTGGTAGATGCTGCTACTTTTGACATACTTCATTCCACCTTTGCCTGAATTTTGGTTGAAATGGATGTTTCAAAAGGGATGCCTATTGAGATTTTAATTAAAACTTCTAAGGGTTCTTGGGTCCAATCCTTGGACTATGAAGGGATTCCCTTCCACTGTAGAAGATGTTTTAAAACAGGTCACACTGCTGCACAATGTGGATTTGAGAAAAATGCATCGACTTCATGGTGGAAAGGTGCCTCTCAACAACATTATACGGTTGAGAAGAAAGCTGATCAACATAGGAGCTTTTCTGAGGTGGTTGCTTCAAAATCTCAAGCTCGTGAGGTATCCCCTTTGGGTGTCTCAATTGGTGGGGTTGCTGAAGCTGAACTTCTTGTTGAAACCCCTAAAGATCGTGAGATTGGATCTATGAATGCCACTCCTGGTGTCTACGCTCCGACTATCATTTCTAGTGGCTCCTCTGTTTTGCCATTGCCTGCACTAAACAATAATGATGAAATCCCTGAGATTGTGGCTGCAGGCATTCATCTTCAGGAAAATAGTGTGCTGGCTTGGTAGAGTAAGGAAACACAAGTGGAAGAAGGTTGGATTACTGTTAGGAGCAAGAAATTTTTTTTCTCTAGGCCTTCTTTTGATATGACTCTTCGTTCCCACAAGAGTAGTTCTAAATGTAAATCTTGATGGGTCTTGTTTGGGGGCTGGTGTTTGGTTGGCTGCTGGTGGTTCTATTTGCAGCCTTGTTTTTGACTGTAAAGGGTTTTAGGTCCCTTCAAAACCTATTTTTTCCTCTATAAATTTTTTTTTCCCTAAAAATAAGAAATATATACATATTTTTATCATATTACTAATTAATTTTTGATCTACTATTTTGTAGCAAAATATAGCAGTATTTAAATGATCATAACTTTCATATTACTAAGCCAAATTTAAAAATTCAAAATGTTCTAGAATGGTGGATGAATGAAGGACAAAACCCATAATTACTTTTGCAAAAATCATAACCATGCATGATTAGTTTTTTCTCCAACACAATCCTCTAGTTCACCCAAAACAACAACAATTGACAGTAAAAAATATCTTAATTCATTTCAGCATACACAATTTTATTACTCGTATCAAATTAAACTATACACAAAGGATAAATAGTAATACATGGAGCATATAAATAAATACTCATACTTAAATGCAATCTTTGAAAAGCTTGTGATTTTTTATTTTTATTTTTTTTTTCTACCAATTTAATTAAACTATCTCTTAAGATTATATCATTTAAGGTGAATAATTTTAATGAAAAACTGTCTTATTTCCCCTGCTTGATAAATTTTTTTTTTTTTTGAGGCTTGGGTTTATATCAAGATTATAAATAAAACTAATTTTTGTTGTATTGTAATTTAGAATGTTATTATTATTATTATTTTTTTATAGGTAAGTGCTGTCAAGGAGACAACTCCCATCAAAAGAGAGAATAGATGCATGCCCTTGCCATCAGGGGTGCAACCTATGGCTACCCACATCAGACAATCCAAAACTACTGCTTTCAAAATAATCATTGAATCCTTTTCTTTGAAGAACTTAATGACATTTAGATAGAGGAAAGAGATTTCTTCCGCTTGACTTCAGTCCAATCCAAATCTGTCTCGAAGGTGGAGACTGAGTCAGTACACCCCACCCTATTCTTTTCTTCCTCATTGCGTATGGCTGCTGGAGATGTAAGGGAGACTTCAACACTTTCATGGGTCATCGGCTGTGTAATCCCTGAAGCAAACGAGAAGGCTTTTGTAGTGCTTGTAATAGAACATTTTCCTTGCAAAATGGTAGGAGGAGAGGATGACAAAGTGTTGGCAACCTCCAAGGGTGGAGACGAGGCAATAGTACGATTATCATTTGATTTTGAATCTGAATCTATCTCAAGAATGTTACCATTTACCAAGGAGGACAAGTTAGGAGTCGGGCTCTGAAACATGGGAGAGGAAGGAGTTGCAAGCTTCGAAGAAGGAGAAATTGCATAGTGGCGAGATTCGGCCCCTTCCCACCATGAGGGTTTGTAATTAGGAGCTAAATTGGCATGCTCCCCAAACCGTCTTCTTTTACATTGAGTGGTACCATGGTCCATGGAAAAACAAATTCGGCATCTGAATGCAATCTTTTCATAATCTACTAGTTGATACCATCGTCTCTTACCAACTTTAAGAAAAATTTCTGCAGGAAGACCCTTTGAGACATCCATCTCAACACATAAGCGTGCAAAAGTTGAGTTTTTGTAGTTGATTGTCTCCTTGGAGAGGCAAAAATATTTCCCCAGACCGTTACCGATTGCTTTTAGACAACCAACTTCCCAGAACTGTAAAGGGAGGTAGGGTAGACGAATCCACAGGAATGGCGTTAAAAAAGTCTCTGTGCATGGATCGAATGAGGGGAACCAGGGTTTCATGCATAAAAAATTCCCTTGCAAAAACCACAAACCAGTTTTGAGTACCATTTCTTTGTCTTTCGTAGATTCTAATTCTAAGATGAAGAACCCTTTTGCACATGGATAGATACTGATTTCATCTTCTAGATAATCCTTCCAGTTTGCATCAATCCATGAATGGAGATCACAGAGTTTAGGCCAAACCTTTGTGAACTGACATATCAGAGCATGCTCCACCAAATAATCTTCCCTATCACAGGAAAAGTCGTTGAGACAGATCTCCAGAGCAGAGGCTGAGTGCCGAACAACAAAAGGAGAACTCAAAGGGGTGCTGCCTTGAGACAATTGGGGATCAAAATTGTGTGTGGTAAAGCCAGTTTCCCTCAAGCTAGGGTTTCCCCTCACCTCATGGCGAATATTGCACGAAGAATGTAGACGCATGACTAGGGAATCCACAAAACTTTTCTTGCCACCAACAGTGCCTAGATTCGAATTGCCAGCCATCGCTATGTGAGAAACACTATCGACAGGTCTCATTTTTCCATCTTCCAATCCCAGACCACCATCGCTCGCACTCCATGAGCTATCCAATGGGAGAGCAGAAAAATGGAGAAGGCCGCCGCCCCCCACCTGCGAATGCCCACACACAAATTTCTCTGTATTTGCTTTAGGGCTTGTCAAAACTGACTTCACATACCCATCACCCTCCAAGCCAAGGTTCATCACTGAGGAGCACACGTAGAAATCCTGCTTGGAGGTCGCAGTTGCGAAAGATTTCAGAGTAGAGGGCGCCATAAAGTTATTTTTGCTAAAAAATGAAACTTTATTGCTAGAATGTTATTATTATTATTATTATTATTATTTTTGTGCTTAACATATTTGAAGTTGAACAACCATTCTATAATAATATTTTTTCTTAAAATTTACATAGATATTTATTTATTTTTGGATCTCCCAGTATTCATCTCAACAGTAACTTTGGAACACTAGTCAATACCTTTAAATAGGTATGTAGATCAACTAACCATAAAGAATCAATAATTATATGAATTAATTGAATCAAGATAGAAGCTATTTTAATAAGAGTACTTCTTGAAGTCATCCTTAGTGCAAAGAGCCTAAGTGTAACTAGGGATAGAAAATGGAACTTAGAAAATAAAGAGGGCTATAGAATGGATGATCCACCAACATGGGTAAAATCCCAGAAATTCATTGGCTAAAATCATTCACTGGCTTTCACTATACCACAAGGAATACATGAGGGGTAATGGAAGTAATCCTCCAAGATGGATGAACTTAGAATAACAAAATGTCTTTCACAACTCCCACCAGATTGCAAGAAAAATGCATATCACAAATAGATCTCCTCACAATGTTAATATTTCTTTTTATAAGAATAGCTGTATATTGTAGATGGATATTTGGACCTGACCTTTCCATTATGGAGGTATTTATATTATTCTGGGTTGAATTTTAAATTGATCTAAATTGTTATAGTCATTGGATATTATTGAACTGTAATGCCCATTTTGACACCACCAAATAAAAGTGGTAACACATGAGTGATGAATATGATGCCAAATTGGATTCTGCATAATAAGTGGGCTAGCATTGAACTAGGCTTGTAATGCTACTTTTGACATTAAACTAGATAGAGCGATTGGTATGATAACAAAAAAAAAAGGGTTTTATTTAATAGGAAGACCATAGAAATTTTATGAATTACAACTCACATATATTTTTTTAAACAAATAAAACTCTTCAACATTTGCAAGTATACTCCCAACATGCTCCAAAATGGAATTTCTAAAACATGGTGTAGAAAACCATCAAAAAAATCAAAAACAGTTTTCTATTGGCTAATCTAGTTTTATTTCTTATTGGATCAATCTAGAGATAGAATGTGGATCCCATGCCTTGGTAGTATACATGTGAGTGGTGGTCATTTAAGCATAGAGTGACTAGCTCATAATATAATGCCAGATAATAAGAGTTAAAGACAGTATTGTGAGTTAATTTAGTAGAATCTATTCTACTGCCATATTTTAAAAGGGTTAGCAAAAGCTATGTTGTAGACATTAAGGGAACCGCTGTTTTCTATCATTTATTTTCACAACCTTAATCACTAGATAATTGATTCAGAGCAAATGCATAGATACAAGACCTAGATTGACATTTTTGGCCAATATTTGTGGATCTAATGATGCACCACAAGTTCGTTGGTCTCTCTCCTATTTCTATGACTCCATTATAGAGCTAGATCAAATACACATAATGAAATTGCATACTTATGGATAAAAATTTCTATACTAATAATAATGAGTACAAGAATTTCCTATTTCCTATTTGGAATTTCCTCAACATGCCAAAAGTGAAATATGCACCAACTATTTAAATCTACCTGACCTGAGTCAAGATCTCTGGCATATTTGTTTAGAAAATAACACACTCACCCTCATATTGTCTTTTATTTCAACTTGGAAGTTATCCCCCTTTGCTGCAAGCTTCCCTCCCACTTTATGTGCATCTCCAATGCTCATATTGTTGACAGTAAATGTAGACACCTAAAAATGGTCTGGAGAATCCAATTAATCAAATACACCTTATTTGATTAATTAACCTTAAATTCCTCTACTTAGTAAATAAATAGAAATATTTATTTATATTAAGTTCATTTATCAATTCTCCTATTTTTCTCTCCTAATTAAATAAACAAAATTAAAAACTTTGTTTTATTTAATTATTATCATTTTTATCACATTAATTCTCTCTTAATTAAATAAACAAAATTAAAAACTTTGTTTTATTTAATTATTATCATTATTTTTTCTATCTTAAAATTGAATACACAATTTAAATAATTCGTGTTATTTAATTTCACATTTCCTCTTAATTAAATAAAAATTGTCAAAAATCTTTTTAATTATCACTCTCCTTTAATTTAATAAAACCAAACCCTATAGTTTGATTTATTAAATTATTTATTCTTCATTTTTGCTAAATTTAAATAAATTAAAACTATTTAAATTTATTGCATAAAGTTTGCACTATTCCCTCACCAATAAATATTTATTTCCCCACCAATCAAATTAATGGCACTGCCATTCACGGGAAAGCTTCAGGGAAATTCTGCAAGAAGATCTCTCAACAACCTTCCACCCACCTTCCCTCTTATCTTGCCTGGTGTTTTCATGGGGAGAAACCATTCTCCATGATTAGCTCCTTCTTCTCATCCCATGCCTTTGGATTCTCCAGAAGAAATCACAGCCCCTCATCCCAGTTTCCTGTACATTTGTGCTGCCGTGAAAGCTATAAATATAGCTCTTGGGCTACACAAAAAGGATCCTAACTTATGCAATTTTACTCTGCAGGTTTCCAGACATTCAAGCATTCAAGCAATCAAAGTTTTAGGATCAATTCATCAAGCATCCATCAAGCTTTCTTCAACACTTCATAGTTTTTCAATCATGGCTGTTTACAGTAGTTTATTTCTCATGAATTTTACTGTAGAATCATCTTAGTTGCATTATAGAATCATAATAGATTAATTATCATTCTCTAAGTGTCACTTAATAGTTTAATTAGCTTATGAATCTGAGAGCTAGGTAAATTAGAGAAGTCTTTAGAGTTAGAGAGCAATAAGATAAAATTTCTGTAGATTTTGTAGTTTAATTTAGTTTAAATTTCTTAATCTTAGATGCAATATCTTATTTAGAAGTGTAGAGGCTTTGTTTATTTAGTTTTCCCCTTTTATACGCTTACAGAATGGCGCTCACCGTGGGGCAATACCCCGAATTTTGCTAATTTTTGAAAATCTTGTCGTACAGGAATCAGTGTAAAAGTTTTCGCGGGATCGAGAGTTTTTACAGCGCGCCGGGATTCTGTTTTAGCGCGCCGGGTTCTTTTTACAGCGCGCCCGGTAACTGTTCCAGCGCGCCGGGTTTCTGTTCTAGCGCGCCCGGTCACTGTTCTAGCGCGCCTGGTTTCTGTTCCAGCGCGCCAATTCTTTTCATTTAAAGTCATTTATTTCATCTGGATCCGACGTGTCTGCGGTCAGATTTCTTTTATTTCTTTCTGTTTGGTTAAAATTTACCAATCCTAGGGTAGAAACATTAAAATTTACCAATCCTAGGATATAAATGGTTAAAATTTTACCAATCCTAGGATAGAAATGGATTAAAAATGTACCAATCCTAGGATAGAAACATCACACTTCTATTTGAGGTTTTTAAAATTGAACATTTTGCTTGTCATGGAGCAATATCTCCATTAGAAGTAAATCATTTGTCTTTTGGGCTTAAAAAGAACAGAATCTTGCTGTGTTTGGGTGACAGGTTTATGCTCTCCCCTTAACTGGGTGCATCAAAATACCAGACTCACCATTTACTTTATACATTTTATGCTTTTGTTAAAACCTTTAGACAGGCCTGTCGTAGTGGGAAAAAGTACTCACCCTACGGGAACGACCTGAGTGGGGACAGCCAAAATCCATGGTATTCCAACCCACTTTAAAATTTATGTGAATTTGGGAAAACCCTCTTTCAACGGAAGTGCGCAGGATAACCATCCCCAAAATCTTTGTTTTAAAGATTGGGAGGTCTCTCGAGGGAGTTTATCCATTTACCACTCCGAACGGAAACCCTATCTAAGAACCTAGAACTAGAAGCACGCTTGTCAGTTTCCGAACATTGTAATACTCGACGGTGCAGGGGCGGGGAAGAATCTACCCTCAAGCACTCACCATATAATTGCCAAGGACTGTTTGCTCAGGGGATCCGGTATCCACTTCCGTCACTCTGAGTACGCACCTGGAAAAGACAAAAACACGGGCGCCCTTAGGGGGTGACATGGCTGTGTGAGTCGACGCAATTCCAAGCTGTGGGCCGTTCGAGTATATAACGATGACCTTTTGTCTCTAGGAGTGAGTCTGTTTGAATTGTCTTATCTTGTTATCAAACCAGTAAAAACCAGTAAAAATCAAGAAGAATCATTGATTCTTGAGAACATACACTACTTGTTTAGATTCTAGGATTTTAAAACCATTCTATTCTTGATTGCTGTGTTTTCTATCATTAAACTCAGATAAGATCATCACAAAAATCCTAAAAATCGAAACACTTGTGGATTTCTCATGATTCGAGATTGGGTATCCACCAAGTTTGTTAAGAAATCTCTTGCCAAACGAATCCGAAAACCAAAGAGGACACTTGCCTACAAACAACTCTTAAGAAAACAAAAGTTTCTATATCAAAGCAGGAAAGTTCTACTTCAACATAGAACTTTTATTCATAGGTATCACGATTTCTCTAGAGGTTATACAGACGACTACGCCGTAGCTCCCTTAGACTCACAAGCATACTTTCAAAGAAGAGCTCTTAGGCAACATCACAATCATAGTCAGAGAATTCGTCCTGAATACATCCCACAACCGACCATCCAATATGATACCAGACCAAGTGAGTTTCATAGAATAAGATAGTTTTTTTTTTTTTTGTCTTAAACCCCTTCAGATCATAGTTTTAGCACGCCCGGTTTCTGTTTTAGCGCGCTTGGTGTCTGTTTTAGCGCGCCCGGTATCTGTTTCAGCGTGCTTGGTATCTGTTTTAGCGCTCCCGGAATCTGTTTCAGCACGCCCAATCTCTGTCTTAGCGCTTTGTGTCTCTATTTTAGCGCACCTAGATTCTATTTTAGCGCATCTAGATTCTGTTTCAGCGCGCCTGGTCTCTGTTTTAACGCGCCTGATTTCTGTTTCAGCGCGCCTAGTCTCTGTTTTAGCGCGCTCGGTATCTGTTTTAGCGCGCCACGAAACCCGAAAAATAGAGAGTTAATAGGGAATTTTGTCAGCTTTCCCTTATCAAATACAAGGTTTCTATTAGTTCAAAACATTTTTTTTACAGTCCAGAACGCAATAGTCATACAAAAAGAAAAGCTTTACCCCTATACCTAGATCTTGCAGCATCTTGCATAGTGTCGTTATCACCAAAATCTGAAATTTTCTGTCAAAATTTCCCTATCAAGGATTCTATCATCCTTTCATCACGAAACTAGACAAAAACAAAATCAGATTTTAAATCAACAACCTTGACACTTATCCAATCAAATCCAAGATCAAAGCCTAGGGTAAACCTTTTAACGTTTGTATGCCTATCTTCACACGAGCAGCATATCAAAAACAACAAGAACAAGAAAACGAAAAAATAGCAGCCATGACTGAAGAAAACCCTTGGGGACGATATAGCAACACTGACCCTCTTATTAACTCACATGAGAAGGAAATAACTGCAGAAGAAATCGAGAAAGTGCAACAAGACCCTCATTTCCATAAATTTATGGAAAAGATGCTAGAGCAAGACATGGAAAAGTATCTTCTCTTATTAGCTGACAAAGGTGCTAAGCTTCCTAAAGACTTTGATGTCAATCAACTCAAGGAAGCAACCACACCTAACTCAACTAATATAGAGAATCCGAATCAAATAGATGCTTTGACAAGACAAATCCAACAGTTACAATTACAATTCCAGAATATCCAACAAGGGCCAACAAAGAGGTATTTATTACAAGACATTTGCCCTTACCCTTTTGACTCAAGCATCAACATGATACCATTTCCAAGGTATTGTGAATACCCAACATACAACAAATACAATGGGAGAACTGATCCGTTTGACCACGTACGAGAATTTCGAGCTATGAGCATAGAGTTCGCACACGAGGACTCTTACTTACTACGGTTATTCCCAAGAAGCCTAGGAAACACTTGCATGGAGTGGTTTTCTAAGTTAGAACCTGGAATTCAATCCTTTGAGGAACTAATCAATAGGTTCATAACACACTTCTCATTCAACATCCAACATGGGGTAACCTTAAAAGAACTTTACAACACCAAACAAGCAAAAGGCGAAAAGTTTCTCTCTTTTCTCCAACGATGGAGAAGGCTATTTGCTAAATACCCTAGATCTATTCCTGAAGAGGAGAAGATAGAGATGTTCATTGATAACTTAGTAGATGACATGAACTACAGATTGGACTTACAATGTCCATCCACATTTGAACAAGTTATCGAAAAAGGGCTTAAAATCGAAGAGGCTCTAATCAAAAGAGGAACAATCAAACATTTCACTGAAGGTTCAAACAATAACCATTCCTCTAACAGCAACAACGAAAAGCCAAGATTTTGGCAAAAGAACAAGAATACTGATACCATGGTCGATGCACATACATCTAAACCAGTATTCACCTTGACACCAACTACTACAAACAAACAAAACAATGGTTTTAATATCAAACAAAGTAGTGACCAAGGAAATAATCAAAACAGTGGAGAAACGAAAACCCAATCATTCCAACGACCCTCCAATAAACGAAAATTCACGCCATTAGGACAATCGTTGGAATCAGTCCTCAAAGAACTTTTAAACGAAAAACTCATTCAAGTGCAAGAGGCTAGAAATTGGGACCCTCAAGTCAAACCATCATGGTGGAATGACTTACATTACTGTCACTATCACCAAAATAAAGGTCACATGACTGAAAATTGTTGGCAATTAAAACATGTGGTACAAGACCTCATAGATCAAAAGAAAGTATTCGTAGAGGGCCCTCAAACAAACAAGGATCATACAACCTTCAAAAATCCTCTACCCAATTATCAAAAGGGAGAATCTTCTTCCGCAAACACCAAAGGTAAGAACGTTGGTTATGTTTATGACGCAACAATCCTTTGTCTTTCTGCTGCCAAAGAGGATGAAGAGTTATGCAATCAAATCAACCAGAAAAAAGACATTACATCTACCAAATTGGTACAACCTATGGACAAATCCGAAAACCAAATCAATGTAGTCACACTCAAAGGGAAACAAGAGTACCAACCGGTTAATGCCACAACAAGGGCACAATCCAAAGTTATATTGAAAGGAGCATCAATATCATCCCCATCAGTGGATCCCCCCTCCAATCAATATAATCTCATCGATCAATTGCAGAAAATACCAGCTCAAATATCAATCTTGGAACTTTTGAAGATCTCCCCATCACACAAAGAGGTTCTTGAACAAGCTCTCGTATCAACTACAGTACCTAACAATCTGGATGTGTGCCAATTCCAAGCTATGGTGGGACATCTATCTGCACCTCATTGCCTTTCATTTTCTGAACATGATGATGTATCACTCAACCACCCACATAATTCTGCCCTTCACATTGAAGTCCTTATCCACAAACATCGTGTAAAATGTGTCCTGATAGATGGAGGGGCTGGTTTAAATATTTGTACCTTAAAGCTGATTCGTGCACTAGGATACTCAGATGAAGCCATTGATACCAGAAGAAAAATCACAATCAAAGCATATGATGAAGAAGAAAGGTCCTCTACAGGATTGATCATATTACCCATTCAAGTTGGGCCTACTATCCAAAAAGTGGTTTGCCAAGTCTTAGATAGGGAACTAACATACAACATACTGTTGGGACGCCCTTGGATCCATGATATGCAAGCAGTACCGTCTACCTATCATCAATGCCTAAAATTTCCCGTCAATGGACAGGAGGTAACAATCACAGCAGACTACAATGACACCCAAGCTTGTCATACATTGAAGACATCTCAGGATACATTCATACCTAACAATAGAGAAGTTGGCACATCAGATAGTGAGCAACAGCAAAGCTTCATTTCAAAATGGCTTCCAAAACAACAAAAATCACAAGAGATAAGGATGGCACAATCTAACTCTTCAAATGTTGGAGAACAATTGGCTCCACTCTCACATCAATTCACCAAGGAAGTACAGATAAGTGACAAAGGAATAAGTGAATATGGTGTTGGACACTCATTTCATCTATCACAAATGTTACCCTCCTTACAAACATATGGACAGCCATCTACAAACACCCACACTTCAGAACAATCTACAACAGCATTAGATGGCAGGTTTGTAAAAGTTGGGAGCTTAGATGAAGAATCAGAAGATAAGGCCATACTAAATTGGATTTATAAGGATGAGGAAGCCCCCGCTTCCACAAGTAACATCATAGAGACAACTCAATATGGGAAAGGAAAAACTATTCTTGAGAAGATGGGATATTCAGGACAGGGACCTCTTGGATTAAGGAAACAAGGTATAACAGAACCAATCCAGCCTCTTACGCTCCAACATAAGGATAAAACTGGACTAGGATACACAGAAAAAGCAAGAGCAAAAATCGCCAATAAAACTGTGGAGCGTATTCTTCAAATAAGAGATAATTCTGAAACAGATTCAAATGAGTATGAGTGGGACAACTTATCAGAAATTTCCTATGAAGATATTCAGGTTGACATTATCAAAAAGTATACCCTCAATCACGAGGAGGGTCAAAGCTCAAGTTTTAATCCTATTGTCTTTGAAACACAAAATTTTGATGACTCAAGTGAAGATGAATGGACATCGATTGAGATAAATGATGTGGAAGAAAATACCTTTGTAGGCCTCGACATAACCATAGACAACCTAGATGACATTTCCGTCCGAGCTTTCACAATCACTGACCCCAACCCATCTAAGGATTCATTGCCTTTACTACATCCCGAACTTATCGAATGGGAAGCCCAACAGCCTATTAATCTCCCTGTTTTTGACAATGATTCCTCCATTATTAACTACCTTTGCTGTGAGGAATCCGATGCTTGTTCTACCAATACTTCTTTTAATGATGCTTTTAGGCAGGAGGATGCCAAACCTTCCAGTTGCAAAAATATGAAAAAAAAAATGGATCTAATGGTGAAAACCATTCTATGGCAGTATTTGATCCTAAAATAGTAAAAATAAAGAACGCATCCGATGGTGAAAACCTCATTGAGGCACCAAAGGATGGAAGGTTTGACATTCTCCCGCAACATTACCATGAAAGATCATCAGTGTTAATAGAACCCACACAGTCTATTAATATTGGCACAGCAGAAAAAGCAAGAATATTACACCTGGCCGCATCCATGACAGATACAGAAAAGCCAGATTTTATCAAATTCTTTGAAGAATGATGCATCAATTTTGCTTGGTCATACTCTGACATGCCAGGCTTGGACACAGATCTCATTATGCATCACTTATCCTTACCAGCTGGCACTAAACCAGTAAAACAGAAGCTGAGAAAAATGCATCCACATGTTGCATTATTAGTGAAAAATGACTTGAAGAAATTACTAGATGCTGGATTCATCAGATCTATTGACTATGCGGAATGGATATCCAACATTGTGCCTGTTTCAAAGCCGGATAACACCATCAGAATATGTACTGATTTCCGGGATTTAAATAAAGCATGTCCAAAGGATGATTTTCCTTTGCCAAACATAGACATGATTGTAGATCTCACAGCCGGACATAAAATGCTATCACTCATGGATGGATTTTCAGGATACAATCAAATCAAGATAGCTCCTGAAGACCAAGAAAAGACAGCCTTTACATGTCCATGGGGCACTTTTTGCTGGAACGTCATGCCTTTTGGGTTAAAGAATGCAGGAGCTACATACCAGCGGGCTATGACAACAATCTTCCACGACATGATGCATACCTTCATGGAGGACTATGTGGACGACATCTTAGCCAAATCTTACACCAGGGAAGGACATCTAGAGATATTGGCCAAAATATTTGACAGGTTGGAAAAATTCAAAGTCAGATTGAATCCAAAGAAATGTGCCTTTGGAGTAACATCAGCAAAGCTCCTAGGATACATAGTTTCTACAAAGGGAATTGAAGTAGATCCGGCAAAAGTCCAGGCCATTATGGAAATGCCACCTCCTAAGAATATCAGCACATTAAGATCTCTACAAGGCCGACTACAGTCCATCAGAAGATTCATCTCCCAACTAGCAGATCGGTGTCATCCGTTCAACCATCTCTTACATAAAAATGTGCCTTTCAAATGGGATGAACAGTGTGAGAATACCTTCAATCAAATCAAGCATTATCTGATGACGCCACCAGTCTTGGTACCACCCGGTGAAGACAAGCCATTATTGTTATATATTGCAACAACAGACATTTCTTTAGGAGCCTTGCTAGCACAAGAGGATAAAGAGGGAAAGGAACAGGCTATATACTATATCAGCAGGACACTCAATGGACATGAAGTAAACTACACCTTCATTGAAAAATCATGCTTAGCAGTAGTATTTGCAACACAAAAATTGCGACACTATATGCTTACTCACACTATCAAACTTGTTGCAAAAATTGATCCTCTCAAGTATTTACTGAGCAAAGCAGCTTTAACAGGAAGGTTGGCAAAATGGGTCATGCTCCTCAGTGAGTTTGATATTCAGTATGTGGAAAGGCGAGCTATCAAAGGACAAGTCATCGCCGATCAATTAGCAGAAGCTCCATTATCTGACAGTCATCATATGACCATGGAATTTCCTGATGCAGATATCCTCAATGTAACAACACAACCATGGCAACTCTACTTCGATGGATCCTACACACAACATGGATCAGGAGCAGGAATTCTATTTGTCACACCTCTTGGGCACACAATCCCGCGATCATACAGGCTTACCTTTCGTTGCACTAACAATGTGGCAGAATATGAAGCTTTGATCCTTGGAATTAAAGTGGCTATTGAATGGAAAATCACAGAACTACAGGTGTATGGAGACTCCCAGTTAATCATCTATCAAGTCAACAATGATTATCAAACTAAGGATGACACACTGATTTTGTACAAGAGGTTGGTGGATGACCTACGAAAGTACTTCATAGAAATAAAATTTGAGCAGATACCAAGATCAGAGAACAAAGCAGCAGATGCCATGGCCACAATAGCATCTCTTCTACAAATGCCTGAAATGCAAGATCGTTATCGATTTATTGTAGAACAAGTATCAAATCCTGCATACGCAAATCCCAAATCCCAAACCATAAGCCTCTTAGATAGTGCCCAATCCTCCATTTATGGAGACATCTATGCTTATCTGAAAGATAATATCTTACCACCAGATCTTTCTCGCAACCAAAAGCGCAACTTCATACGCCAATCCGCCAAACATACCATTATTGCCGACACCCTTTACCGTCGAGGCCTAGATGGTACTCTTTTACGTTGTTTAGAACATGACGAATCCGCTTCCGCTTTACACGAGGTCCATGAAGGAATTTGTGGAACACATTCAAGTGGATTATCTTTAGCCAAGAAACTCCTTCGTTTAGGGTATTACTGGCCACACATGGAACAAGAATCTTATCAGTTTGTCAAAAGATGTTCAAAATGCCAGATACATGGTAATCTTATACATGCACCAGCACAGGAGTTGCATCCATTTGCAACTACATGGCCTTTCTGTCAGTGGGGATTAGACCTGGTAGGGAAAATTCACCCATCTTCATCTAATGGACACAAGTTCATTATCACAGCAACCAAATATTTTACAAAATGGGTGGAGGCAGTTCCCTTAACCACAATCACTAGAAAGCAAATATCATCTTTCATTCTTAATTATCTCATTTGTAGATATGGGATACCCCAGTCAATCATCACAGATAATGGCAGGCCTTTCAAGAACCAAGACGTCCAAGAACTATGTGAAAAGTTCCACATCCAACATCGCTTTTCAACCCCATATTACCCTCAAGGTAATGGACAGGCAGAAGCTTCAAATAAGACAATCCTCAAAATTCTCAAGAAGACTGTAAATGAAGTGGGACGTGATTGGCATGTTCAGCTTAACCCTGCTCTTTGGGCTTACAGGACAAGCATCAGAACACCAACAGGAGCTACACCATATGCTCTTGTCTATGGGTCAGAAGCAATATTACCTATTGAGGTAGAAATTCCATCCCTTCGAGTCTCACTAAAGGGACTCATTTCAGATGAAGATTATAGGGTCTCTAGACTTCAGGAATTAGAGCTACTTGATGAACGTCGACAACAAGCTGTTAATCATTTGACAGCCTATCAACAAAGGATGTCTAGAAACTATAATCATAGGGTTAAACCTAGAGTCTTCCAGATTGGAGACTTGGTCCTACGGGAAAACCCTAGAAATCAAGCAGACAGAGAAAAGAAGGGAAAGTTTGAACCTAACTGGATAGGACCTTATGTCATCATATCAGTCTATGGATCAGGAGCATATCGACTGTCTACACCAGAGGGAGACATGTTGGAGGAGCCCATGAACAGCATTCATCTCCGACGATTCTACACTTGAGGATATCTAGTGCACGGTCAATAAAGTTGTCTCGATGAAAACCTGGCAAACAGGCGTCATGATGACAGAAAAAAGAAAAAAAAAAAAAGAAAAAGAAAAAGAGGACACAATAAAAACAAGTGATGAAAACCTGGCAAACAGGCATTACTTGTGATTTTTACCAAAACTCCTCTATCTATTGGGTACAGTGTTGTTACGATTGTTTCCTTTCATATCATTTCCATCTATCATTTTAGATTATCACTATCCATATCATAGCAAGGATACCATGTTTTACCCTAGCTTGGGGGCAACATCCTAATGTTATCTGGTACAAGTAGTCTTTCAGCTTGCATGGAAGGACAATTAAACATAACAACATCAAGTGGCAACCCATCAAAATCCAAAAACATCAGAAAATCCAAAAACCAAAAACATCAGAAAATCCAAAATCCAAAAACATCAGAAAATCCAAAATCCAAAAACATCAGAAAATCCAAAATCCAAAAACATCAGAAAATTCAAAATCCAAAAACATCAGAAAATCCAAAATCCAAAAACATCAGAAAATCCAAAATCCAAAAACATCAGAAAATCCAACATCCAAAAACATCAGAAAATCAAAAATCCATAACGTCAGAAAATCCAACATCCAAAAACATCAGAAAATAAAAAAAACCCAAAAATAGAGTCTGCATCAGTGGAGCCTGTGTCAGTCGAACTACGTGGTCTCTGCGTATATAACGTAGGCAAGACTAATCTTTGATCAGTCCCCGAGACCCCTAGGATAGGTCTTTTAGGTCGCATCACTTGGTCAAAACATTTGGGAAAATCATGCACACATCAGCACACACATCTTGACAATGATGATCTAATCTGAATAATGATTTGAAAATGCATTAACTAGAATTTGAATTGTTGTGCTTTTTATCATTTGATTATCATTTCTTTGGAGCAACTCAATGATGTATTGAACTAGAGATGTAAGGAAGAAGAATGATATATTTTCTTTGTCTGCTGCTTGTGAATTAGTCATTATTGTTTTGTGAATTGTCACGGGAAATGCTCTACCAAGTATCATGGATGACATTTAAATTCACTTAAGAAAATGATTAATTCTTGTTTGTTTACGCAAGAAATGCTCAGGTCATCATTGGTCTATCTTATACCATGATGCTTGTGTTCGCTTGCAATATCAAAAATCATGAAAGAAATATTCAGGTCATCATTGGTCTATCTCATATCATTGATGCTTGTATTCGCTTTCAACATTTTAAAAATAAAGCTCAGTGATGATACAAAGTAGATTAAATAATTATTAAAGTGACACTTAGATTTGCATTGATAAAATAGGCATTTGCATGGTTAACATAGATTGCATTCATAATAATACATCTACAGAGTACTGATGGCACAAGTTACAATGATTCAATCACAAATGATGTTATCTTTTCTTACTAAAGACCGAGTATACTTGACACCTCATATGGGATCATATCTTCATCTCATCAATCCACAATAAAGATCTCATTTCGTGACATCATATATACATGTTATGTTACATCATTTTCATTTATCATTACATATTCATCACATCATTATATTCAATCTCATTAAATATCATTCCATTCATCATTACATTTCAATTACATTTACATCTCATCATTCATTAAAAATCATCTACTCATCTATCATTACAATTAAATCACATTTCATCACATATCATTTACATTTCCATTTATCATTACATCTTCATCATACATATCATTCCATTTATATCTATCATATACATTCATCATTACATATTCATTTATCCATACATCATTAATCATTACATATTCATCACATCATTACATTCAATCTCATTAAGTATCATTCCATTCATCATTACATTTCAATTACATTTACATCTCATCATTCATTAAATATCATCTACTCATTTGTCATTACATTTTAAATCACATTTTATCTTATATCATTCTATTCACATCTCATTATTTCATCATACACTTAACACATATCACATATTCATTTATCACATTTTCATTTACATACATCGTTACATTTTATCATTAGTCATCCATTTATCACAAAATCACATTTCCATACATCATCAATCACATTTTATAATCATACATTACATCTCATAAGACAAGAAATACATCGTCAATATCATTTCATCCATCACATCAATACATCATAAAATCAATGCATCCATCACATAAATCATATCAAAAACATATCATGAATCAATCAAACCGCTGCACATATATATCTCATCAAGTGTCAAGTATACAATGAAGTCTGAAAAGAATGAAAATAACATCATGTCAAAAATAGCAGTATCAATCTCTCAATAGGTACGCATATACATATCAGGTAGTACTCCCACCAGAAGGAGCAGGTCTCGCACCAGTATCTGTACCACCACCAGATGTCCCAGGATCTCTCGGATCTCTTGGAAGAGGCTGTGTCACACCTCTGCTCACTGTCCTAGACCGACTCCTCTCTGAGCGTGACTGGGCATAGCTGACTCTCTGCTCTGGGGGACACAACTCATGATAACGGCTCCGGTAGAACTCAATCTCAGCACCTTCCCGCATGGCCTCTCGCATATAATCCGCTACAGAAGTGCCATCTGCCACTCTCTGTAACCTCTCTGCAGTCGCCTGTGCTATCTCAGCTGTCCGTCTAATGGTATCCCGCTCTGACGTCAAGGCTGCGATCTGTGCTTGGGCTGTGGACAACTGTGCTTGTAATCCTGTCACCTGAGCCTATGCGGTCGCTGCTTCCTATAAAGCCCCATCTCTCTCATTAATCAAAGATGTGATCTGGGACTGAGCAGTAACTAGCTGTGCCTGCGTCTGAGCCTGGGTCTGAGCTAATAAACCCTGCACCTGTGCTAACTGTCCCTGCAATGTCTGCACCTGCACCTGTAAACCCGCAATCTCTAAGGGATCTGCCGATGAAGACGTAACAGCCTGCCTCTTACGAGGCGCACTGGAGGATGGCTCGGATAAACCTGCTACGCTCGGTCCCCTCCCATCTCCGCCATCATCGTCACTGCTATCCTCACTGCTGTCAGAACTGTCATCGCTGTCAGTCTCTGAGCTACTCTCCACATCGACATCAACATCCTCCTCTCTCCCACGTCACTGACCGACCTGAATACCCCCTGATGGTGCTGCTGCTGGTGCTGCTGCTGGTGCTACTGCCGGTACGGCTGCCGGTACAGGTGCTGGCTCATCTGGAATGGTAATCCATGGAGGCGGGTGCAGAGCCAGATACTCTCCATACTCAGGTGTAATGGGTGCCTCGACAATGTCTCGTCGAACCTCCCACGCTGATGGCTGCAAGGCACGATAACCCTCAACAAGTGCCCCGTAAGGCAAGCTAGGACCCCAATCAGGAACATCAATCCATCGCCGTCCATAGTGGGCTACACCCTGTGGCATGCACTGCACAATACCGTACTGTCTGTACACCCAACGAAATAGGAAACACTCCAAGACCCTGGGGCTCTTCTCGATCAAATACATGGAATCGGATAAGAACCCCAACTCAATATCATCGTCGTCCCAAGCATCACAGTCTAGGTACGGACGCCAGGTCACTACCTCAATGTCATCAACGATCCGTCTCCAATACTCAAGCTTCCCCATCATATGCTGGGTAGGCCTGCCTCTGTATCGAAAAACATACGGCCTCGTCGCTGGTCTGGCCAACACGGGTACAGGACTTGTAACAGCAATGTGCTCCCAGGCCCATACCTGGAGAAGGGTAGCCCCTGCCGATAGACTGCTGCCGCCAAGATAGACTATCCAATGCAAATCATGATATAACTGGGCAAGCATGCACATGCCCCATGCATACCTCATCCTATGGACCACCAGGCCCTCTAGCACACGACCCCATCCAAGTGATAGACCCTTTGACCTCTTATCAGGACAAAGGAATCCACCAACGAAACCTGCCAACACTGAAGGAAGAGGAGCATATGACTCATATATATCTATCCATGGGATCCACTCTCCTGCAATGTGGGGATCCTGAAAGATCCTCTGCATGGCCTCTACCCCACCAACCTCCTCCGAGTCATGGACCACAATCTCTCCTACAAACGGTATGCGAAGGATATGCCATACATCCTCTGGCGTCACTGTCATCTCACCAGTGGGTAAATGAAAGGTGTTGTGGTCACTATGCCACCTCTCCGCCAAAGCCGTCAATAAACCCCTATTAAGTCTAATATGGGGCATGTCCAACAATGTAGCTAAACCACAGGAAGCAATATGCTGTCTCTCATCAGGAGATAGTCGCGAAATCATATCAAATGGCCAGGGGAACTGCTCCTGCACCTGAATCACATCCAACTGCTCCTGTACTCATGCAAAACAAAACATTTTAATCAAAATATCACAAGATCATCAAATTTTCCAAACATTGTGCTTTTACCTATCAACCTATCAAATCATTAGGGAACCCGTGTCAAACAATTGGGTTCATTCATTCAGAATGCATAATTATTACTCACCTATCATGAGGGTAAATATTATCAATTAATCGATCTCGCTCATCATGAGATCAATTCCCCATCAAGATCAAACTAAAATAGATGGAATCAAAAATAAATCGACGAAAATCAAATCGCACAATGTTACTAAAAGAGCTACAAAATCAACCTAGCGCGCTAAAATTTCTGACGCGCTACAAAACCCACCAGGCGCGCTACAGATCTGACCCTGCGCGCTAAAATATCTGGCGCGCTACAAAATTTCACTGGCGCGCTACAAAACCCACCAGACGCGCTAAAACTTCTGACGCGCTACAAACTTACTGGACGCGCTACGCTATTGACCGGACGCGCTAAAACTATGACGCGCTACAGAAAATAACAGACGCGCTACACCACGTTCACCGCGCGCTAAAACTCTAAAAATGTAAAAAAAAAACATCAAAAATAAAGGCGCGAATTACGAGGACGAGTTGAGGTACATACCGGAGGTCCATAGTCGGCCGGACGCTGATGACGGCGCACACGCTCGAGTCGGTGGGTGTGGTACGGGATCGGCATCCTGGCTCTGATTGCTCTGAGGGGTCTCTATCTCAAAATCTGTAAAAGTCAATGCACACATGACTTTTGAAAATGACCTTTGGAGCATTTATAGGCTATTTTGGGGGAATTTTTATAGGATTTATTTATTTCTCATTCTGAGGAATAATTTTTGTCAATCACTGGGGCATTTACAATCTTGTCAGGAGATAAATTGTTTATTCATCAATTCATCATCAAACCATCATAAAAAATTCAAAGTTTTTGAAAAATTCATAAAATATCCAAAATTCATCAATTTATCTCCTGAGGGGGCATATATCACTATCTTTTCGAAATTCATCATCTGGGACAAGTCTGGGGCATGCTTTAAAAAACCTTTTGTCAATATTGGCAGCCGAAGCGAAAACATTCTTTGAAACACTGTGTAAACACATCACTTCAAAGAGGGGCAAAATGTAGACACCTAAAAATGGTCTGGAGAATCCAATTAATCAAATACGCCTTATTTGATTAATTAACCTTAAATTCCTCTACTTAGTAAATAAATAGAAATATTTATTTATATTAAGTTCATTTATCAATTCTCCTATTTTTCTCTCCTAATTAAATAAACAAAATTAAAAACTTTGTTTTATTTAATTATTATCATTTTTATCACATTAATTCTCTCTTAATTAAATAAACAAAATTAAAAAAAAAACTTTGTTTTATTTAATTATTATCATTATTTTGTCTATCTTAAAATTGAATACACAATTTAAATAATTCGTGTTATTTAATTTCACATTTCCTCTTAATTAAATAAAAATTGTCAAAAATCTTTTTTTAATTATCACTCTCCTTTAATTTAATAAAACCAAACCCTATAGTTTGATTTATTAAATTATTTATTCTTCATTTTTGCTAAATTTAAATAAATTAAAACTATTTAAATTTATTGCATAAAGTTTGCACTATTCCCTCACCAATAAATATTTATTTCCCCACCAATCAAATTAATGGCACTGCCATTCACGGGAAAGCTTCAGGGAAATTCTGCAGGAAGATCTCTCAACAACCTTCCACCCACCTTCCCTCTTATCTTTCCTGGTGTTTTCATGGGGAGAAACCATTCTCCATGATCAGCTCCTTCTTCTCATCCCATGCCTTTGGATTCTCCAGAAGAAATCACAGCCCCTTATCCCGGTTTCTTGTACATTTGTGCTGCCGTGAAAGCTATAAATATAGCTCTTGGGCTACACAAAAAGGATCCTAACTTATGCAATTTTACTCTGCAGGTTTCTAGACATTCAAGCATTCAAGCAATCAAAGTTTTAGGATCAATTCATCAAGCATCCATCAAGCTTTCTTCAACACTTCATAGTTTTTCAATCATGGCTGTTTACAGTAGTTTATTTCTCATGAATTTTACTGTAGAATCATCTTAGTTGCATTATAGAATCATAATAGATTAATTCTCATTCTCTAAGTGTCACTTAATAGTTTAATTAGCTTATGAATCTGAGAGCTAGGTAAATTAGAGAAGTCTTTAGAGTTAGAGAGCAATAAGATAAAATTTCTGTAGATTTTGTAGTTTAATTTAGTTTAAATTTCTTAATCTTAGATGCAATATCTTATTTAGAAGTGTAGAGGCTTTGTTTATTTAGTTTTCCTCTTTTATACGCTTACAGTAAATATTAGGAATGGGGAGTCTTCATTTCCCACACCCTTCATACAATGTTGTGTGGCTGTCCGCCCTTTTTTATTGTGTGCTTTGAGCAACCTGTTATCTCCCCCTTTCTCTTTTCAGATTAATGAAATATAACCATCACCCCCTCCCCTAGAAATGACAGGTTCTAATAAGAGAGAGAGGCAGGTACAAAACTCGATAGCGGAGAGAGGGAATGAGGGGACTGATGGCAGCATCCCTGACAACAAAAAGAAAATCATGTAATAAAAGCTCAAATTTTATTCATTATTGTATGTAGTGTTCAATCTATCTCTTGAATTCCCATCACATCTCCAGACAAATGGAAGAAGGGAAGTGCCCTTATAAATGACGTGGTATAGTTGGGAGTTGAGCCTGCATTTAAAACCATTATCAAATCCCCATTGTTTTGACATTTATGCCCATGCCCAAAATTTCCTACAGGTAGCCTAAATATTTTAACTAGCGTCCCTCTTGGTGCTAGATTTCAAATCTTATACATATGACAAATATTATAATTCTGCCCTGACCAATAGTGTTAGCCTTAACGGCGATAGGAAGGATAGTGAATGCTGGTAGATTGAAATTGTAATAATGATGTTTGCCATAAGTGTCACTGTGCAACAATAGCTAATTTATTGAGTAATATCTAATATTAATATTCCCAGGATTAATCTTAATCATTAATAATAATAAAATATTAACGGTAATAATAATGTTAACATGGATCTTAATGGTATAATATTATAGTTAAATCGTAAATAAACCTTTTTAAATATTTGAGCAAAGGATATGATCAATGTTTAAGAAAGTATTAATGCTGTCAAGAGAGACAATAATATTATAAATAAATAATTGATGGTGTTCAAATAAAATAGTCTTGAAGTGATAATTTGAATCAGAAAAAGTTGCAATAGAAATACAAATATTAAGATTGATAATATTGGTTGGCACTAGTATTAAAGGAAATGAATATTAATAAATTATCCCAACATCTTTATAGATGAGGTGTAAATTTCAAACAACTCATTAATATTGCTAATATTGGTTAACCAAACTTGTAATAATATTGCAATCACTAGTACTTAAGTGGGACTTTAGAATGAAGATTAATAGTAGTAATATGATATGGGTTATTAAGAATAATTAAATAGGCAGTAATAATGTTGCACCATTAACTTGAATATTAATGTTAAGGTAGGCCTTCATATTAAATGTCAATGTAGGTAGCAACATTAAAATATTAATTAACATTAACTACACATGAATTTGAATCTCAAATCATTTGAATAAACTATTCGAATTATATTTCTAATGATATGCATATTTACATAAAGACAAAATACTTTCAAATTTTAATCAAATAATCTAACCTTTACCAAAATGAAAATCCAATTTGGCAAGTAAATAAATAACATTTAATATTTAACTATTAATAATGACCTTACATGCAACTGAATTTTAATTATATGAATATACTATTTATTAAGCATACAGTACTATGAGTATCAATACTTTTCACCAACACTATCTCCATGCTTTATCCTTTATAATTATTTATATATATATACCTCCTTTGCTTCCCAATTATAATTTCAATTCATATTCCTCACGTTATGACTACATAACACTTTTATGGTGATGGAAATAAACATATAGTAAAGAAATAATATACAATATTGTTGCCACACAAAATCACCTTATTTATCGCTTGTAATAGATCTAGCTATCTATTTGGGTAAGGTATGTGGCAATTAGGGTTGTGTTAATCACATGTAGGGTGTGGCCTTACATAATGAACCTGGGGTGATATACACACCCAAAAAATTCCTTTTGCATGCTATTCTTCATTCAAACTCACATTCTCCCATTCTATTCACTCTTCCAATCTTGCTTTCCCATTCTGCACTTTCATTCTTGCATTTTCTCATTCTTTCTCTCACTTTCTTATTCAATTTCTCCTCTCCACCATTATTCTAGCAAGTTCTTGGCTTCTACATCATGTCTTGGATTCTATGTTGGTACATTGGCTCTCTCTCAACTTGTCTAGGGTGTTGCATGCTCTCCTTCGACATTGTTAGTTTGCTTGAGGGAGGTAATCACACTCTCTTTGCATTATTATCTCAATTTTAGTAGCATATCGATATTCTAACATATTCATCTTATTTATCTTGTTAATATACTTGTATATTGTCCATTTTATTTCTGATATGCCTACTTAGTTGTTCATGGAGGTGAAAACACCAAAACAGGGGTTTGATTGAGGTAAGCCCTGAAACAACCCCAACATTTTTCCTTATTTCTATGTGTGCAGGTTGTTCATTTAGAGCGTTACGGGAGGCTTTGTAGCATTGGACCTCTTGTGAGTCTATCCTTTTGTTCTCTCTTATCATTTCATTTAGTTTAGTTTAAATCTTTGCATGTTAGTTTTCTTGTTGTTATTTTTGTTATCTTTTAGTATTTTGTTAACTTAGTAAAAAAGTCAGATTTCAGTTCTCAAACTATTAGTAGATTCTAAGTGTCTCTGTGAGCTTGTTCTATTTTCAGATTGTAAAAGACCACAACGTGCAATGGGGATGCTCACATGTCATGTTTTTATCATTTTCTGAGAGCTAGCAAGATTTCTCTTGAGACCTTTGAAGTCTGCTTGTTTGGCCTTTGAAGTCTTTTTTCTAAAATCTGTCCTAAAACATAAGTTATAGTCAAAACCCCCTTTTCCATCCTTTGTCACCCGAGCTTTTCCACTAAGGTAACAGAGGATCATCCTCTTTTTGTGGAGGCAGAGGGGTGTTAATTTTCCTCTGCTACATTTTGGTGAACCTGATGTGAACTCTTCTTGCCTAATATTTTTGTCAAAAAATTTCTTCTCTCTTGTTAGGATGTGTATTGGGTAGTGTGTTGCGACACTCTTTTATGAGTTTCAAAATCCAATCCACTACCTCTAGACACATAGTGAGAAGAAGTTATTGGAAATTAGCTATGTGATTTAGAAGAACATTCAGTCCTCCTCATCAAGGCCTAGATTTTGAAGAATTCTCTACAAGACTCTTAGCTGATTTCTCCCCTCCCCATGTTGAAGTTGAAACACATACCCCACCAAAATTTTCTTCTAACTCTGCTCTTATGGTTCCTACTGATCAAATTCACTCTTTGGAAGTAAGAATCAGAGAGTTTGAAGAATTTTTTATAAAATAAAACTCATATTCCCAGGCTGCTCCTCTCCTTAACGGTTTGAGAAGTTCACTTATTTCTATTTTTTGAGGTTTGGAGTTTCTTTAAGGAATTGAAAAAATTATGGAAACCTATGTCCCTTCATACCCTTCCATCTTGGGTAACCCTCAAGATGTTTATTCGAAAATCACTAGTTACCAGTTAAAAATTCTGATGCCAGGAGTTTCTGTACATATGGTTGATATGGGTCCTTCTGTTACTACTGTCTTTATTGGTAATATTACCAACACTAAGTCCATATAAATTCAAAATATTAGAGTAAATCAAGTTCCTCTAGGATTCAAAAATACTACATTCGAAACCTAGATCCCCTCCACCTCTAGAGCTGCAACTAGTTAGGCCTCGACTACAAATCCTGTCCTTAATGCTCTATTATAGAACATGGGGTAGATGTGATCTTAGTTGGAAAATTTGGATAGTTCCAGTTCTCAACCCATATCTTAATCATATTTTCATCATAGCCCTTTATCTTTTTCTATTTTGAATACCCCTATCCCTCAGGGGATGGATATTCTAAAATTTGATAAGTATAGTGGTAGAGGGGACCCACAGACACATATCTCATCTTGCAATGTAATGTGTACCGACTTCTTTCACCATGACGCCTTGTTAGAAAAATTATTCTTGTGTTCTCTCAAGGTTGTTTCTTTAGAATGGTATTTCTTGCTTCTTGATATTTCAATCTTTTCTTTTGACCAATTAGTAAATCAATTTCTACGATAATTCCAAACAAACATTAGACCAAAGGTCACCTTCACTGATCTCATCCGATGCAAGTAGGATACACATGAAAAATTAAATGATTTTATTTCCCATTACCAAGCTCTATTTTTCAAATTCTCCTATACCCTTCCATATTTTAACATATGTGTGTTCATTAGGATCCTGTTATTGGTGTTGTGAGATAAATTCCTTCTAATGAAATATCCCTCTTTTGCTCATATGTGTGCTATGATGCATGAGTATTAGTAGAAAATTTCTCAGTTCAAGGGTTCCTCCTCATCCTCTCCTCTAAATAACTGGATATAGCTATGTCTATCTCTGGAGAGAAGAAATAATAAAGTAGTAGCGAACATGGTAACCATTCCTACTCACAAAATCTCTATAGACTAAAATAGAAATTTTATAAAATTTTCTAAATCTTACACAAATGTCCTACAAAAATTATTAAAATATGGTATGATTTCTCTTCTAAAGATAAGACCACTATTTGATCCCTATCCTCAATGGTATGATGCACAATTTTTTTTCCAATACCATCGAGTATTAGGTCATGATATTGAGTGATCTATGCATCTTCAACATGTTATCCAAGACCACATTGACAACAATACCAACTGACTTGATGGTATAAAGAAAAATTCAAAAAAATATATGGCTAAATCTAATAGTCAGCTATAGATTTACACAGACCCCTTTCCATCCCATTCCACTAATCTCATAACACCCCCTCCTTCATATGCTAATTCAAATCCATCTAAGTATGTGAATATGTTTTCATTCGCTCATATTCCTCCTTTGGGTCACATGACCTACCTCTAAACAAGGATCCCTCTCCATTGTACATACCATATCGTGTTGATGATAATGCCATGATGGGAATTATAGTCAACCCTATGAGTTGGGTCAATGCTATCATGGAGGAGACCCTTGTCATAGATAATTTGCATAAGGAAAAATATGAGTCACAAACCATGCTCCATACATAGGATGGTCTTTTCGTTCCACCAAAATTGGTTTTATCTCTCTTTCAGCTGTTGTTGGACCTAACACTCTGTAATTCCCATTTGTTGTGATACTAAAATCCGACCTATTCAGAGTGAGACTAGGAATTCCATGGCTAGTCTCAATGAATGCAGTTGCCTATGTTTTCCACAAATGTCTAAAGTTTCCCCATGAGGGAATAGTGTACACTATATAGGACACTAGGTACAAACCACTTGTGTCACATGGGAGATTTTCCCTTGACCCATTTTTTCCTACCCCATTTAGACCCTTACCACCTAGAGAAGTCTTATTATAGAAAGCTTACTTTAGGTATAATACTAGAGGATTAGTCTCTAATGGTTTCTACCTATATTCTTCCCATGCAATCTCTTTGAAGGATTTTATGCATGTACAACAATGTGCCTTATCCTCGTCTCCTCCAAAAGCTAAGGAAAAATAGGCTCCCAGACATGGTCCTTCCCCTTCATCATCCTTTTCTGTGACTTGACAACCCTCAGTGTGTCCTTAGTTCTTGCTATTATTCCTAGAACAAAAAAGGAAAGGTGCTTGCGTTGTGTAAGTCAAAACCACAAGTTTTCCAACTCTTGATTTTTCCTACTATCCCCCAACCCACCCTATATGGAAAGGGGAAGCATACCTATGGATTTATTTCTACGTCTCAACCCCTGATGCCTCCTCCCATTCCTTTACCTACCCCTAAGGTAGACAAAGGAAAGGGGCTCGTGGTTGAGACCCCTGTCCCTATCTCTGTTCCTCCTCTTGTCTCATCAGGAGATTTCTCTTCCACCAGTAATTCTTGCAAAGGGCATTGCTTCGATGAAATACGATCCCTTGTAGTCTTCCTAGCCCACACTCTCTATGTTGGGAAAATGCGTCTCAACCTTGCAATTATATAAAGGTTATTTTGATAGGATATATATTTCCTAGTTACACCGATAGGTGTAATATACAATGGAAACAAGGGGAGGAGTGGGATGCGTGTAAAGAATTTTTTGTTAAAATTTTCAAGAAAATACTAAAATGGATGACATACATTAAATAAATGATACATTGTAAATCTAGACCATTAATTATTAGGTTTTAGATCTAATGGTGGATATTTTGTTGGCCTATCTTTTCCTTAGAAGGTAACTCTATTTTACAAGGGCGTTGTACTACGATTGTAGATAGTGATGTATTTTGATAGTTTAATAGCAGTCATGTTGTCTCTTGATCTCTGAATGGTGATACTCCTGTGAGAAGATTTCCTTGCAAGTATATTATAATATTTGTGATTTTTGAATAATATATTGGGTAGCTTTTGGAATGTGGGGTTTTTCTCCTGAAAGGGTTTTCCCCACATAAATCACTATGTTGTGGTATGCATGATATTTGTGTTTATTTGTGTTTAATTTTCTATATCTGTTAAAGATCTGCAAAAGTTTTGCAGATTATTGTCCTCTCAAGATTAGTGTAGAAAGTTGTTATGCTACCTTAGCTTACTTACAAGTGGTATCAAGGCCTGATCACCTTTGGTTTCAATTGTGGGTTGTTGGGTCTTTTTGAACTAATCTAGATTTAAGTGGGATCTTATGTAGAAGATAATTTGTGATCTTGTTGTAGGAATTTTAAGATGGAAAGTTCATCAGGGAGAATAGAGGTGGAGAAATTCTCTGGAAATAATTTTAAAATGTGGTAGCTAAATATGGAGGATTTGTTGATAGATCGAGATCTCTAGGATGCTATTGATGAGAATGTTTCAAGGCCTACAGATCCTACTCAGGCTGCTCAATATAATGTTATGGATTGTAAAGCCAAGGGTCTAATCAGATTGTGCTTGGAAGACTCTGTTTTAATTAATGTCCATGAGGATACCTTTGCACATAAACTATGGAAGAAGCTTGGTGAGATGTATCAAGCCAAATCTTTAGTGAACAAGATTTTCTTGAGGAAGAAACTGTATTCCTTAAGAATGGAAGAGGGTGGACGAATCACATATCACCTGGAAGCATTCAATATGTTGGTGGATCAATTGGCATCAGTTGGTGTTAAAATGTATGAGGAAGAGAAATGTCAAATCTTGCTTTGCTCTTTGCCTAATTCATGGGATTCTCTTGATATGGCTATCAGGAGTACTTCTATTATATTGAAGACTGAAGATGTGATGGGTTCCTTTATTTTTGAAGAGACGAGGAGGAAGGTATTCATCACTGCTAAGGAGGCCCTAAATGTTCATGGAAGACCTAAGGAAAAAGGCAAGAAGAATGAGAAGCGTGACAAATCCAAGTCCAAAGGGAGATCTAAATCTCTTGGAAAGTACAAAGTTATTTTTTGGAACTGTGGTAAGCCTGGACATGTTCATAAGGATTGCAAAGAAGAAAGGAATAAAAATAAGAAATTTGATTCTGATTATGAGTCTGAGAAGGAAGATGGTGATGCATTCATTGCAGCTTTGGCAACTCGTGCAGGTAATGATGACAGTTAATTGACTCAAGTACATCTTTCCATATGACCTTTAATAGAGATTGGTTTTTTGGATATGAAGAATATGATAGAGGTAAGGTATACTTGGGTGATGATTTTCATTTAGACATTGTTGGTTATGTGGTAAAGTTAAAATCAAGTTTCTTGATAGTAGAATAAAAAGGAATAATGGTGTGTTGCATATCCTTGGTTTAGCATGAAATTTTTTATTTGTGAGCAAACTACTAGATGCAAGTGTGTAGGTAGTATTTTCCAATGTAGGATGCAAGATGGTTAGAGGTGTTAGATATGACACATTGTATAAGCTTGATGCATGCACTATTGAGTGCAATAGAACTTTTGTGAAAAGCAAGTCTGTGGAAGAAGTGAGGGATTCACCTTCAGTAGATGGTCATGGATTTTGGGTACCCAAGGGTGCACTTTCTTCTGAATCAAAGTTACCTATAGAGAAAACTATGTTATGGCACCAGAGGCTTGGCCACATTGGAGAAAAGGAACTAAGGACCTTGAAAAATAAAATCCTTGTTGAAGATTTGTTTGATTGTAATCTTGAATTTGATTTATGTGAGAATTGCATTTATGGAAAACAAAATCGTGTTTAGTTTTACTCGAGTTCTCATAAATCTTGTGGTGTATTAGATATTAGTCATTCTGATGTGTTTGGTTTTGTAGATGTTCCTTCAATTGGTAAATCCACATATTATGTTTCATTTATTGATGATTATAGTAGAAGGACATGGGTATATATTCTAAAGAGTAAATCTGAAGTTTTTAGTCAATTTAAAGAATTTAAAGAAATGGTTGAGTTGTAGACTAGAAAGAAAATAAAATATTTGAGGATTGATAATGGTGGTGAATTTTTCTCTAATGATTTTGATATATTATGTAAATATTGTGGTATTCATAGACAAAATACAATTCCCTATTCTCCACAACAGAATGGAGTTGTGAAAAGAATGAATAAGACACTAATGGAGAAGGCTAAGAGAATGTTAAGTGGTGCTAGCCTAGAACAAAGGTTTTGGGTTGAAGCTGTTGCCAATGCCTGTTACTTGATTAACAAGTCTCCTACATAAAATCTTGTTGATAAGACACCTATATAGAGGCATGGTCAGGTCACAAGCCTTCCTTAAGAGATATTAGAGTTTTTGGTTGTGAGGTATATGCACATGTGCCAAAGGATAAGTGAACAAAGTTGGAGAACAAGGCTATGAAATGTATCTTTATTGAATATAACTATGGTGTGAAAGGATACAAACTTTGGGATCTTGTTGCAAAAAAGGTAATATATAGTAGAAGTGTTATTTTTAGAGAAACTAAGCCTTCTTATATTACATTATAGCTAGAACAAAGTAAATAGGAAGATGTGATTCAATTTCCTTCTACACCTGAGAAAGTTGAATCGAGACCCATAGATAGACAAGAAGTTGAGGAAAGCTCATCTATCTCTGAATCTTTAGAAGATGAGTAAGAACCTCCAACTCAACTTGTTCGTAGGTCTACAAGGAATATAAAGCCACCTAAAAGGTATACACCTGATGATTGGAGATGTATTTTTTCTTTGAATACTAACATGAATCATTAGGTATGAATGACATAGAATCCTAGAAGATTGCTATGGATGAAGAAATGGCATCTTTGAAAAGAATGATACATGGGATCTTGTACCATTTCTTGAAGGATGAAATCCTATTAGTTGCAAATGGGTGTTCAAGAAAAATATTGGTTCATATAAAGGTATTGAGAAGTAGAAAGCAAGGTTGATTGTGAAAGGTTACTCTCAAGTTGAGGGTGTTGATTATGGTGAGATATTCTCTCATGTTGCAAAAATGGCATCCATTGGATTTTTTCTTGCTATTACTGCTGCTTATGATTTAGAGGTTGAGAAAATGGATGTGAAAACTAATTTCCTTCATGGTGATTTAGAGGAGGATATTTATATGACACAACCATAGCACTACATGGTGAAAGGTAAAAGTAATTTGGTTTGCAAATTGAAGAAATATTTGCATGGCCTAAAATAGAGTTGTAGGATGTGGTACCATAAATTTGATACATATGTGTTGAGTTTGGGATTTGAGCATTCTAAATTGGATCATTATGTTTATTATAAAACTAATGGTGATAATTTATTGTTTATTGCATTATATGTTGATGATATGTTATTTATTGGCAAAGGGAAAGGTATGATTTCAAAACTGAAATCTCAACTTGCCGCTCAATTTGAAATGAAAGATCTTGGTGTAGCTAAAAACATTCTCGGGATGGAAATTAAAAGAGATAGAGTGAACATAAATCTATGGCTTGGCCAAAGTAAGTATGTCAATTCAATTTTATAGAGATTTAACATGTATGATTTTAGACCATTATGTGTTCCTGTTTCTATTGAAACAAAGTTAAATCTATTTCAGATTGTCCAACATCCCCATTGGAGATGGAAGACATGAGCATAGTTCCTTATTGGAGTGCAACTGGAAGTTTGATGTATGCTATGGTTTGTACTAGACTAGACATTACCCAAGCAGTGAGAGTTCTTTCTAGATATATGTCTAATCTTGGTAGAGTTCATTGGGATGCAGTTAAAAGAGTCTTCAAATATTTGCACGGTACCTCAGATTATTCCTTGTGTTATCATAGTAATGTGACTGAAGATGATATTTCCCTTGATATTCATGGTTATGTGGATTTAGACTGGGTAGGTGATATTGAAAGTAGACAATCCACCAGTGCTTATGTGTTTACTTTATTTTATGGTGCAATCAGTTGGATGAGTGAGTAACAAGATGTGGTTTCTTTTTCCACTGTAGAAGCAGATTATATGGCAGCTACTCATTCTTGTAAAGAAGCCATTTGGTTTAATAGATTGTGTTTGAACATTGCAATAAAACAAGGCGCAGTGACAATTTATTGCGATAGTGAGAGTGTGATATGTCTAGCCAAGAACTCAAAATTTCATGCCAGGACCAAGCACATTGATGTACAATATCATTTTGTTCAAGATATGGTAGAAGATGGTAGGGTGAAGCTGGTTAAGGTAGAGGCTTTTATGAATGTTGTTGATTCTTTAACTAAGCTTGTGAGCATAGAGAAGTTCAGATGGTGTTCAGAGATTATGGGTCTTTCGACCCCTAGCAATTAAGAGATAATATTCACTCCCTCTCATTGCTCTTACAAGGTGCTCAACAAGTGGGAGATTTGTTGGGAAAATTTGTCTCAACCTTGCAATTATATAAAGGTTATTGTTGATAGGATATATATATGAATATATATATATATATACATATTTCCTAGTTACATCGATAAGTGTAATATACAATGACAAGGGGAGGAGTGGGATGCATGTAAAGAATTTTTTGTTAACTTTTTCAGGAAACCCCTAAAATGGTCGACATACATTAAATAAATGATACATTGTAAATCTAGACCGTTAATTATTAGGTTTTAGATATAATGTTGGATATTTTGTTGGCCTATCTTTCCCTAGAAGGTAACCCTATTTTATGAGAATGTTGTACTACGATTGTAGGAAATGATGTATTTTGAGAGTCTGATAGAAGTTGTGTTATCTCTGAGTGGTGATACTCATGTGAGAAGCTTGCTCTGCAAGTATATTGTAATCTTTGTGATTTTTGAATAATATATTGGGAAATTTTTGGAGTGTGGGATTTTTCTCCCGAAAGGGGTTTCCCCATGTAAATCACCATGTTGTGGTATGCATGATATTTGTGTTTATTTCTATTTAAGTTTCTTTAATTTTTAAAGATCTGCAAGTTTTTCATTATTCTCCTCTCAAGATTAGTGTAGGAAGTTGTTCCACTACCTTAGCTTCCTTACACTCTGGTTCCCATAGCCGCCACAACCATCTTTAACGAGAGCGTAAACATTGTTGATGAGCCTTGGCTTGAGAGTGTGAGGCATCATAGAAGATCAAGGGAGACCCTCTCATTTCTACCTCTCTTTTTAATGTTGTCTTTACTTTTGATTCTATCTCTGCTTCTATCTTAGTTTTTGTTCCTATTTTTTCTTTTGTTCCCATCGCCTCTATTTTTCTTCTAACTTCCTTCACATAACCTAATGAACCTAACCCCGAGAGGATGTAAGTGTTCATCACTCCTTTTGTGGAGTCTCCTTTCATCACTTCTCTACCTAATCTTCCTCCTTTTCTTAAGCTTGTTGACATACCTCACATGAAGGATATGTCTTCCATGGATCCCTATCCTTCGCCCTCTTTCACTTCTGCTAAGAGGATCCAAAATTTTTCATTGAACCATAAGTTGGAGTATGACCTCATTTCAAATGGAGGTCACAAAAGTATTCCTTACCTTCCTCTTGTTTTTGTTTGACATGCACTACCCTTGTTACATAGAAGGCACCCCCTTAGCCTAAGTTTATCACTGCCCCCTTTTTAGAGGTTTGTACTAATTCTCTAGTTTCTCATCTTCCTCTTGCTTAATTAATGCACTTCACTCTAGAGAAGTGTATTTTTGACTCGTTGGAGGGTATCTTGACTCTATCCTCAATTTTCACTAGATCAATGACATTAGTCTTGCATGAGCTCGATGATGAAGACCTCAAGGGGGCTTCCTCCTTGGCTCTTGCCATAGGCGAGTCAACTGGCACCACTCTTTCTATCCCCCTACTATTGATAAAATGTGTCTCAAACTTGTAATTACATTGATACATAAGGTACTGTTCAACTGACAACGACGGAGGGCATGGGGGATTCTGGAGCATTCATCATTATGTCTCATATCTAACGGTTGCTATTTTATTAGGTTGACTTGCCCTAGAAGGAAACCCTATTTTATGAGGGTGTTATATTGCAATTGTGTATTGCAATGTATTCTGAGAGTCTGATAGCAGCTACGTTACCTCTGAATCTCTGATTGGTGATACTCCTATGAGAATATTTCTCTACAAGTATATTATAATCTTTTTGATTGCTAAATAATATATTGGGCAGATTTTGGAGTGTGGGGTTTTTCTCCCAAAATGGATTTCCCCACAAAAACATTGTGTCGTGGTATGTATGATATTTTTGTTTATTTTTGTTTAATTTTCTGTAACTGTTAAAGATATGTTAAAGTCTTTCATTATTCTCCTCTCAAGATTAGTGTACGAAGTTGTTCTGCTACCTTAGCTTCCTTACAAGTGGTATCAAAGCCTGATCACCTTTGGTTTCAATTGTGGGTTGTTGGGTTTTTTGAACTAATCCAGATTTGAGTGGGATCTTGTGTAGAAGACACTTTGTGATCTTGTTGTAGGAATTTTTAGATGGCAAGTTCATCAGGGAGAATAGAGGTGAATAAATTTTCTAGAAATAATTTTGAAATGTGGAAGTTGAGGATGGAGGATCTATTGATAGATCGAGATCTATGAGATGCTATTGATGGGAATGTTTCAAGGCTTATAGATCCTACTTAGGCTGCTCAATATGATGTTATGGACTGTAAAGCCAAGGGTCTAATCAGATTGTGCTCAACAAAATCTATTTTAATCAATTTCCATGAAGAGACCTTTGCACATAAACTATGGAAGAAGCTTTGTGAGATGTATCAAGCCAAATATTTAGTGAACAATATTTTCTTGAGGAAGAAATTATATTCCTTGAGAATGGAAGAGGGTGGATGAATTATAGAACACCTGGAAGCATTCAATATGCTGGTGGCTTAGTTGGCATCAATTGGTGTCAAAATAGATGAGGAAGAGAAATTCTAGATCTTTCTTTGTTCTTTTCCTGATTCGTGGGATTCTCTTGTTATGGCTATTGGGAGTAGTTCTCTTATATTGAAGACTAAAGATGTGGTGGGTTATTTTCTTTCTAAAGAGATGAGGAAGGTATACATAAGTTCCAAGGAGGCCCCAAATGTTCATGGAAGACCTAAGGAAAAAGGAAAGAAGAATGAGAAGCATGAAAAATCCAAGTCCAAGGGGAGATCTAAGTCTCTTGGAAAGTCCAAAGTTATTTGCTGGAACTGCGGTAAGCCTGGACATGTTTGTAAGGACTACAAAGAAGAAAAGAAGAAGAAAAAGAAGAAATTTGATTTTGATTTTGAGTCTGAGAAGGAAGATGGTGACACATTGATCGCAACTTTGGCAACTCATGCTTGTAATGATGCATGGTTAATTGAATCAGGTGCATCTTTCCATATGACCTTTAATAGAGTTCTGTTTTCTGAATATGAAGAATTTGATGGAGGTAAGGTGTACTTGGGCGATGATTCTCATTTAGACATTGTTTTTTGTGGTAAAGTTAAAATTAGGTTTTTTGATGGTAGAATAAGAAGGATTAATGGTGTGTTGCATATCCCCGATTTAGCACAAAATTTGTTATCTGTGAGCAAACTAATAGATGTAGATGTGCAGGTAGTATTTTTGGATCCAGGATGCAAGATGGTCAGAGGTGCTATGGTGATTTCTAGAGGTGTTATATATGGCACATTGTATAAGCTTGATGCATGCACTATTGAGTGCAATAGTACTTTTGTGAAAAGAAAGTCTATGGAAGAAGTGAGGGTTTCACCTTCAGTAGATGATCATGGCTTTTGGGTACCCAAGGGTGCTCTTTCTTTTGAAACAAAGTTACCTATAGAGAAAACTATGTTATGGAACTAGAGACTTGGCTACATTGGAGAAAAGGAACTAAGGACCTTGAAAAATAAAAACCTTGTTGAAGGTTTGTCTAATTGTAATCTTGAATTTGATTTATGTGAGCATTGTATTTATGGAAAACAAAACTGTATTCAGTTTTACTCGATTTCTCATAAATCTTGTGGTGTATTAGATCTTAGTCATTCTGACGTGTTTGGTTTTGTAAATGTTCCTTCAATTTGTAAATCCACATATTATGTTTCATTTATTGATGATTATAGTAGGACATGGGTATACTTTTTAAAGAGTAAATCTGAATTTTTTCAGTCGATTTAAAGTATTTAAAGCAATGGCCGAGTTGTAGACTGGAAAGAAAATAAAATGTTTGAGGACTAATAATAGTGGTGAATTTTTCTCTAATGATTTTGATAGATTATGTAAAGATTGTGGTATTCATAGATAAAAGACAACTCTGTATTCTCCACAATAGAATGGATTTGCAGAAAGAATGAATAGGACATTGATGGAGAAGACTAGGAGTATGTTGGCTGAAGCCGTTGCCATTTCTTGTTACCTAATTAACAAGTGTCCTACATCAACTCTTGTTGATAAGACATCTATAGAGGCATGGTCAGACCAAAAGCCTTCATTAAGACATCTTAAAGTTTTTGGTTGCAATGCATATGCACATTTACCAAAGGAGAAGCAAACATAGTTGGAGAACAAGGCCATGAAATGCATATTCATTGGATAAAGTTATGGTGTGAAAGGATACAAGCTTTGGGATCCTGTTACATAGAAGGTAATACATAGTAGAAGTGTTATTTTTAGAGAAACTAAGCCTTCTTCTGTTGCATTGTAGCCAAAACAAAGTAAACAAGAAGATGTCATTCAATTTCCTTCTTCACTTGAGAAAGTTGAATCAAGGCCCATGGATAGACAAGAAGTTGAGGAGAGCTCATCCAACTCTGAATCTTTAGAAGAGGAGGAAGAACCTCCAACTTAGTTTGTTTGTAGGTCTACAAGGCATAGAAAACCACCTTAAAGGTATTCACTTGATGATTGGAGATGTATTTTTCTTTGAATACTAACATGGATGAACCTAGATCAGTAGAAGAGGCATTAGGTATGAATGATGCAAAATCTTGGAAGTTTGCTATGGATGAAGAAATGATAGCTTTGAAAAAGAATGATACATGGGATCTTGTATCATTTCAAGAAGGAAGAAAAATTGTTGGTTGCAAATAGGTGTTCAAGAAAAATATTGGTTTAGATGGAAGTATTGAAAAATACAAAGCAAGGTTGGTTGCAAAAGGTTACGCTTAAGTTGAGGGTGTTGATTATGGTGAGATATTTTCTCGTGTTGCACAAATGACATCCATTAGATTTTTGCTTTCTATTGTTGTTGCTTATGATTTAGAGGTTGAGAAAATGGATGTGAAAACTGATTTCTTTCATGGTGACTGGGAGGAGGATATTTATATGAAACAACCAGAGCACTACGTGGTGAAAGGTAAAAGTAAATTGGTTTGCAAATTGAAGAAATATTTGTATGGTTTAAAATAGAGTCCTAGGATGTGGTACCAGAAATTTGATACATACGTGTTGAGTTTGGGATTTGAGAATTCTAAATTAGATCATTGTGTTTATTATAAAATTGATGATGATCGTTTCCTATTTATTACATTATATGTTGATGATATGTTATTCATTGGTAAAGGGAAAGGTATGATTTCAGAACTAAAATCTCAACTTGCTGCTAAAGTTGAAATGAAAGATCTTGGTGCAACTAAACACATTCTTGGGATGGAAATTAGAAGAGATAGAGTGAACATAAAGCTATGGCATAGCCAAAGTAAGTATGCCAATTCAATTTTACAGAGGTTTGATATGTAGGATTGTAGACCATTTTGTGTTCCTATTTCAGCTGGAACAAAGTTATCTATTTTAGATTGTCCAACATCCCCATTAGAGATGGAAGACATGAGAAGAGTGCCTTACAAGAGTGTAGTTGGAAGTTTTATGTATGCTATGGTTTGTACTAGACTAGACATTTCCCAAGCAGTGGGAGTTCTTTCCAGATATATGTCTAATCCCAATAGAGTTCATTGGGATGCAGTTAAAAGAGTCTTCAGATATTTGTGCGGTACCTTATAGTATTTCTTATGTTATCATAGTAATATGACTGAAGACAAGATTTCCCTTGATATTCATGGTTATGTGGATTTAGATTGGGCAAGTGATGTTGATAATAGAAGATCCACCAGTGCTTATGTGTTTACTTTATTTGGTGGTGCAATTAGTTGGATGAGTAAGCGACAGGCTATGGTTGCCTTGTCCACTACTGAAGCAGAGTATATGACAGCTACTCATGCTTGTAAAGAAGCCATTGGCTTAAGAGACTGTGTTCAGATATTGGAATAAAACAAGGTGTAATGACAATTTATTGTGATGGTGAGAGTGCGATATGTCTAGCCAAGAACCTGAAATTTCATGCAAAGACCAAGCACATTGATGTACAATATCATTTTGTTAGAGATATGGTCAAAGATGGTAGGGTGAAGCTGGTTAAGGTAGAGACTTTGATGAATGTTGCTAATTCTTTAACTAAGCCTATGAGCATACAAAAGTTCAGATGATGTTCAGAGACTATGGGCCTCTAGACCCCTAGCAATTAAGAGATGATGATGACACCCCTTCATTTTCCTTGCAAGGTGTTTGACAAGTGGGAGATTTGTTGAGAAAATGTGTCTTAACCTTGCAATTACATTGATACATAAGGTATTTTTCAGCCGATGATGATGGCGGGGGGGCATGGGGGGGCGTGGGGGGGATCCCCCCTCGAGGGGTCTAAGGGGATCATCCTCCTAGCTGGGGTCTGGGAGTAGCGTGCCTTGGAAGCGGCTCAAGGGCAGTGGCCCCAATTTTTTTTTTTTTTTATATTTATTATTGTAATTATGGATTGTTCATCATTATGTCTCATATTCGATAGATAATATTTTATTAGCTTGACTTTCCCTAGAAGACAACCCTATTCTATGATGGTGTTGTATTATGGCTATGTATTCCGATGTATTATGTGAGTCTAATAGCAGCTATGTTGCCTCTAAATATCTGAGTGGTGATACTCCTGTGAAAAGTTTGATCTGCAACTATATTGTAATCTTTGTGATTGTTGAATAATATATTGGGAAAATTTTGGAGTGTGGGGTTTTTCTCTTGAAAGGGTTTTCCCCACGTAAATCATTGTGTTGTGGTATGCATGGTATTTGTATTTATTTCTGTTTAAGTTTCTGTAACTGTTAAAGATTTGTAAATTTTTTGCATTATTCTCCTCTCAAGATTAGTGTAGGAAGTTATTCTGCTACCTTAGCTTCCTTACACCTACAAGATCATCTTCCCCCCCCTATAGTGATATATATTGGGAGTAGGATGACCTATTCGAGGTGTCGAACTAGAGTGGTACCTCTTTTACATATTTAGATTAGACTTGTTTGTTTGTTTATGAGCCCCTATTCTTGTTTATTAATTTTTGTGCTCTCACTTGGAGGACCCTTATTACCCTTGTAGGTACTTGGATACAGGAGAGAAAATATTTCGTACCCTTATTCTATTTGTATCATCATTCTTCTATCTATTGTAATCTTTACTTTTCACATCTAGAATGATGCTAAGCATTGGGGAATTTAGGACTCTTCCATGTTGACCCAAATTTTTATTTATCTTTATGTGCTTGTCTTCCCATTCCGATCTATTTGGGGGGGTGATCACAGTTCATATACATTATACTATTTCATCTATATATACATTTATGTTTAGTTTTGACCCCAAATAATCAGATACCTCTCTGATCTTGATTTCATCTCTGCTTTTCTCTTTATGATGTTTTGGATTCTATGTGTTATCCCTTGTGTGACAACACCCCACAAATACATATCACTATGTATTTTGTGCCAAAAAATATCTTGTCTTTATCTTCTCCTTAGAATGACATGTGCTCCTTTATGTATCACACATCATTCTAAAGGGGCTATCATTTCTACTTATTTGATTTTTTTTTAGAAATATTTCTTGATGTCTTATGTCTCATCATCTAGCTTGGGACAACTCAACTAGACCTATCTTTTCTGTGACTATCCTGCAAAATTTTTTACAGTAACCATAGGCCTATCCACTTTCCATATAGTCTCTATCCTTACTAGCTATACCTATTAGCGTTGTCTTTTTTTAATCAGATAATGCCATGTCTTGTCTATGAATTTTATCATGTATATTTCTCACTTTTTAAACTAACGTGTTTTTCTGTAGCTAACATGTTTGTCATGAGATTGCAATCAACTGTGAAGGATGTATGACCTATGTCCTCTTTGTGTCCTAACTCAACTTCTCTATCACATATATCAGATTGAAGATCTGCATCCTCTTTGTCCTGGGTATATTCTCTTCAACCTCTTTTTACTTTAGCTTGTAGATGTCAAAATATATATGCTTGCTAACGTGGGGGAAAAATGTAATGCTAAAAATTGTACCTCATGAAATTTTGCATTCTATCAAACTCCCCTTTAGCCTAATAAAGATGATAATTCAATTCCCCCTTTCACATGCCTTTAATTTCATCCTTAAACCCTTTTTTTCAACTTTCAAGTGATTTTTTCTCAGGGATGCTAGCACATCATGCAAATGTCCCAAAAAGATTCCTGATTCTATGGCCATTGGGATGTTACAATTCCACCTACCCACAAAGTATAATGCCCCTAGGGTGGTAGATGCACACGAAAATTTCTTTTGCATGTTATTCTTTATTCAAATTCACATTCTCCCATTCTATTCACTCTTCCAATCTTTCTTTCTCATTCTACACTTTCATTCTTGCATTCTCTCATTCTAGCTCTCACTTTCTCATTCAATTTATCCTCTACACCATTATTCTCGCAAGTTCTTGGCTTCAACATCATAATTTGGATTCTTCATTGGCACATTGGATCTCTCTCAACTTGTCTAGGGTGTTGCATGCTCTCCTTCAGTATTGTTAGTTTGTTTGAGGGGAGGTAATCACACTCTCTTTGCATTATTGTCTCTATTTTAGTAGCATATTGATATTCTAATGTGTTCATCTTCTTTATCTCGTCAATATACTTTTCTATTATTTATTTTATTTCCAATGTATCTACTTGGCTACTTGTGGAGGTGGAAACACCAAAACGAGGGTTTGACTGAGGCAAACCCTGAAATAGCCCCAACATTTTCCCTTATTTTTATGTGTGCATGTTTTTCATTTGGAGCATTACGAGAGGCTTCATAGCACTGGACCTCTTGTGAGTCCATCCTTCTCTTCTCTCTCATTATTTCATTTAGTTTAATTTAAATCCTTGCATGCTAGTTTTCTTCTTGTTTTTATTTTTGTTATCTTTTAGCATTTTGTTAACTTAGTAAAACAGTCAGATTTTAGTTCCTAAATAGTCAATAGATTCTATGTGTCTCTATGAAAATTCCTATTTTTAGACCATACAAGACTATAGAATGTTGCACTTTCTTCCTTGGTTGAGAGCTAACCAGCTTGCTCCTGAGATCTTTGAAGTCTGCTCATTCAGCCTCTGAAGTCCTTTTTCCAAAATTTGTCCTAAACATAAGTTATAGTCAAAACCCCCTTTTACCATCCTTTGTCACCTGAGCTTTTCCATTGAGGTAGAAGAGGAGCACTCTCTCTTTGAGGCGGTAGAGGGGTGTTAATTTTTCCTTGCTACAATGATAAATTCTCAAAGATAAATGATACCTATGCTTGATAAATGATAATGATAAATGCTTGATAATGCTTGAATGCTTTATAATGTTTGAATGCTTGATAGTGATAAGATTTCAATAGTAGCTTTGATCCTAAGAATGCTAGGGGATTTGAATAAAATGAAAGCTTGTTATTTATATGTTTTACTTAACATTTGATCAATGGTGGAGATTGTTTTGCAAGATCAATGAATAGAAAAGTTCAAGATAGGGTAAGACCTAATTTTTGAATTTTAAAGGAAGGAATTCAAATGATAGGTTAGAGAAATAAATAAATAATAATTCATTTATTTTAGAAGAAAATATTTAATTTAAATAAATTATTTTTATTTATTTAAAAGAGGAGCGTTAGATAATTAAATAGTTTTTTAAAAATGATTGAATTATAGAAGATTTTTTTTTTAATTTATTTAAAAGAGTAAAAATTATTTAATTATAGAGGACTAAATATAAACTTGAATTTAGTTTTAATTAATGTTGAAGGGAATATGATAAGAGATGAATTAATTAAATAATTAAAAATTATTCAATTATTATAGATATGATAAAAAGATTAAGATAATTAAAAAATTAAAAAATATTTAATTATTATGAATGAAAAAATATTTAATTAATATAGATAGAAGAAATGATAAGGATAATGATCAAATGACAAGATGTAAATGCATTAGTCATTTTTAGGTGTCTACATTTTTCCCCTCTTTGAGACAATATATTTTATAGTTTTGTTTCAAAGAAAATGATTGAAGATGTGTCCTAGCATGCCCTAGTAAACCATGAAATGGAGGATCAAACGATTGTGGGTTTGATTCCCATCAAGTGTGCCAAAATGTGTTTGATGAAAATGTGAATCACAAATAATAACAATGAAGAACTCACACCTTCACAATTACACAATAAAGTTCAAGATCTTGTCTCAAAATATGAAATTTAGATAACAAGAAAATACATCATAGCAAAGATCTTGATTCACTCCATTGTTGGTTTCTCTTCAAAGTAACAATCTATGAAAGAACAATAATGATATTAAGTAAGGATAATGATAAATTCTTAAATATAAATGATACTTGTGCTTGATAAATGACAATGATAAATGCTTGATAATGCTTGATAATGTTTGAAAATGATTGATAATGCTTGGATGCTTGATAGTGATAAGATTTCTATAGTAACTTTGAGCATAAGAATGCTAGGGGATTTGAATGAAATGAAAGTTTTTTATTTATATTATTCACTTAACATTTGATCAATGGTGGAGATTGATTTACAAGATCAATGGATAGGAAAATTCAAGATGAGGTAAGACCCAAAATTTGAATTTTAAAGGAGGGAATTAAATAAATAAATATTTTTAATTCAAATCATAGTTTGGAGAAATAAATAAATATTAATTTATTTATTTTAGAAAAAAATATTTAATTTAAATAAATTATTTTAATTTATTTAAAAGAGGAGTGTTAGATAATTAAATAGTTTTTAAGAATTATTTAATTATAGAGGAAAGTATTTAATTTATTTAAAAGAGGAGTGTTAGCTAATTCAATAATTTTTGAAAATTATTTAATTATAGATGACCAAAGATAAAATTGAATTGAATTTTAATTAATTTTAGATAGAAAATGATAAGAGATGAATTAATTAAATAATTGAAAACTATTCAATTAACATACACATGATAAAAATATTAAGATAATTAAATAATTATTTAATTAATATAGATAGAAGAAATGATAAGGATAATGATGAAATGATAAGATGCAAATGTATTAGTTATTTTAGGTTTCTACACTTAGTAAAGTAGATTGTATAAGACATTAAATAAGGAGTTACATTGGTAAGGAATCCTTGGCCACTTGGTAATTATTAAGAATGTGTTGTATATTTGACATGTTTTACACCCTTAATGGACTATACACTTATCCACAATTTCTTGGGCCCTTTTTAAAGAAGTTAGTCGGTTCATGATTTTGTAATAATTATTTTATAAATTTTTAAGGGTTTTGTATAGTCACATTGTTATAAGTAAATACACATTGATGGGAAAATTGTTAGGATTAAGGTTTCATTAACCTCGTAAATCATAGGTATATTTTATGTGTCTACACCACTCTTGAAAGGTGTACTTGGATACTTGGTATAATTAGATATTGTTTTTTTGTTTTTAGATTCTCCTAAGAATCTTAATATTAGCTTTTTTATGGATTCATGAGAGAAGTGTAGCACTACACTCATGGTTACATTTGACTTTTGATTCATTTAAGGTATTTTCCCATTTCCTAAGCATTAAAGGAAGAAGTGATTTTTTAATAATGGATGGGACCTACATGAATTAGTTGACATAAAAATGGAGTACTAGATTGAGGAGTTATTGGTCAAATATGTTGGGATTAGGGTGTATCAACCTTAGAGTCCTATAATTTATTTATTATTATTCGATGTATTTATTTATATTATAATGTTTATTAGTCTACCAAATGTGTTGTCACTTTGTGGGACCCACTGGTGATATGGAGTCCTACATGGAAAGTGACATAAAATTGTTGTACGCTACATTTGTGGAGGTAGGTGTCCACTTTGGAGGACCTATATTATAGGCTAGATTGATGGAATTTATCATATGTTGTTGTGTCAAGCACTATGAAAAATTATGACACTTGTTATGATAGTCTATGATAACCATAAGAGTTAACTACACAAACTTCTATCATGGGATCTAACAACTGTAAGAGTCATGTATGATAGTTTCCTATTCACACTATGATAGGTGGGACCCATGTGATGAGGGCACATACAAATGCAAGGGATTTGCATGCATGCTGGCTCATTGCATGTGCAACAATGGCTAATTTTATGGGACATGGGCCAATTATGGAAGATTTGTCATAATTATGAGTTCTAATTATGATGACATGTCATAATGAAGTCATGTTCACACCTTGGGTGTGGGATTTGGTTATGGAAAGTTTTGGGTGCCTTGTTTTATTTTGAGAGGTTATAAATACTTGCAGACTTAGTGCATTTTGATGGTGACAGGTTTGAAGAAGCTTATATACCATTATGTTGCCAAAATTTTGCTAGATTCTTTTTGTAGTGTGAAGAATCTTGAGCATTGCTCTAAGACTATATTGTAACTGTTATATTTTTGTTGATAATACATTTGAGCTACACAATTTGGAGTATGGATTTTTTTTATCGAAAGGGTCTTCCCACATAAACACTATGTTATGGCTTTCGTTCTTTATGTTGTTTAAGTTTCTGAATATGCATCTTCTGAATCTGTAACTGTAAAGGTGTTAAAAATAAATTTTTGTAACTCTCCCCTACTTAGATTAGTGTAGGAAGCTACTTCCACTTACTTGAATTCCTTTCATTTGGTATCTGAGCTTGGCCAACTTTGATTCTGTTATTGGGTTTGAAGGGTTTTTTGAGCTGATTTTTGTTTTAGTGATCTAGTTTTACAGAAGGGTATTTTGTGACTTTGTTGTAGGAAAAATATGGAAAGCACATTCAAAATAGTTGAGATGGAGAAGTTTAACAATGAAAAATTTGAACTTTGGAAAATGAAAATGGAGGATACACTCATAGATAGAGATATGTGGGCTATAATATCTGGAACCAAACCAACTACAATAACCTAGGAAGATTGGGTTCTTATGGATATGAAAGAAAAGGGTCTGATTAGACTCTATTTGGATGATTATGTCCTCCTGAATGTCCATGAAGTGAAAAATTCAAAATATCTTTGGAAGAAACTTGGAGACATTTATCAAGCTAAATCCTTGGTAAACAATTTATTCCTGAGAAAGAAACTGTACTCTTTAAAGACGAAAGATGGAGGATCCGTGGTAGATCATTTGAACACATTCAACATGTTAATAGCTTAGTTGGGTTCCATTGGAGATAAGATTGATGAACATGATCGTTGCATGATCCTATTGTGTTTGTTTTTGGATTCATGGGACCACTTGGTAATGGCTATTGGAAGCAAAACCACTAGTTTCAAGATGGATGAGGTGGTGTCTTCACTGCTATCTAAAGAGATATAGAGAAATTATTTTGAGATGGCTAAGGAGGCCTTTTCTATTTGTGGTAGATCGAAGGAGAAATGTAAAAAGAAAGAAATGAATCAAAGTCATAATCTCTAGGGAGATCTAAGTCACTTGGAAAGTCCAAGGTGAAGTGTTGGAACTACGAAAAAGCTGGTCATATTAGAAAAGAGTGCAAGGTAGAGAAGAAGAAGAAAGGCAAGAAGAATTTCTCTAATTTTGACTCTGAAAAATTCTCATAGGATGATGTAGATTCCTTTATCGCAGCCTTGAAAACCCATGCATTAGAAGATGTGTGGTTGATAGGCTTGGGGGTTCTTTCCAAATGAACTCTCACAGAGGTTGGTTTTTAAAGTATAAAGAATATGATGGTGGGAAGGTGTATCTGGGTGATGACTCTCACATAAAAATAGTTGGTTGTGGAAGTCAAAATCAAGTTCCCTAATGGAAGAGTGAAGGGGATTGATGGTGTCTTATATATATTGGGTTTGGCATGAAACCTACTATATGTGACTAAACTGAATGATGAGGGAGTGCAAGTTGTTTTCTCTAGTGGAGGATGTAAGATGATAAGAGGAGATATGGTGTTGGCTAAGGGTGTTCAAATTAGCACCTTGTAGTTAATATGGATGCATGCATGGTTTAGTGCAATATTTCTTTTGATACACCAAAGAATAGACCTTTGGATTCATCATCCTCACTGTTAGATCATGTAGAGAAGAGGTCTGTTACAACTACATCTGATGGTCATGCATTTTGGGGACATAAAGGTGCTCATTCATTAGAGATGAAGGTTCTTGTAGAGAAGACAATGTTATGGAACCAACAACTTGGTCACGTCGGTGAGAAGGGTCTTAGAGCCCTAAAAAATAAGAGCCTTGTTAAAGGCCTTGATGATTGTAATCTCGAGTTTGACTTTTGTGAATATTGTGTTTATAGAAAATAACGCTGTGTTTCCTTTTACTCTAGTTCTCATAAGTCTTCTAGGGTTTTGGACTATGTTCATGCAAATGTGTTCAGTCTTGTGAATATTCCTTTGTTGTCAAAATCTATATATTTTGTTTCTTTTATAGATAATTATAATAGGACATTTTTTTATTTTCTTAGAAGTAAAGTTGAAGTATTTAGTTGGTTTAAGGAGTTTAAAGCCTTGATAGAAAATCAGACTAGTAGAAAGATTAAGAGTTTGGGGACTAACAATGGTAGTGAATTTAATTTTGTAGAGTTTGACAAGTTCTATAAAGAGAACAAGATTGAGAGACATAAAAAAACTCCATACACCCCACAAGAAATTGAGTTGAAGAGAGGATGAACATAATGTTGATGAAGAGGGCTAGGAGCATGTTGAGTTGTGTTGGCCTTGACAGTAAATTCTAGGAAGAAGCGGTAGCCACTAGATGTTATTTGATCAAAAAATCTCTTACATCAATGCTTGTTGAAAATACATGCATGGAGGCTTGGTTTGGTAAAAATCCTTCATTAAGACATCTCAAAGTATTTGGTTGTGAAGCTTATGCTCATGTTCCAATTGAGAAGAGGTATAAGTTAGAGAAAAAGATAGTTAAGTGTATCTTCATTGGCTATGGTGTCAACATGAAGGGGTACATGCTTTGGTATCCATAGGACCAACATGTTCTTTATAGCAGAAGTGTAATTTTTAGAGAGATGAAAACTTCCACTATTGATTTGCAATCAAAGAAAGAAGAGAAGAGAAGGAGGTAGTTTATATTCCACCTACTCTGATGAAAGGTGAACTATGCACTCCTACTAGACCTGATGATGAGGAGAGCTTGAGAAGCTCTAAATTTTTTGAAGAAGAACCTCAACCTCGAGAATTGAGGTCTACACATGTTAGACATTAACTAAGAAGGTTTGGATATTCATAATTGTATTCCAATTACATTTTTTCTTTGATTACTAACACTAATGAGCCTAGGACTATTAGAGAGGCTATGGGTATGAGTTGTGTAGATTCCTAGATGAAATCAGTGGACAAGGAGATGATTCCTTTGAAGAAAAATAAGACTTGGGATTTGGTACCTTTTCCTGATGGATGTAAACCCATTGGTTGTAAGTGGGTGTTCAAGAAGAAGTGCGGTCTTGATGGCAGTGTTGAGAAGCATAAGGCATAGTTGGTCACTAAGTTTTATTCTTAGGTGAAGGGAATTGACTATGGTGATATATTCTCTCCTATTGTGAAGCTGACATCTACCTAGTTCTTGTTATCACTTGTAGTAGCATAAGAATTAGAAGTGGAACAAATGGATGTGAAGATAACATTCCTTCATGGTGATTTGGAGGAAGATATTTACATGTCATAGCCAGAGAATTTTATTGTCAAAGGTAAAGAAAATTTGGTTTGAAAATTGAAGAAGTCTTTGTATGGTTTGAAATAGTCTCCTAGAATGTGGTACTAGAATTTTGATACTTATGTGTTGTCATTGGGATTTCTAAGATCTAAATCTGACCATTGTGTGTATTACAAATCTGAAAAATGGTCATATTCTCATTGTTGTTTTATATGTAGATGATTTGTTGTTTTTTGGGAATGGTAAAATTATGAATTTAGATTTGAAACTTCTCAGTTTTTGACACAGTTTGAGATGAAAGATATAGGCGTAGCTAGGTATATTATGGGGATGGATATCATGAGAGATAGCTAACATAAATATTTGTTTAAGCTAGAGAAAGTATGTGAACTTAGCGTTGGAGAGATTCAACATGGAAAATTATAGATAGTTGTTCTTGTGATGCAGGGGACAAAGCTTTCTGTGAATGATTACCCAAATATCCTACTGAGATGGAGGACATGACTAGAGTATCATATGTGAGTTCTATTGGTAATTTAATGTATGCTCTGATATATATGAGGCTGGGCTTTCCCAAGCAATGGGAGTTCTTAGTCGGTTGATGGCTAATCCTGGATAGGTACATTAGGATGTAGTTAACAGAGTGTTCAGGTACTTGCAATGTACTTTGAGCATTCCTTGTGTTTTCATTGTCATCCTATTAGACCTCAACATTCTGTGAGTATTCATGGATATGTGGATTTATATTGGGCTGATGAAATCGACAATAGAAGGTCCACCATTGGTTATGTGTTTATGATGTTCGGTGGTGCTATCATTTGGATGAGTAAGTGATAGGTTGTAGTCGATTTATCCACGATAGAAGAAGGGTACATGGAAGCTACTTATGCTTGTAAGTGATCTACGTGGATTTTCATGAAAAATTCAATTATTCCAAATGCTCCAAGAGTTAACACTATATTAAAGATATCTCCAATATTAACCCAATGCAACTTGAATCATCTCAAAAGTAGTTCGTATGCCCAAGTTATGCTCTGTCAAAGTTTGGTCAAAATAGGGGTTCTAGATGAAGATTCTAGGTCAAAAATTTGATTATCTCAAAAATAGACAAAAATGGAATCACGTCAAAGATCTCATCAACATGAATCCAATGCTGCTCAAATCATGTCAAATGAAGCTCGTACATAGAAGATATAGTTGGTCAAAGTTTATAGGAAGAGGTTGACTAGAACAATACTATTGTTGACATCAACATTCTGATGTGGCAGGTGTAGATGATGTGTAAAAGTCATGGAACAATCTTGTATCGACACGTGGCATCCTATGTGGTAGATTGATGTGGAAACCAAGGTGACTGTACAACTGAGGTGGACCAATCAAGGAATGACACGTGTCACATACAGGTGATGAAATGGACCAATAGGAACATGCCACATGGCACCTAGTTGGAATCCTCTAATTGCATGAATTTTAGGTTTTAATTAGTGCAAAATATAGGTTGAGGGATTTCAACCCCAACCTCCTTTTCTCCACAATTCATGCCTACCATTGCGCCAAAATATCTGCTCTATGCAAATAGGGGCGACGGTTTTATTTATGGGAGACAAAGTTTGATTTAGGAGGGGTGGTAGTTTGAATTGCCAACCCCCCCTCTCCAAACCAACACCTCCCACCATTGTGCCAAGCTATGGGTTTGCATATAATTTGGGGGCAGTTTATTTTAAACAAGAACAAAGAGCCCTAAGAATAGTCAAAAGTTGATTATTCCCAATTCATTTAAGGGAATTAAATTATAAAATCTTTTAAATTTTAAATAGCCCGAGTTTTATGAGACCAATAAGGGTATTTAAATGGTTTTTGAAGTATTGTATAATATTTGTAAAGATTTGATTAGTTTTAAGGGCTTGGTAATAAGGGGTTTATTATAGCTCGTTAAATGTAAGCTATATTTTAAAGATTTTTAATCTTAAATTAGAGATATGGGAGATTTGGGGAATATTATTGTTTAAACCCCCATATAACATATGAAGTAGTATTTAAGGGGGGATTTTTCTTGTAAAGACAATGGTGAGGGAATTGAGAGCTTGTAATGAAATTGTTCAACTTCATACACAAAGAGGCTTTAAGCCAAGATATTTTGTACTTGAAGGAGGGGGACTTTTTTGAATTTCATTATCATCCGAGGCGATAGATGGAGGATTTGTAATAGATTGAAGTGCCTTGTAAACAAATTTTGGAGCATAATCAAGGATCGATCACTCCGTTGGAGAGGGACCCAGAGATGTAGCCATTTGGTGAACTCCGTTATCAACTTATGTCTTCATCTTCTCTTTTATGTTTTCATATTCTTGTTGTTTTAATCATTATTAATGTATTTTTAAGCATTTTAAATTAAGCCTAAGATCTTCAATTACTCAATTAACATTCACTAGGAAACAATCATAGATCCTAATAGATCAAGTTGGTATCAAAGATTTGTTTGACTAGTGATTGCAGAAGTGGATGTTAATGCAATCCAAGAGATGATAAGGTGAAGGCACACTTGCAGAGTTCAATCCTAAGATTGGTAAACAAAGAAATTTTCCACCACCAAAAATGGAAGAGAAATAAGATGGAAAAAGTTCCATTCTCAATGAGAAAATTTTTCAATGAGCCTTTCTTGACATGAAGGCTATGGTGGAAGAGCTCTATCAGGAAAAAAAAGAATGAAAGAAGTGAGAAAAAGGAGTATCGTCGAAACCAGAAAAGCATGAGGAAAATGAAGATCGAAAGGAGAAAGGGAAAAGAGAAGAAGGTGATGATGAGCCTCCAAAACTCTTTCATCTCTTTCTTCTCCATCTTCTCCTTCTAATTCACTTCTTCTGCTAATCCTTTCAAAAGTACACATAAGTCTGTAATCAAATTGGATGTAAAATTTGAACTACCTAAATATTGTGGAGAGTTAAATGCTGAGAAATTAGATGATTGGGTTCAACAAGTATAAGTATATTGTAGGATTCAAGGCCTTTTAGATGATGCTTCTAAAATCCAATTAGCTACTCTTCGGTTTAGCGGAATTGCTCTCACCTGGTGGGAGAGTAAAACTCAAGGGAAAATTTCTCGACATGGTAGTGTCAATTTAACTTGGATGGAGTTTAAATTTTCCCTTAAAAATAAGTTTTATCCCTTAGGCCATATCCAATAGTTAACTATGAACTAGAAAACATTTAGGCAGGGTAAAGGTCAATTTTTCCAAGACTATACTCATGAATTTAGGAAGCAAGCTATTGCACTTAATGTCCCATTATACACCTAGGACACATTGCTTAAGTATATAGGTGGTCTTCACTCTTACTTAAGGTTTACCATTTTTGGTTTTAAATCCTAATAAACTGGGTGAAGTATGTGTATAAGCCACATATTTGGAGTTGAGAGGTAAGAGTGGTTTCAATGACAATTCTGTCAAAAAGCCATCTAAGCCTGAAGATAAACCCAAGGGCAAAGGGAAGGAGAAAATATAGCTATAGTCAAGAAGGATGGTGATAAGCCCACATGATCCCATTGAAAGAAGGAGGGGCATGATGATTCAAAATGATGGAAGCTGCATCTAGAACTAAGGTTGAAGAAGTATGGAGGAAACAAAGGAAAACAAAAGACTGTTGTTGTAGTACAACAAGATCTTGGATTTGAATCCAGGGATGAGACAAAGATTGTTGTTGTCGGGATCCAAGGTACAAGAAAAGGTATATCTCTTTCTTCTGATACAATTTTTTCAAGTGCAAGTAAAAAATCTTCTCCACCTAAGATTAATAAGCATTAAAATGAGTTATTTCACATTCGGGTTGTAACAAAGCATACTAAGGTTGATGCTTTGTTTGATACAGGATCTCAAGTAAATTTAATATCTGAAGAAGTTGTTAAGAAACTTAACTTGGCTACAACACCTCATCCAAATCCATATCCACTTGGATGGGTTTGCAATGATGCACACTTACTGGTAACAAAGCAATGTAAGTTAAGATTTACCATCACTATAAACTTCATAGGTGAGGTAGACGTTGATGTGGTTCCTTTAGATATTTGTGGCCTTGTACTAGAGAATCCTTATCTTTATGACCAAAAAGCAATCTTTTATAGGGCAGAAAATAAATATCACCCTTTTAAGGATGGTAAAGAATTCATTGTACAAGCACATAAGATTAAGACTAATCTAACATTGGTGAATATTGGTCAAATGAAGAGGTTAATCAATGCTAGTAAGAACTTTATATTGATGATTGTAAAAACCAAAGAAGATGATAAATTTGAGGCATTCAAAAGGTGTGATCCAAAGTACAAAATTGAATCGGTCAAAGTAGTTTCCACCTATGATGACTTATTTCAGGAGTGAAAGGGATTGCCACCAAAGAGAGAGATACAACATGAAATCCAGTTACAATAGGATGTGCCTCTTCCAAACATCGACATGTACCATTTATTAGTTATGTGGAATGAGGAAATTAAGAAGAATGTTTAGGAGTTGGTTAAGAAAGGATTTATTCATCCAAGTACCTCTCCTTGTGGTTCTCCAATTGTGTTGGTGTCAAAGAAGGATGGGTCATGGAGAATGTGCATCGACTACAGAGGCCTAAATAAGATAATGGTAAAGAACAAGTATCCTCTTCCCCGAATAGATGATTTACTTGATTAGTTGAAACATGTAGTTTGTTTTACTAAGTTGGAATTGCATAATGGATATCATCAAATAAGAATTGCAGATAATGATATATGGAAAATTGCATTCAAGAAAAAATAGGGACTGTATGAGTGGTTGGTCATGCCCTTTGGGCTTTGTAATGAACCAGCTACCTTTATGAGAGTCATGAATGATGTCTTCCATCCATTCATAGATAATTTTGTCATAATTTTTTGGATGATATACTTTTATTTAGTCAAACTTGGGAAGAGCATGTAGAGCATGTGAGAAAAGTATGAGATGAATTGAGAAAATAAAAATTGTATTTAAAGATGTCAAAATGTGAATTTTCTAAGACATCACTAGTGTACTTAGGCTATATTGTAGGAGAAGGTCACTTGAAAGTGGATCCTATAAAGTTCGTAGTCATTGAAAATTGGCCAAAGACAAGTATAGTTATAGAATTCAAGTTTTCTAGGTGTAGTATAGTATTGGAGAAAGTTCATAGTTAACTTCTCCTACATAGCATCTCCATTGCACGCACTCACAAGTGTGAAGAAGTCTTTCTAGTGGGGAGTTCCACATCAAAATGCCTTTGATACTTTAAAGGAAAAGCTCAAAACTGCACCAATTCTGGCTCTACCAGATCTACAAAAACCATTCAAAATTGAGACAGATGCTAGTGGGTTTGCCATGGGAGTAGTACTCATGCAAGGAGGTAAACCTATCTACTTTCATTTTGAAACTTTCACAAATGCGGTAAGTAACTATCCCACATATGATAAAGAACTATATGCATTAGTTTAGAGTGTAAAGAAGTGGAAACACTACTTAATGGGTAAAGAAATGATAATACACACATATCATCAACCACTTCAATATTTGCACTCGCAATCAAAATTGCAACAAAGCAAGAACTTTAGGTGGATGGGTTTTTATAATAGTTTCATTTGGTTATAAAATATAAGAAAGGGGTTCAGAACATAGTAGCAGATATGTTATCTAGGCCTCCTATAAATGCTACAATTATTCTTCAAAGTAGTTCAATGGCACATGCAAGTTATCAAGAACAATATGCTAAGGACAAAGACTTTAAGGATATATATGTAGCATTAATTCAAGGAAAATATGTAGAAGAGAAATACTACTATGTGCATGAAAATTTATTGTATCACTTAGGAAAATAATGTATCCCACAAGATGAACAAGCACATGTAATTATAGAAGCACATACATCATCGATTGTTGCACACTTTGGGGTAAGCAAAACAATGTCACAACTATAGAAATATTGTTATTGGCATTGTATGCAAGAAACTATGTCTAAATATATTAGAGGATGTGTAATGTGTGCAATAAGCAAGCCTATAAATAGGAAATTATGGTTGTACACATCTCTTCCTATACCATTCCAACCATGGGAACGTGTTTCCATGGACTTTTTCAGGGGACTACCCATGTCTAGTCAAGGGACATGTTTATTTGTTTGTGGTAGTGGATAGGTTTAGTAAAATGTGCATTCTAATACCTTGTAAAAAATAGGTCACAACTGAACTAACAACACACTTGAAATTCCAGTTTGTATGGGTTCATTTTGGGCTTCCTACTTCTATTGTATCAGATCGAGATTCTCAATTCTTGGGGGAATTTTTGGTCAGCATTGTGGGAACTCATGGACACTAAGCTGAAGAAGAGTACAACTTTCCATCCATAGACTAATGGAAAGACAAAGGTAGTAAATAGGACACTTGTGTATATTCTCAGAGGTTACTACAATAAGCATCCTAAGTTATGGGATGAAAGTCTACATTATGTGTAGCATGCTTACAATCATCAACACACTCTTCTACTCGAAGGTCTCCTTTTGAGACTTATTTCAGTTATCTACCAAGGACACCTATGTATTTTTTTTTTTGGGAAGAAAGATGTTAAAGATGGAGATCATGATGCAGGCAAGGCCTTGAAGTTCATCCAGAAGATCCAAACAATCCACTAGGAAATTGAAGCACAACTGGAGGAGAGCTAGGAAAAGTACAAAGTACGACATGATAAACATCATGTTGATCATCAATTTCAGGTTGGTGATAGAGTTTGGTTACACATTAGTAAAGAAAGAATGCAAGGCAGAGGTAAGAAGCTCAAGCCAATCAGGGATGGTCCCTTTGAGATCTTAGAAAATATTGATACCAATGCTTTTCACCTAAATCTACCTCCTTATATGCACATCTACTCAATGGTTAATTTAGAGAATTTGAAGTTTTATGATCCTCCAATGATACTGGACAAGGAGGCTAATGTTCAAGTTCCTTCTATTGATGATTTATCACCTGAGTACATGAATGAGTTGTAGGAAGATGTCATCCTAGACAAGAATGTTAAAAATTCACAGAGAGGAGATATTAAGTTTCTCAGAGTGGGATTAAAAGGTATGAATTATAGTAAAGTCAAGTGGATGGAGGTTGGAAAAGTGAGGGAACTATAACCTCACTTACTTTCTGTGTAATCAAGCTTTCAAAGGTCCAAAAGCTCTCCAATGGGGAGGACTAATCCAGGTGGATTTTCACCAAAAAACCAGTTGTTATAGATGCTCCAAGAGTTGGCACCATGTTAAAGAGCTCTCCAATATGAACCCAATGCAACTTGAATCATCTCAAAAGGAGTTCATATGCCCAAGTTATGCTCGGTCAAATTTTAGTCAAAATAGGGGTTCTAGATGAAGATTCTAGGTAAAAAATTTGATCATCTCAAAAATGGAAAAAAATGGCATCACGTCGAAGAGCTCATCAACCCGAATCCAATGCTGCTTGAATCACGTCAAATGGAGCTCGTATGTAGAAGATATAGTTAGTCAAAGTTTGCAGGAAGAGGTTGACCAGAACAATACCATTGCTAACATCAACATGTTGATGTGGCAGGTGTAGATGACATGTAAAAGACATGGAATAATCTTGTCTCGACATGTGGCATTCGATGTGGCAGATTGACGTGATAACCAAGGTGACTGTATAGTTGAGGTAGACCAATCAAGGAATGACATGTGTCACATAGAGGTGATGAAATAGAAGTACCTAGATGTGTTGCATCTGCCTTTTAATTATGCTTGTGACTATAAAAATTTCCAGATCTGAAGCTACCATCAGGTTCTTTGCATAGAGTCGCCACCTCCTTCTTCATAGGAATAAAACTTCAATAATATGAAGTTTCCTTCACATGTTGATTTCACTTTAAGCCTCCTTGATCAGTGGAGTCACATGTGAATCCTTCATATCCTCTGCACTACAACCCTTTCCAAGTTTTGAGTACTCAAAATCTGAGCCAAATGTTTAGATTTGGTAAATTCTATTATTCCCTCAAGATAACACTCGAGTCCTTTGAAATTTTCTCTCTAGCTTTCTATTAGGGTACTTTATTGTGTAAACTCAAATCTACCTTATCTTTTCTCAACAAATTTCTCATTCTAATTTTAAAATTTTCTCAAATAATACGTATTGGTGAAGAGATTTTAGAGTCACCACCCACATCTAGTGAGAAATTATAAAATACTTATGGAATTGTGGTAGATCTTGATAACATTTACAAGTTTCAATGGAAATGAATTTTTTTTTTGCAACATTTTAGAAGATTTACCCACTAACCCAAAGCTAGGCTTGAACATAAATTATATAGCAAATATTTGAATCTTTAATAGGACAGTCTGCAACCCAATTTCTAAGTGTACTCCCCAACGGAGTCGCCAATCTATTGTTTATTTTTTTAGAACCAAACTTAATCTCACCATTTACCTATGAATTTACCATAATCCAATGATAAGCAAAGGAAAGGATTGGCGAACAAACAAGTAAAGATTCACTAGTAGAATTTGGAAAATAAATGACTAGGTGACTAAAACTCTTAGTCATGACAACTAAAAATGACTAAATTCTACTCATTTTTTGCAACTCAGTTATAAATGAGTAAATAAATGACTAATTTGGTCATTGAATAAAAAATTATTTAGTCACAAAAATAAACATGACTAAAGAGTTAGTCGTCAAATCCAAAGTAGAATTTAAAAAAAAAAACAATTTTCCCAATTATTGGCGCAATGTATTCATGCGTGTGATGTATTGGCATGATTATTCACTTTCATTGCAGATTCATTCGACTCACTTGACCTCACTTCATTTGCTTGACCTTGCTTCATTCTTTCATTGCAAACCTCACTTCATTCGTTAGCTTGACATGAGGCATCTTGTCTTGATCAATTATAGTAGCTACTTGCATGGGCGATAAGGATTCAGAGAGGACCTAAAGACTTCTGAAAAGGCGAGCAAGGGCAAGGAATTTAGAGTTTGTTGAGCACTAAAAATTTGAATTCGTCGAGGCCCTCTGTAGTGAAATCAGATTTGGGGATGCCCTCTGCAGCAAATTCAAAGGTAATTCAAAACCCTCATTACATTAAACATAAATTTGAAACACTCATTACAATCTACTACTCTTAATAATGTTCTTTTACAATCTTGCCACTATTTTTCTTCATAACGTGCTCGAGCTAAATATTAGAAAATTTGGGTGTTAGTGCCAAATTAGAATTTCCTCAAACATTTTTGATACATTTTCACTGCAAATGAAAACTATCCTTGTGCAAAGTAAACATGTGCTAGATTTACCAACACATCAGGGATTTGAACAAAGATATTTCCTACTGCAACTTCTTGTATCTATGTAAAAATTTCCTTTGCAATATCAAATTGACCTCTTTTAGCTAGCACAATGGCTGCCTCATTTGTAGCATAAACATTTCTCTATGCCAACACTTTACAATACAGTTCTCTAGCCTTCTCAAGATGTTGTGCCTCCAACTTTGGATCCCTCCTCTCATTGCGAAAATCTGCAAAATAATTCCAATTTCCAAGTGAAATGTCAACATAAGAATTCTTTGCATCTGATTCACTTTGTGCATATTTAATTGTTTCTTTGCTTTAAGCCATTCATTTTTTTTTAGTTCAAATTTTCCAAGCATAGATAAAGCATTTGATGAGTTTTTATCCACCTTAAGTGCATCCCCAATCAATTCTAGGCTTAGTTGGATCTCATTTCAAGCCCAAGGCATGGTTGCAAGATGTAGATATGTATCCACATAATCAAGAAACTTGAACAATATAAGCCTATATAAAAGATTTTATTTTTCAGTATCATGCAGCTGTTCAAACAACCTAGCAAGATTAAATAGTGTTGTGACTTTATCCCATGGAACTCGAGTGAAACACCACGTTCTTCTATTCGATGGAATAATTTCATATCCTTAAAGAGCACAGGAAAAACTGTAGAATCAACACTGGGAATTTTATTTATGAATTCAACCCAAATGCCATTTCTTAATGCCTCCATAAAAGTTTGTTGAGCCAACTCTAGTTTATCACGGTCAAAATGAAGAATCCCAAAATAGTTTAAAAATTGAATGTGTACTTCTTCTCTGTTCTTCTTTAGAAGAGACTTTGACGTCTTAAGAGAATCTAAGGTTGCACTGGGTTCTGACGATATTAATAACTCACCCATCTTGATAAATTCATGGGCATCAGGTGGATCTATGCGAGTTACCTTTCTTAAAATTTCCAATGCCTTCTTTGCCAACCATTGCTGAGCATATATATGGCCTACAACTTTTAATCTCTCACAGTTCTCAGGGTGGACCTCCAAAACCTTTTCAAAATTTGAGAGAGAACTCTTAAGATCTCCCAGCTTCAATTGAACCTATCCAAAAAATCCTATGGCCTTTGGCTTTCCTTGACTAATGTCATGTAGTAGCGGCCAGTGGTGTCATAATCACTTTTACTATGATAAGATCGTGCAAGATTATAATATGAATTAGATTTCATGAGAGGGTGGTCAGTTGAAACAAGAGCTTTCTTAGTCAACTGTTCCACAAGAAAATGCTGCCCTGCAGTGAAGAAAAAATGGTTTGCTAAATGATTCAATGCCATGGAAGAGTACGGGTATAATTCAAAGGATCTACACATATTTTCCATTCCTTCATAAACACTACCTTTTCCACTAACCGTGAGAATCCTACAAGTAAAAAATGCACAAAACTGACCACCGAGATTTATGTAGAGGTAGAACATCATTTTCTAATGGCTCCATAAAAGTTTGTTGAGCCAACTCTAGTTTATCACGCTCAAAATGAAGAACCCAAATGTTGTTTAACAATTGAATGGATACTTCTTCTCTAATATTCTTTAGAAGATACTTTGGCATCTTAAGAGAATCTAAGGATGCACTGGGGTTTGACGATATTAATAATGTAGACACCTAAAAATGACCTAGGCCTGCAAGCTTCATTTTTTACCACTTTCATCCTAGCATAATTAAGACATTTAATTATGTCCTTGGTCCACATTCGACTATTAATTAAATAATTCATAATTATTTAATTAATTCATGTCAGTTATTCTTCATGATTATTAAATAAATAAATTTTATTTATTTATTAAATACGTCATTAATTGTCTAAGTCTTCCCTTAATTAAATAAATTTCTTAATTTATTTAATTTCCGTTCTTCATTAATTCTTCTTGATTATTAAATAAATGAATTTCATTTATTTATTTATTTGATATGTCACTAATTGTCACAATTAAATAAATTTATTAATTTATTTAATTATTCAGTCTTATCTTCCAAATTAAATAATTATTTTTAATTATTTAATTACTAATTTCACTTTTCTCTCATTTTAAATAAATGAAAATATTTTAAATGATTTCATTTAATTAACTTTCACTCTTTTTAGTAAATAATCTGAAAAATATTATTTACTTGTCACACAAAATTATCATTTTGAATTAATTAAATTCAAAAAGATATTATTCTTCCAAAAATCAAGTAATTGGGCAGATTCTTGATTTTTCAAATTTGATCTTCAGTCCAAATCTTATCTTCTTGATTCTTCGAATCTCACAAATCAGACAATCTTATCTTATTGATTTTTCGAAAATCTTTATTTTTTTAATTAATTTATCTCTTTTATTCTCCACCGTCGATCCGATTATCTGAGATATTATCTTGACCGTTCGATTAATGAATTTTCCCTAACCCTAATTAGGGATTCTCAGATTTAATCCGGACCTCTCATTCTAGGTCTTTCTTAGAATTCAATCTCATCTGTTCACTCAAAATTGTGTTTTCTATAAAAGACAATTTTGCTCATAATTTCGGGATCCAACAACTTCATTTTTAATTTAATAGTCATTATAGTCATTTGGCATTAGTAGTCATTATTTTCATAGACATTGTCATAGTCATAGGCATTTAGACATTGGTGAACCCGACATTTTGTAGAAAAAATTGTGTTTTCTTGTTTGTTTTCACTGTTTTGCAGGTTACAGCCAAGAAGTCATATGAAATCCTGTCACCATCTTTTGAGCATAGAAAAATGGGTGAATAGAATCATTTAAAAAAATTTCTGGGTTTTGTAGATCTCAGTCTTAGCTTTCCAAAACTTCAAACAGTTTGAAATTTCATTAAGATTTGGGAAAGTTATGGCCATTTTAGTGATCACAGTTTTTTAAGTTTTAACTGTTAAAACCCGAATCTTCTTTTGTCTATAACATTTTTTTTTGTGCAGAATCGTGGAAAACGTTTTCTGGGTTTTGAAAGTCTATCATTTAGCTTTCCGTAGATATCTATGCTTAAAATTTTTGTTAAGTTTTGAGCAAGTTATCGCTGTTTTAATTTGCTACTATCATTTAATCTTATCTTTTTTATTTTTATTACTAATCTTTGTTGGCAGCATGTGGCATTGGAGTTTTTCGTGGGTTGAAGACAAACACTAAAACTACTAACGAATTGTCTTGTAGGTTCGACTGTCAAAGACGAAACATCAAAACAATGTGCTTGCATTTTTAGTAGCGTAACACATTTTATTTTGGTGCAATTAAAACGAACCTCTATTTGATCATGTTTGAATGTGTTTGCAAAATGGTAGGCGATTATGCTCTCACCTTGTGAAAACTCGGTGATTAGAAAACTAGACCCATTTTTATTTGTTTTTACCCTTCACGATTTGGTATATCGGAGTATCCTCTCCCCTTGCGCATTCGTGCGATCCTGGGTGTAAGAGAAACGGTTACTGACTCTAGAACTTGGGCCTATTCTGGTGGGAAAAAGTACTCACCCTAGGACGACTCAGACCGGTAGCACCCTGACACCGAGGGACTTCCAGCCGGTATACAAAAGTGGGTTCTTGGGGAAAGCCCAAGAATCACGAGTGTGGTTCCGACGAGATGGATCCGAAAGGGAACTCTCGCCGCATGGATCATGCCCCACGAACGGAATGCCCAAATTAAATACCCCTTGTTTTAGTGTCCAACCGTTCTTTGGCCGTTGCTTGGTATAGTGCAGGGTACAGTATCATGCCCGAAGACACTCACTATTGATCCCCTTGAGTAGAGATAGCAGTTCTTGGGAAGTCACTACCCAAAAATCTGAATTTGGTATTATAGATGATGTTAATGAGCCGTGGAGGGGAGCAATGCCACCAAAATTCTAAGCTATCCGCTCTCGAGAAGGAAAGGTGTTTATCACCAATCCAGGATATAATAGGTGGGCTATATCAAGTATACAAACCCTTGACCTTTTGGCCTTTTTAGGATCGTGCTTATCTGATGTGTGCTTGCTTATACCAAAACATTGTGCTTGTCAAGTGTTTTCTAGATTTTCAAACATTATACACAATAGTCACAAATCTGGACACAAACAAACAATTGACCTTGGACAACTTAGACTTTTCAACAAAACATCATAAAACAATTTTAGTCCCCATTTTGAACTTAGACTTTGCATTGTTCATCTTAATCATCATTTTAAACCTAGACTTGGCATTTATAACATTAAGTCCTTAGTCAAACATCATCATCTTAGTCCTCATATTGGCCTTGACAACCTTGTCATCTTGCATTAATCATTTCCTTAGGAAAATGTCATCATCATCTTACATTGTCATCCTTTATTCCAAAAATACAAAAAAAATTAGTGACATAACTTGTCATCTTAGTCTTCATTGTCCTTTGGCATTAGTCATTTTCTTTAGACAACATTGTCATATTGCATCCCTTATTGTCAAAAATCCAAAAACATAGTCTTGCATTTAATAATCCTTATCAAAAATCAAAAACATGGAGCTAGGTATCATCCCCTTGCATTTAGTTGTCATTATCATCATTCTCATTTGAGAAAATCCCTTTTACAGTTGAGACTAGGCTTCAAAGACAACAACGACAAATGGAAAACTTTGGACAAGATTATTATCCCAACATTGAGAATAACACTTACAACACAAACAAACATTGGACTTTTTCTGACCCATTTCACAACATGAACATGCAATCTTCCATGAACATGCCATCTTCATCACAAAACATTTTTGAGCCATTCATAGAAAGAGACCAGAAATGGGCGGAAGATGCCTTTCAAGACATAGGAAGGTACGTGGTGCAAAGAATCGATATATTCTCGCTTTGTAAAATCAGGTCATACATTGACCCTCAAGGTATCTATGCATGCTTTGGATGAAGGGCTAAGTTACACAAAACTGACATAAATGCTTTGCCACCATCATCTACCCTCACAATCCACGGTCCATGGCTAAGTCCTGCCATTAATTCACAATGAGCGTCCACATATCCTTATCCTAACCTTGACAAGGGAAGCCAACTATCCAATAGTCCATTCCAAACCTCCATGTCATATTCTAACCCTTCACCTATTAATCCTGTCCAAGTCTGCATCCCTTATCAACCATCTACCAACTCATGTCAAGTCCCCACATCATACCATACTGATTCAGTCCAAGTCTCCATGTCTTATTTCAATCAAACCTACACCAATCCAGTCGAAGACTCCATGTCATATCCGGTCCAAGTCTCCACGTCATACCCTTGTCCTTCACTTACTATTCCAATGCAAGTACCCATGTCATATTCTAGTCCTTTACATACTAGTCCAGTCCAAGTCCCCACGTCATATCCTAGTCCTTCACATACTAGTCCCGTCCAAGTCCCCACATCCTGTCCTAGTCTGTCATTCATTAATCCTTTTCAAGTCATCCCCTCACAGGCCACATCTAGTCATGAAAATTTTGTCATTACTCAAAGTCACATCCCATCGTCTACACTTGCGGATACATGTCAAAATGAAAACCCAAGTCATGACATTATAACGTCACCCTCATGTCAAGAACAAGGTAGTCCATCCCATGACCCTATTTTCGACAACCCCATCTTTGACCAAGACCCTACCATTGACCAAGAAATCCAAATCCATGACAACCCCATCTTGGACCAAGACCCTACCATGGACAAAGAAATCCAAAATGATCCACTCTTTGACCTTTATGCCATTCATGATCAAACACTTGCTGACCCTATAAAGGCCTCGACTATTGACACTTCCCACGATGAGACACTTTCCTTCATGGGACACAGACGATATTCCTCCAAAACAAGAATCTTCCACTAGGGACATGCTTACATATGATCAAGCTATAGCTAAAATCATTTGGACTCTATGACACTAGAAATAATGATGGCCGACATTGTCTTGGAAGCACCAACAGAATTATTTGAACCTGACATGTCACATGATCAAACCAAAGATATCAGTTAGGAATATGTCCAACATGACAATGAAGCTAAAACATGTTATCAACTAGGGTCATCTATCTTTGTCAGAGTAGGCTTTCTCACAGATGAAAATATTACAAGTGACAGTGTCCATAGACATCATGATGGGTTAGCATCTTGCTTTCAAAGCAACAAATACCCTATCGCAAATAGAATCTTTCAAATCATGCAATATCAGGAGCTAGTAGACATACACAAGCAGGCATTAGAGACCAATACAGCCGGGGAAAATTACGGACATCAAAGGTCTTGGCTATTCTTAGGACAACAAATCAAATGATGTCGGTGGTACCTCCTCGATATTAAGGGGGCAACCTTGTCGAGATACAAATCAAAATGGAGTCCATGTCCTTGTCATAGATTGCTGCCAACACCCCCTCCACCCACACCATGAGCCAGATCATTCTATCATGAATCAACCTCCCCTTTGGGACCAACAAAAACAAAGTCTTACAAGTCAAAGAGATCAAAATCAAATGTCAAAGGCCATTGAATCAAACAAAGGACAAGTGGACAAAATGAAATGGATCCCAAGAAAAATGGATCAAACAAAGAGACATCAAGTGGAAATAAAAAGTCAATCACAATGTGTGGAGCCACAAGACAAGAGGACTCCCACATATAACACATGTCCACCACCTTCAAAATGGTCATCAATCAAGGCATATAAAAGTGTTGGTTCCAAACACCATCCCTCCAAAATCCGTTATCCACCATACCAAGTTTGGAGAATGAAAAGTGATTTTTCCAAACGTCCAAACAACCCTTCCACGTCTACCATCATTCATCATAATCCTACATCTTGCCTAAAGTCCAAAAATCCTACATCACAAATCCATCACATCATGGCAGCAACTCTTTACCACAAGGACTCTCGTGGCGGTCATCGCGTGTACATATTAAGGCCAACACAATTATCGAGAAAGGATCATAATGACATCGATCAATTGTATACAAGTGCTACAATCCTGACAAGACAACTCCTTCAGCAAGGTCATTATTGGCATATCATGGCACCAGTCTCTACATCGGCACCATTAGTGGAACCAAAATAGTCAGTGGTCATCTAAAGCATCTAGGCTATCCACAAATTCAAAAATACACAAAAATTAAAAAATCGTCACCCTGATGAAAACCTGACAAATAGGCATCTTGGTGACACCAAAAAAATCAAAAATTCAAGAAAATAGTAAAGAGAAAAATTTCATCCAATGGTGAAAACCTGGCAAACAGGCACCTTGGATAAGTACCATGATGAAAACCTGGCAAACAGGCATCATGTGTAAAATAAATCATCTATGTGGACTTTTATACTTGGGGGCAAGTCGTCTCATCTCCTAGACCTTTCTATTGACATTGGAATCCAACCATTTGATCCATATCATTTCCATTCACTTTCCCACCTATCTTGGTATTGACATAAAACTGGCACACATAAATCATGCTTTGGGAAAACTTTTGACATGCCTATCCTTTGGTCATACATTATCCGTGAAACATCATGCCATTGAATGTCATAGTCTTATTGTCCTTATACGACATAGTCCTTGAAAATCATATGACAATTCCATTAGTCTCATGTCTCCCATCTTTTACCAATGCCACCCCCTATCCTTTCATGCATGTCACCTATCTTGGCTTTCCTTGTCAAACGGTCTAAGGATAATCATCATCCCATTTATTCCTAACCAAGTCATTCCAAATGCAACGAGTCTAATTCATACAAGCTGTTCAGAATTTTCCTTGATTGGTTTCACGGCTGTTGTAGACCTCCATACTTCGTCATTATCGTCCTTCGTCCTCCACGTTGTTTAGGGATGCACCATCCTTCCCCGTCAAACAAGCGTTGTCATCACCCTGTTAATTGGTTATTCGGCTTGACTAGAGGGGCACAATCATGTTTGTCCATAGTTGTTCTCATGTGTAGGCATCAGTCATTGCATTTGTCGATCCTCTTAAGCGTCAAAATCCAAAAATATCATAAAAGTCACGAAAAAGACCAAAAATCATAAAATGTCACGAAGAAAAGACCAAAACGCCATAAAAAGTCACGAAGAAAAACACAAAAACATCAAATCAATCAAAATCCTAAAAATAGAGTCAAAGTCAGTCATGTCAGTCAGTCCATGTCGTTGTTGAACTACATTGTCTCTGCGCATTTGCTACGTAGGCAAGGCCATCAGTCGATGAGTCCCCGAGACATTAGGTCAATCCTTTTAGGTTGGTCCAAATAAAATCATGGCATTTGTCACAATCAACATCGGTCAAATAAGTCGGACATAGTCAAACTGAGGACACAAACCCGGTCATTCAAAGCGTCGATGTCAAAATTGGTCAAAATCAGACAACACAGTCCAATCAATTATACAGTCAGCATCAGTCAACTTGCCAAAACATATTAATCAAAACAATGTCAATCTCGTCACTCTTTAGTCCTCTTCAAGATGTGTCCTTGGAGTTGGACCTCGTCAAAATGTCCTTTGCCTTTTTCAGGATGTGTCCTTCCTGACAATAGGCTCCGTCAAACTGTCAACATCGTCAAATTAGCAAAACTCTTAAACTGTCAAAACAGTCAAATCGACAAGAAATCAATCTTTGGCAAATAAACATTGGCAAACAAAATTAAATGGTTGTTAATGTTTTTGGTCTATCTTGTCTTATCTTTTGACTATCTTGGCTATTTTGTCTTATATTTTTACTGTCTTATTATTTTGGTCATGTTACTAGCTACCTAGGGATGTCCATGAAGGATTTAGGATGCGATGGCGTCCTCTGGCCCTATTTTATTTTCTTTGACCATTGTGCATTGCATTGTCTTGACAAAAAGATTGGGGAAACTTCGCCCTTATTATGAGTTAGGACATTCCTTGTCTGTGACTATCTGTTTTTCAAGTGGATAACCTTGCACACCTTGGTCTACGTCATATCATGGTGTTTGTTGTCCATTTGTGTCATTTTACCACCCAATGATGATTAAGAGCAATAAATATTAAAGTCCTATTGCAATGTTTTGAAGGATTTGGTCTAGGAACTAACATTCATCTTCTTTAGTCTTGTCATTTTCTCTAACTCATCTCATATAGGCATTGCATCCATATCTTTTGTACTAACATTTCTTTGTCTCTTCATATTCTGATCTTCTCGGTAATTTGAGAGCACACACAGGTGTTCTTGGAACTATCTGATATCTCTAAAGGGGGCATGCAGCGACCCTCCTCATCATTCTTCCTCATCTTATTTTACTTGGGGCATGGTACGACTTATTTTCTTTGTCACAATGCGACATGCTACATTATGACAAAAGGGGCAAAATGTAGACACCCTAAAATGACCCTAGGCTGCAAGTTTCATTTTACCACTTTAGATCCTAACATAATTATGACATTTAATTATGTCCTTGGTCCCATTAGGCTATTAATTAAATAATTTATAATTGTTTAATTAATTGCGTCGTATTCTTCTGATTATCAAATAAATAAATTCTATTTATTTATTAAATACATCATTAATTGTCTAAAGTCTTCCCTTAATTAAATAAATTTCTTAATTTATTTAATTCCCCTTAAATCAATATATTTCTTCACGGTTATTAAATAAAATAAGTTTTATTTATTTATTTAATAATAATCACTAATTGTCTTAATTAAATGGTAGTTAATTTATTTAATTAATTAATCTTATCTTCTAAATTAAATATTAAAGAAGCTTAATTATTTAATTATTGATTAATATTCCTCATTTAAAATAATCAATTATTTAAAATGTCATCCTAATCTAGCTGTCGGTCCATTTTGGTAAATAATTTGAAAAAAATTATTTATTGTCTCATAAAATCCATAATTTGAATTATTTTAATTCAAATTGGTAACTAATCTTCTAAAAATCAAGTAATCGGGCAGATTCTTGATTTTCCAAATCTGATCTTCAGTTCAAATCTCATCTTATTGATTTTTCGAATCTCACAAATTAGGCAATCTTATCTTCTTGATTTTTCAAAATCTTTATTTTCTAATTAATTTGTCTCATTTATTCTCCGCAGAGTCGATCAGATTATCGAGATTTTATTAGAGCCGTTCGATTAAGGATTTGACCCTAACCCTAATTAGGGATTCTTGGATTAATCACGGACCTCTTATTTTAGGTTCTCATCATCAATTAATCTCGTCCGTCCATTCGAAATGGCATTTTCTATAAAATGTCATTTTCCTCTCACTTTTCGATTACACACACGCACACGCTGATATTTCACATAGGCATTCTAGACATTTACTTGCACACTTAGTTTTCATATGCAATTTCAGCATTTATTATTGTCATTTTAATCCAATATTGGCATTGTTTAGGCATAGGCATTGACAATTGTAGTCATAGGCATAGCCATTTAGACTTTTTAAGCATAAATCCTTCAAGGCTTGTTGTAGGACTTAGACATTTTCAGATTGCTCGAACAACGAATCTGAGGGCAACACAACATCCAGCAAGCAAGAAGGTGCTATGAAGGTGAAGCATGGAAGGAAAGGAAGGTATAATCGTTCTTTGTTCTAATTTTTCATTGTTTTTGATAGCCTCTTTGGATTTTGATGTTGATTATTTAATAAGTTAACAAATCTAATTTTCCATTGAATACAGTATGAAAGGGAAGAAAAGGTGGGGTTATCTTCAATGTAGGAAGTTTTAGGAGCTCCGAAGCATAAAGAGAAACCTTCAAAATAAATTTCTAAAGTTGAGCCTAAGCAACCTACAGACCATGAAGAAGAGAAATATATAGAAGAGTTGCCTAAGAGGTAGGAGGAATAAGTACAAGAGGAAGTGGTGGTAGAAAATATTTAGGTAGAAATTTCTCCTCCTCAACAAATAGATAAAGTTGTTGCTCCAACATGGCTAGAAGATCAATTAAAGAATAAACGGTTATTGATTGAGACTCCCCAAGCAAGTATAGATGTCATTTAGAGCAGAAATGAGAGGCCCAAAGAAAAAAAAGAAAGCAAAAATAAGGTCTCATACGACTAGGAATATATTGGGCTCCCAAATTTTGCATATGGCTACTCCATCTGTGGACAAGGATGATGCTACCATTTTTCCAGAGGAATTCAACATATCAACAATAAATCTTGATCCTAGTAATAGAGCCTAGGAAATTGATGAATTTTAAGGCTCAATGACTAATATTTTAAAATGAATGAATAAAGATGAGGTAACAAAGGTAGAGTTGAAGGCTTAGATATATGAATTGACAACCTTTATCTGACACTTAATGAAACCAATCCAAATTGTACTCCCAGGAAGATAGTAACTCTTGTAGTGCTATCCAAGGATGAAGTGGATAAGATGGAGCAAAATTAAATCATGGGCTCAATCTACCCAGAATTGGATAAAGAATATTTTTGATGTTGGCAATAAGGTGATTAATACTATCATTCGGGTAGATAACAAATTTTTGATTTTAAAAGAAGTTGATCAACTAATTGAAGACTATACTGGCTATGAAAAATACTATGATAAATCCAAAGGTAGAGGCAATAAACAAACTTCTTATGGAAGTGATAGAATGAGAAGTTATTTTGAAAAAGGAGCTGGTAAAGGAGACTCATTATTGGTTACACGCCCTCAACTTTCAAAAGGAAATAGTTATGCAAGTGGAGCTTGATGTAAAGAGAATTAATGAGAAAATCAATGAATTGTTGGTGGCATCTAGCTAGTTTTTGTAGGAATATACAAAGGCGCAGCTGGGTGACTATGAAGTCGAATGAATAGACCTTGAAGTAATAATGAAAGTTGATAATTCATAAAGATCCAAAAGAGGATCTATCTACAAATTTTCTAGATATTGTTGCCCAAATTTTGGTAAGGCCTCAAGAATTAATCAATCAAAAACCTTTTTGGATGGAATTTCATCATTAGTTGATCGATGATTATGATGGATAATGTTATAAGGTTCATGTTGCTCGAAGTCATCCAAACGAAGTCACTGTTGCTTTAACTATTTTTCTCAAATTTGCAATGAAGGAAAAGTTAGAGGGCAGAAGTGTGATACATGATAAATTTCTATAGAGGACAACCAATTGGAGCATTTTTGGAATTTTGTGCCCCAAATTCTTTGGGATTTTGTAAAATTTATTTAATGGTAAAAAATATATAATAATGTATTTTAAATTTTCCTAGGTACATTTGTAATTGAAATTAGTTAGAAATGGATGATGAATATGTTACAAATATTTAATGCATCTCCAAATTAATAAATGTAAATATAATATGGACCTTTGGTATTGAGATGATCTCCACCATTGTTTCTCTTAGATCAATTAAGCCTTCTCTATAAAAGGCAGTATTCTCTCAATTATAAAGGGTTGTTGAGCTAGATTGTTGTTGCCAACATTTTGAAACCAATACAAGAAAAGCATTGAAGTTTTGTGTGTCACTTGTTTCTCTATGTATTCATGGTTCCTTTCTTCAATATTAGTTCAAGTTTAGCTTGATAATGGTGAAGTGTGAGGATATTTTATATATCTTTGGTTCATGTCGTTTGTAATTTGTTGATTGTAAGTTACTTTGTGTGGTTAAAGTCTAAGCCATATTTTGATATTAAGTTCAATTGTGAATGTTTATTTATGTTATGTCAGAGTTGAATACTTCCATAAATGTTCATGATTTGAAAACCTTTCAATTTCCTTTGAAGATTGCATTATTTCTATGCTATTGTGAGTTAATCTTTGATCATGAAAGAATCAGTTTTGTGAGGGATCCGTCTATTTGCAACACCAACCATTGTTATCGTTGTCTGTTGACTTTCTTAGCTTAATCTCTTCTCACCTTATCCTTTTCATTTTTTTGAAAATTGAGTTAGTTTAGGAAAAAACATCATCTGGATTGCCAAATTAGATGTTAAAGTCTATTTTCAGATCTTAGATCTTGAAATCCCAAAAGGGTTTCATATCAAATTCATTTTTTTCAAACCCTTATTATTTAAGTTCCAACTAAGTTATTTTAAGGCCCCTTATAAAGATAACAAAACATTAAACCACTAAGTCATTTTTACAAAGTCAAGACCTAACTATCGAAGCCTTGGGGTTATCTTTCTAAATTTTTTAGGTTATATTTCCTTTCAAGAGTGACATAATACTTCCTATTTTGTTTTTGTTATGATGTGAAAAACACTTGTCAACACCTAAGATATTATTCATGTTCCCCTAGCTAGGACACCTAACCTAATCAAACCTAACACATTGCCACTCATCACCTTTAGGCCTACCTATGACACATCTCATGGCCTTTATCTAACACACTGAGATACACCTACAATGTAGAACAAATTCTTTCTCAAAAGAAATCCATATCCTTAGGACACATTATTTCATCAAAGCTTGTCAACTGCACTAAGTACTATTATGGTCATCAACCCCCTGGCTTTTAATTGCACCAAGCTAGAGGTTTGTGTGTTTATTTTTTGTACTTGTTCCTTTGTTTGCAAGTGTTTTCTTACCTAGCCTTATTGTCCCACAACACATACCCTCAATATTTCCATAATCCATCATAGTGGTGTGCCTTGACAATGTAATGTGTTCGCTAAGACATAATGCTAGTTGTATCTTATATAGTTTTATGATTATTCTTCATGTACCTGGCACACCATCATCATGATTCATTATATCATTATGAATAAGTTCAGTGCTCTAGAAATTTTTGGTTGCTTGACATATGGAATTTGCTTCTATCATGTACATATCATCCATAAACACACCCATACCTTTAGCCTACACATTACATACCCTTATCCATATCATTATCACTTTATTACTATCATCACTTTCTACTCTAAAAAAAGGAGTGATTACCGACTTATAATCCATCGAATCACATGTCATAATTAAACAAAATCTATAATAAAACCATAACCAAACAATATGCCACACTACCAATCCCAACTAAAAAGCATGTTCATCTTTTTAAGTAACTACATGCCACTACAAAAGACCTATAAAAAATAATGATGCATGTGCAAGTAGTCCCCACTCTGGACACATCTATCAAACATCTATGAATCCCAACTAAAAAAACATGTGAACCGTGTCCCCACTCTGAACACATCTATCACACATCTACCAATCCCAACTAAAAAAGAAGTCAACCTTGTCCCCACTATAAACACGTTTATCACACATATACCAATCCCAACTAATAAACATGTCAACCTTGTCCCCACTCCCCACTCTGAACATGTCTATCCATCTACCAATCCCAACTAAAAACCATATCAACCTTGTCCCACTCTTATTATATCTATCACACATCTACCAATCCTAGTTGAAAAAAAATGTCTATCACACATCTACCAATCCTAGTTGAAAAAAATGTCAACCTTGCAAGATAACAT